>PVJO010000541.1:76521-124115 GCA_004026905.1 Hystrix cristata | reverse complement strand
GGAAAGGGAACAAGGGAGGGGGAAAGGAACAGAGGGACAAGAGAAATAAGAAATGGAAGGAAAAAATGGAAACAAAGCTTTTGTAACTAAGAAGGGAGGAGGGGGTGAAGGAGGGGGAGGGGAATGGGAATAAAAGAAGCAACAAGGTATATCATGTACAGGTACAAATTCCCAATGATGAATGTTATCAATATGTACATCTAAAACGTACCATTAAAATAAAAATTAAAAAAAATAAAGTGAATAAAGAATAGACATACATAATTATTTGAACTTCTTTTGTAATTTCCTGCCTATACAAAATTCTGAATGATTTTACATATTTGGGGGGAATTCACATAAATATTTTAAAAATCTAAAAATATGAGGATTTTATTTTGGATTTTTAGAACACTAAAAATGAAAAAAGAATCCCATAAAAGCCTAATGTTACAGGACTGAAAACACAATAAAAATGAAATGGTGATTAACTAGTTGTTCTGCATTATTTGATTTGCCATTAGACAGACTTCAAACACAGAAGTAACATGAAAAACAAAGTGAGACAATATTTTGCCATAAATTCTATGCTGAAAGCATAATATATCTCAGCAAACTACCACAAAAAATGCTAATATATAACAAAACAGAGCTCTTAGAGAAAACAAGACATTGGTTGAGGATTAAATATTTGTTAATTAAAAAACAAGGAGTAACCATGTATCTCAGGTCACCCTGGCTAGTCTTGACCAATGCCTGTCAGCACGGTGACACCGATTAACACTCGCTCAAAACTACGCCAGCAGACAGCTGCGTTAGCTGCTCCACTATTTCCTCGCTCCTGCATCCACGCCCCCTGCATCCCTGCACACCAGCTTCCTCAGCTCAGGGGGATGTTAGCTAATGCGACACAAGTAGAGACCAGCAAGCACTCGCTGTGTGTCTCCACCAGGCCACACGGAGATGCCCGGGTCTGAGGGACAGGCTGGCGAAGGCAGACTGCTGAAAACAGTCCGACCAGCCGACCCACCAGACAGCCAGCTGTGTCCGCCCAGCGAGGGACCCCAGAGAGGACCCCAGTGAGACAGACGAGCTCCCCGGGGGAGTCCAGCCCAAACGGCCAGCGCAGACCCACAAACACAGCATTCACAAAGTCGTGGTTTTAAGCCTCTGTGCTAACTTTCAGAGTGATCTGTTTCTGTGCTGTGGCAATAACGAAGCAATACACACACAACTGCTGAGTCCATGAGGGTTACCTTCATTTCCATGAGTTCTGCTGTATTTGGAGGGGTGCTGAGGGCTTTTTCAGCTATCTTCTCAAATTCTTCACATAACCTAAAATACCAGGCAAAGTCAGTATTAAAACAATGCACGGCTAAATTTCATTCCAAAATGTCTTCCTATTTACTATTTACATCCTCTGATGCATGAAAAGAGTAAGATTATAATTTATCTACATGTCATTGAATGAATTAAATGCAAGTTTGTGTTCACTTATGCATTCAATGCAAACATAATGAGCATCTATAACATCCGTAACTCCAGTATTAAGGGACGGAGCACAGAAATGAATGAGAGAGAGTAATGGCCCGCGAACAGCAGTCCGGCGTGGAAGACAGGATCATAAGGTTCACCCCCAACCTAGAGTCTGCAGGACTCTGACAGAGGCCAGATTTAGTTGGGGTGGCAGGAAGGAAGGGAGGGAACAGCTGACGCAGGCCTGGGTGCTCGGGAGCCTCTGGTAATATGCGATTGGGGCCAAAATAAATAATGAAATTTCTTCGGGTTAGGGGAGAAAAAAATAGTGTAGGAGCCAAGGAAGTCTAGACACTCTCTTCACAAAAATTGGCAGGAGGGTGAAGGAGAAAGCACAGCGCTGACGTGGCGGAAGGCTGGGCTGGGAGATGGAAGAGGGTTTAAGGCACAATCAGCAGGAGAAGGGAAGTTCAGCAGGGATGTGGCGGAGGACGGGTGGCGTCCGGTCCAGAGGGACCGCAGCGACAGGGAGGAGCTCAGGGTACCGGGACAGACTCCTGCCTCTGAGGATGTGGGCTTCGTGGACACGGGAGAAGAAGCCAAGGCCGCCGTAGCCCCCGGTCCGGAACAGGCCTGCTGCTGCTCTGCACGCTGAGTGAGTCCCGCACAATTAAGGAAAATGGGGGAAACGGTGCCGCTGGCCCGCGCTGGAGGACGTCCTGGCTCCTGTCCAGCTGCCCCAGGGCCTCTTGCTCTGGCAGGCCGACCTTGGGAGGCGCAGAGCGGGTGCAAGAGCCCATCACCAGCTCTGGCCTGCGAGGTTCCCCGCCCCCCTGCTCCCCCCCGACTCTCCACGCCCCGCCAGCCCTGCCAGCGGCAGCCTCTCCCCACCACGCCCCTCCGCCCCGCCCGCTCCGGCCGAACCCCTGCAGGCCGCGAGCCCAGATGGGGCTTCCTTCCTTGAGCTCGCGACGGCCACAAGAAAGTGACCCATACGGAGGGCATTAAGAGGCGAGGAACGCAGCCCCGGAGGTGAAACACATATTTCACCCAGCACGAAAAGCTCTAAGTAAGAGGCAGTTCTCACTGCTCCCCCAGTACTTTTAGAGGACAAGGCGCTTCGGCCTAAAAACAAGACCCTGCCTGGAGGGCACGACCCCAGGCCGCCTTCTTCCCTCCGCGCCTCCTCCGCCTCCCGCCTCCGCCACGTCTCCCGGTAGTCCGTGAGAGCGACGCAAATCACGACTAGCCCTCACCACGCCCAGAGCCCCTTCCCAGCGAGCTCCGCCTGCCACGCGCGTCCTGCCACGCGCCGCCTGCCACGCGCGTCCTGCCACGCGCCGCCTGCCACGCGCCGCCTGCCACGCGCCTCCTGCCACGCGCGTCCTGCCACGCGCCGCCTGCCACGCGCCGCCTGCCACGCGCGTCCTGCCACGCGCCGCCTGCCACGCGCCGCCTGCCACGCGCCGCCTGCCACGCGCGTCCTGCCACGCGCCGCCTGCCACGCGCGTCCTGCCACGCGCGGCGCTCACACCTCCCTCCTCCCTGCAGCTCCCTGACCCGCCCTCTTCCCCAAACTCGGCCCTGGAAGACTCGGTCACGCCTCCCTCGTCCCCTCAGCTGCCCAGTGCAGAGCTTGCCACACCTGATCGCAACATACTGATTTGTGTTTTACTTCCCTTTCTACATTGTATGTTCCATTAGCAGTTCTACTCCTGTTTTAAGCCTGTGCCTATACCTAACACGGAGGTGTAAAACAAAGCTTCCATCTTGAGACAAAGATTTTTAATGATCTATTACGTTCTCTGATACCATAATCATAAAAGAGGCCTGATTATTTCTAGTATTCCCCCTTGTAACCGATAGAAAAGTCATTCCCAGAGCAACAGCGGCAGGAGCTGCTGGGAGACCAGCGACGCCAGTCACACTCCGCACCCTGAACACACAGACATCCAGCTTCACGCGTTACTGTTCCGTGTTTCCTTAGCGAGGGTCAGCTTTCCTGAAAGTCCCCAGCTCAGCCGACAACGAGTTTCCAGTTAAGACAACAGGTTGTCATGACCTCGAAGGGTAATTACAGTCAGACGAGACTCTAGATTTGAGAATCCGTAAGATTCATGATAACTACTGTGTAAATCCACTTTGAAACCCACTTTGTCTACTGGTTACACACATTTAAAAATCTTAGATAGATAAGACTAGTTCGATAACGGCCACCTGACTTGAGTAAACAAAACACAAACACAGCATCATAGCACTTTCGTTCCAACAATCAGGAAGGCACATTTGTGGTAAGAGACAAAATCAAGAGTCATGTCACAAAGTGACATTAGAAGCCAAGCAGAAGTAAACTGGGCATAATCTTTTCTTCTGGATCACTTACGACATGTCTCTCAGCCACTGCTTTCATCACTTTCTTTAACATGCCTTCCTACAAAACAAACGTGGAACCAGCATCACATGAATACCTTGTGTTTACTTCCTGGTGGTCTTTGTGCATCTTGGCTATCAGTTTCCCACAGACAGCGTCTGCCCTTTTCACCAAGGCTCTGATCAATTCTTCACAGCGCATCTCAAACATTCCAAGGCGAACGCTCTGCGGCACAGGAAGCGTTTAACACACACGGAGAGAAATAAGCAAAGATTCTCAGCATTCTGTCATTTTCCTAAGGTTGAGTTTTGCACGTGTGACCTAAATAGGCTGAGTTGTTTTGCTTTGTTTTAATCTTCCATGTAAATACCCTTGAAATCTGTTATCTTGTCTGGCGATTTTATTTCTGAACAATAATAAATTTTAAAAACCTCGGAAAACTGAGGTATTGCTAAATAGAGAAGGTGGGGTTCAAATGTCATATTTGCTCTGTACCAAAAAGTAATATATGGTCACGGTAGAAAATTTAATAAATATTTACAAGGACAAAAGAAGAAAATTTTAAATTATGATTAGTATCCCATTAAGCAGAAGCAAGGATATTTTGCTATAATTACTGTGCTTCCCACAGGATTTGTGGACATGAAGCAAAGAAAAAAAGATCCACTGGGGTCACTGGCCCCCACACCAGGTTTTACCGCAGCGCTAGGCACATGCCACAAGCCCGAGGTGTGTGACCCTGAGAACAGCCGCACTCTCATCCCTTCTCTACATGCTCACGATGCAGGGGCAGGATCGCGAGACACAGATGACGGGTATGGAGAACCAGCCATTCACCTTTCTAGACGTGTACTGTATTTCCTCCATGAGTTGTTGGTATTTACGGATTTCCTCTATTATTCTCTCATAATGATGATTTTCTTCAAGGAACACATCAGTATCTTGCTCGGCTTTTTTGGAAATTAAAAAGTCGTATTTGTCATAGAGCCGGAGGTGTTCGGCAGGCGCCACACTCTCTCTCTGCACCACTTCCTTGATCTTGGCTTTGTGAGCATCTACAATTTCGTCCAGAATTACAGGCTTCAGGATGGTTGGCTTAGACTTACTTTCCTGAAAAAGGGAGAAAACAATCTAAGTTTTAAATACTGAAGTTGAAGTAACAGCATCATTAACCTTTGTAACAATGCCGATCTTATAATGACATTGTCTTTTTTAATTTACAAGGTCTTTTTTATTTTCCAATATCCAGTCTACACGCAGATATTCAACCTAACCAAAGCAGTGTTCTAAAATGAGGTGCCATGTAAATTTTTGTCTTTCTTAAGGCTATTTTTTCCTCTATGGATGAAAGAATGGTCACTTGAAAATTTATACAAAATAAGATTTAGAAGGTAAACAGCAACATCCACATTTTATTTGTGGTATTATATGTTACCTTTTTAAGGTTACACTTACACTGTATGTTATCAAAACAAAATACACTAGTTTGATGTACTATTGTCATTTTTGTTTTGTTTTTTGTTACTACTTATTGTGTAGTTCAGGCTAGTGTTGCACTCACTATGTAGCCCAGGCTGGCCTCTAATGCCTAGCAATCCTCCTGCCTCAGCCTCCCCAGTGCTGGAATTACAGTGTGTGCCACCATACCAGGCCCTATCATTATATCTTTTAATCACAGAACTTCTTCATCTTGAAGAACAATCTGTGTAGAACAGAGGAAGACTGTGGACTCATTCATTAACCTTCGATCTGGATTCTGTGAACAGCAACAGACTCAAAGAATTAGGTGCCAAATTTGTATTCTGCGGACATGGGAAGCGGATGTGTGGGAAAGGCGGCAAAGACGACCACGATGTAGTGTGTTTGTGTACAGTCCCCCACGACGAATGTGATTATTGTGCATCACGATCGTAGAGTAATAAAAATCCGCATTCTGCTCTCACAATCGGGGTAACAGAGGGCAAGCACGGGCCAGATGAAAATTTCAAATGTGCAAACAGATCTTCCGCTTGTAAGTAAGAGGACCACCAGCCGAGCTGAATTATGACTCTCAAGAGGTTACGCTCTCGCAGCCATCCGGAGGAGGGTTTTAACCGCAAGGTCTAGTGACAATCTGAGAACTGCGCGGGCCGCTCAGCTGGGAGCGGTGGTCGGCTGCGCCCCCTAGTGGGCGCTCCAGGAAATCATCGCGCTTAGACTGCAGGCCTCGTGGGAACAGTAGTGAGCCCCGCTACACCGCTGCGCCCTCTGCAGGAGACGCCCGGGGTCGTCTTTCCTAAATTAGCAACTTTAGGGTAACGCCATCTGTACCACGTAGGCGTGCAACGCGAAATTACTGTTTTTTGTGAAGGTCATTAATACTCATTATAGAATGTGTCTTAAATGTATTAATTTGTCTCATTTGTAAATTCTATTGATCTTTCTAAATAGAATTAGATGCGAGGTCTTCAGGGCTATAATAGAAACTGTAATTTAGATATGAAGCCTGACCGCCTCCCATTAGGAGTGCAGAGAGACGCTCTTTGTAGGCAAGCTCAGATGTCTGAGGCCCATCGGGTCGGATCCCCCGACAGGCTGGGGCTGCCTGACGACAGTATGAACGCCACTTGCCAAAGATCATGGACTCTGTGTGCCACCAGCCTCTCAAAACAAGCGAGTATCGTTTATTTCCAGTCCTAACTGATTGTCAGAGTCACCGAGGGATGTGCCAGGGTGGGGTCAGGGGGAGCCCAGGAATTTGTATTTTTAAAATGTCACCAGGGATTGCTGGTGCACTGAGCTTCAAAACCATTCCTGCATCCCATGACGGATGTACCTCTCAGCGTGTGACACCAGGAAAAATATCATTCTCCATCTGAAAAGTCTGAGTTTTAATCCTCCTTTAGACTTGTCATAATATCCTCTTTACTTCAGGGACCAGGAAACTTAGAGTCATATTTTATAATCATTAAATCATAGCAACTCTGTTCATTTGGATAATTCTAATGGTTACTTTTCTTAAGAGTTTGGCAGTTCTTATTATTTTATATTCATCTGTTTCTCTTGCTACCTCCACTCCTTCTTGGAAAAAGGCAGGATATTAAGATAGAAAAGGCCACAAATGAGTTCGAACTACACACAGAATAAAGCAAATAGTAAGTTTCCTGAGACTTCTAATTATGACAATATGAAGAACAGATACTCAGAAAACAGCTAACTAGTTCAAAACACATGAATATGCTGGAAAAGGCTAACTTTATGTTTCATAATGCATAGCAAAGGAAGCAAAATACGACAGCGAAGGCTACAGGGCCTGAGGAGTGAAGGCAGAAACAGAGAGTCCTGGGCGTGGAGAGGGAGGCGGCTGCAGGGCAGAGCCTCAGCCTGCGTCGCCAGGAGGACTTAATTCAGTCCCCACGTACAGCCGGGAACACTGGAAGCGAGCACAGGAAAGCAGGGTCTGAGGGGACAAATCTTCAAGTACTAAGAAAGAGCCTCGGAGGGGAGAAAAGTAAGAAAAATGGGCTGTTCTGCCTTGCTTCTCGGTGAAGAAGAAAACAAGTGTTGCTTTAAAAATTTGTACCCATAGCTGCTTCTCAGATTTAAATGAAAGTTCACGCTCCCACCGCTGTCCACAAAATCACTGAAATAACGATCTCTGGTCTGCAGGGACTTCCTGAGCATCTGTCACAAGAACATGTAAATTTCACAAGAAACAACTTAGACCACAGTCTCAAAGACTACTTATAAACCTCTTACATATGGACTAGGGGTGTTCACATTACACAGTGACTGTTTGCATTTAAAAAGATTATTAGAGTAAAAGACACATTGCCATGAATCCCTCTCGAAACCCTCCCCCTTGCTTCAAACACACTCATCCCGTCCTGCTCACCACTTTCTGAAGCAGCTCTGGAAGTCCTCTTTCTAAGTGTCTTTACAAGCTGTGATAAAAAAATACAGTGAATTCTGCTGTCGAGTGTCATCTAACTGACATACAGGCTCATAAAAACATTATAGTGAGTCCTCATCCACTTTATTCAGCAAATCTGGCATCCTGTGAATCGTAGCTCTTCCCCAAAGTCCAAATGACTATGGAAGGTAAATGTTTTGAATCGATTCTGGACCTCAAGGCAGCCGCAACAGCACAACTAAAGACACTCATGAAAGAGGACTTCCAGAGCTGCTTCAGAAAGTGGCAAGAATGTGGGGAAAGCATGTTGAAAGAGAGCAGAGTGCTTTGAGGGGGATTCAAGGCAACGTGTCCTTACTTCGGTACATTTCTTTTCATTTAAACATTCACAGTATTGTTTGATCACATCTTGTAATCCCATAGTAATAAGGAAAGAAAGCCAGAGAAATGAATTACCAGGATCAGGAGTCAATAAACAGCAGAATTAGATTGAGAAGCGAGATACTGGAAAATGAAATATGAAATATTTAAATTTTTAATACATATAAAAAGAATTAAAAATTTAGTGAATATATGAATAAGTACAAAAGATTATCAAAAGTGATCAGACCTATTTTCAAAAGAATGTAAAGGAATTCCTGGAAATAAAAAATAAAAATGAGGACCTCAATGAAGAGGATAATGTCCTCAAAATGCATACTTTACAATCATAATGTTAAGTAAAAAAAAGAAATCACAAATTACATATAAGAAGATTTGACTTTTACAAAGATACGGAAAATCTGAACAGAAATTGTTTAGGAATGTACAGATATTAGTATGTCTATTTTAAAAATTAAGAACAATAACTGCACGATTCAGGATGGTGATTCTTTTGCTGGCAGGCAGAAGAACAGGAATGTAAATAGAAGGAGTAACGGGGGAGCTTTTGAGCATCAGGAGCGCTCTGTTCCTCAAGGTGGGTTATGGCTACACGGGTGTTCACTTTATTACTATTTAAACCTTTACACACTAGTATCCTGTACTCTCGTGTATACGGCAAATATTTATAAACTACTTTTTAAAAAATGTAACAGGAAGAAGGAAGCTGCTGATCAGCATTACAAAACTCAGAAACCTTGAAAGTTAAGGAAGCCTCAGACATGTTCACGTGACGATGTAAGTAGCTTAGACGGGATCTCGGAGTTGGAAGGACGGAGACAGGAGCTCGCTGTTTAGAGGAGAAAGGTTACGGCACTGGGGCAGGTCATCACCACAGGAGTGTTACACAACTGGGGGAGTCTGATGGAGGCCTAGAGCCCCAAGTGAGCGCTACAGCCCAGGGCCTGAGCCAGCAGGCAGACACCCTCAGCGGCCCAACCCCCTCGGCAGCTGGGATCCCGCCCTCGGCCTGTCTGCAGAGGTGTCCAGTGGACGCCTCCGTGTATTGACAAGGAAGCTGATGTGAAATGGTATTTTTTAACCAAGCTGATATTCCCAGGCTATTCGTATTCTGGGAAGCAGAGGACACCTACCTGTACCTTCCAGAAGTTACTTGAAGTGAGTATCATTATGCAAACCCAAGCAAGAAGAAGGTCCTTTTACTCACCCATTTGGAATACAATTTTGTCTCAACTCTGGGCACACAGCTGACAACCTCAATCATGACGTCATAAACATTCACAAGGATGTCGACATATTCGTCAAACTCGGGTTCAAACTTAATGGTGTCATTCTCAAGAATCAGCCTCATGATGAAACCTGGATGTTCAAAAGCCCTGACAGAATCCTACAGGAAGATAAAAATGTTTCCAAATATTACCATCGGCGATGACTTATAGTCACAACCATGACTGTCTATATAAACAGACGGTATATGCCACAGGAGCTGTGCTGAAAGTAGCAAGAGTGACCACAAGACGGACTTGTGTCTGCTGGGCCAACAGGCTAACGGCAGGGCCCAGGTCTCGAAAACAGGACAGATGCATGGCAGTGGGTCTGGAACCACGGAAGCACAAGCCCAAGAGGAAGACATTCTGAGTCCAAGGCCCTGTTCACACTGTAACTAGCAGGAAGTTCCTCCAGAGAGAGAAAGCACTGCTCATGCAGTTCCCCTCAGGCTTCACGACCCAGTGTTCCCAACTGTGGGACTTTCTAGCTACTCCCCTAACCCTCGCCTAACACGATAATGATCCCATACCCTAAATCCGCGAACTGACCTTAACTGTTCTTGGCAGATTAAGTATGAGAGGTCTAAAGATGGGCTTTCTGCCCTCTCGACACGCAAGACAGTTATCACTCTCTGAAGGGGTTGAAACCAAACCAGGCGGTGAGCACATGCTGGTGTGAGGGAAGCGTACTCACGGCGGGCTGTGCAATCAGGTCCGTGAAATCTTGCATGGAGACTAAAGCGAGGTCCTGTAGCTGTAAAGTCATGAGTGCGGCAGCACAGTTGAAAAAAGATTCCAATTTGGCACTGTTGTCACTGGTTGGCAATTGCTTTTTTTTATTGCCTTGGTAATAAATATTCTGCACTTCTGGAAACCACCTTGAAAGAACAAAAGACATTTAAAAGTCAAGAGTCTCGGTGAATTACTCCTTTTACATTAAGCATCAACAGTAATTTCTAGACATCCAAAGGTCATCATAAGGAGGCATACTGCTAAGTGACATTATCTACTCTCTGAAATGTAAGTGCTGGAATATTTCACTTCTCCTAGGAAAGGAAGTCTTAAATCGTAACCAGTAGAAAATGACTCCGCAATGGGATGCTGTAAGACATAAATTTTACTCCCAAAACAATGGTTCCTGCACTTTTTGAAGATATATGAGAACTAACTTTAGTGGACATTGCGAGATACTTCTCTTCAGTGTCTTAAATGTTCTCCAGGGGATATATTTGTTAGCTTAAAGCTCTAATGTGAATAACTAGTTAAAGAGCTTAAACCCACATGCTATTCTACCTAACAATTGCTTAAAACAATCAACAAAATCATGTATTTTATTTTGCCCTTTCCCTTGGGAGTGACTGATCTAAAACAGAGTCTCAAACGTGTATGCATAGAAAAGACTGTGCATCTGTGTAATAAAAGAACAAGAGTGCAATTTCATGTGCATGTCCTGGTGGCCAGTGGTGAAGTGTTCGGCTTGTAGACCCCCATCCAACACTGCAGGGTTAAGGAATCTTGGTAGCTGCTTTCTTTTTTTTTTTTTTTTTTAATATGGAACGCGTCACAAATTTGCGTGTCCTCCTTGCACGGGGGCCAGGCTAATCTCTGTATCATTCCAATCTTAGTATATTTTAGTATAGTATGCTGCCGAAGCGAGCACTCGGCTTTCATAAAAGATAAGGGATTAAAAATAGGTAATATAATTTCAGGAGTTGCTTAAATGTTCCAAGCCAGCAAATCTGAGCTTTAATATATTTAGTCATCCTTTTAACAAATGTGTATTGAATGTCCTCTTCTATGCCAAGGATGATCTTGAGGGAGATGTAGAAAGATATAACATCATCCTTTTTCCCACAATAATGAGGTATATGCATCACAGTAGAAAAACACAGATATGAAGTCAAGGGTAGAGATGCAATTTTCCATTTACTCACGGGAGAATGGTTTGGAGTGAAGATGAGAGCAAGAAACGAGAATGAGAACCTGAAGTGGAAGTGAGGTAAAAGGTGTCACGGCCTCACATCAGCGGGCTGGTCCCTAGAAGACAGGAATGGGCAAAGGACTCTTGCAGAAGTTGGGAGCTGACGACAAGATCTCGGGCAGACGCCCCAGACGCCGCCGCGGTAGGAGCCTCCCCGCGGGGTCTTCACTGTTAATGCGGCTCAGACAGAGAACAGCAGGCAAACCGGGGAGCGGGGCAGTGCCGGCCGATAAAGGGAACCAGAAACCCAGCACATTCGGGCGGTGGAAAGGGGTCTCTATGATGGGTAAAAGGACGAATAAATGTACTAAAATTATTCATTCACTGGTGATCTCGAGAATGCTTGCATGTGTCCCTATTAAGGGTAAAACATTTGAGGTACAAAATATTTCTCACTTTTTGAAGTGCTTGTAGATTAGCAAGGGAAAGAGGGATGCAGGTAAAGAGATAAAAGGAAGGAGTTTAAGAAAACAAAATGCGGGAGGCATTTGGAAGAAAGGTCAGTGCAGGTAAACTACAGCAAAGAGTTCATGGATGGAGGGTCAGGCAGGTTGAAGAGCGAAGACAGGATTTCTAGTAACGAGCTACCTTCAGCACTGCCAGCCGTGTGAACCCCAGTACTCTGCCGATGGTGTGAAAGAGGCCCTCATTCCATGTCTGCCTCCTTCGCCTCAGATGCATCATTATCATTACGTGCCCGCAGCTAAAAATGTTAACAGTCACAGCCTCCAGGAGAGATTAACTGAACTTTGAGATTTTCCTAGCATTCCCATCAGAACCAACAGAAATAAAGAAAAACAACCATCTAAAAAAATGAGGAGTTGGCTATGAAGGGAATGAAGAGCCTCAGACTTAATTCACAGATGAGCTTTTAAAAGTGGTAACAATGGTTACAGTCTAGCCCTGGAAGCTACATTCTGCTTTAGATGTCATGGCTGTTTAGGTGGCCAAGGCTAAAGTCTGCTCAGAAGTGAGGATGAGAAAGACACGTGAGGTTCACGTTGCAGGTGGTCTTAAAAAGCAGGTTAAGAATTGTGGACTTACTCTGTAAACAAGTGGGAGACCCTGAACTGGGGGATATTTTACTATTCATCTGCCAGTGCTTATAGGATAGGCTTGAAACGGGGAGCTCCCCAAGACAAAGGGCGCAACAGTAATTCAGACTTGGCACCCTTCTGTGTGGGAAGTCAGGACTCCACCAACTCAGGAAGGTCTATCAAGGGCAGCGGCAGTGAAAATTAAAATGAAAGAAGATCAAAAACAGCTGAAAGTCCTAAGATAGGTCTCAATAAATAGGAAAGGTTTGAAATGCAACATTGGAAATCAATAACAGAAGGACTTTTGGAACTTGACAAATATGTGGAAATAAAACAACATACTCCTACATAGCCAATAAATCAAAGAAAAATCACAAGAGAACTTAGAAAGTAATTTAAAATAAACAAAAATGAAGACACCATATAGCAAAACTCAAGATGAAAATAATCAGTGATAGAGAGAACTTCGTAGCTGTAAACACCTACATTAAAAAAAGAAACATACCAACTTAAGAATGTAAAATTCTACTGGAAACTAGAAAAAGAAGAGCAAACTAAGCTCAAAACAAGAAAGGATGAAATAACAATTTGAATGAAAACAAACAAAATAGAGAACAGAAAAACAATAGAGAAAACCAACAATTCTAAAAGTTCTTTGAAAAGGGAAACAAAATTGACAAACTCATAGCTAGTATGACCAAGACGAAAGAGAAAGATACTCAAATTGTTAAAGTCAGGGCTAGCTTCGAGTGGTGACACATGCCTGTAATCCCAGGACTCTGAGAGATTTAGGCAGGAGGACTGCAAGTTCGACCCCGGCCTGGGCAACCTAGTGACTTAGCAAGACCCTGTCTCAAAATAAAGACTAAGAAAGGCACTTGGGATGCAGCTCAGCCCTGGGTTAAATCCCTCAAAATATCATGGGTGAAAGATGAGATATTAATACCCATCTTAAAGAAATGCAAAGAATTGCAAAGGACTATAAAGAAAAATTATACACCAACAAACTTGATAATATAGAAGAAACAGAAAAATTCTAGAAAGACACAAACCACCAAGTCTAACTCAAGAAGAAATATAAAATATGAACATACCTGTAACAAGTAAAGAAGTTTAGGTAATAATCAAACACCTTCCAAAAATTTTTTCAAAGGCCAGGACCCCAGTACCAGATGGATTCAATGGTGGTTCTACCAAGCACTGAAAGAAGAATTACTGCCAATTTTTCACACGCCAAAAAAGAAAAAAGAAAGAACACTTTATAATTCTTTCTATGATGCCACTATTACCTTAATACCCTAAATAAGACAAAGATATTATAAGAAAAAGAAAGCTACAGAGCAATATACCTTATAAATATACACACAAAAATTCTCAACAAAATACTAGCAAACCAAATCCAGCAGCATACAAAAAAGTTATACTTCACAACCAGTGGGACTTACCCCATGAATACAAAGTTCCCTTAATATGTGGCAATAAATATAATGCAGCATATTAAAATAAGGGGAAACACATGAGCATTTCCAAAGAAGAAACTGCATTAGACAAAATTCTAACTTTTTCAAATGTTTGCAAGTCATATACCTGATGAGGGTCCATTATTCTAATATATAAAGAATTCTTGCAACTCAACAATGAAAAGTCAGATAACTTAATACCTAGCTAAGAATTTGAATACACATTTATCTCAAGGAGATAAATAAATGAACAAAAGCATGTACAAAGGTGCCCACATAATTAGTCATCGAGGACATGCAGATCAAACCCCCTGTGAGATGCCACTTTCCGCCCACCAGCATGGCCATAAGCAGAAGGAAGGACCATGGGCACTGGCAAGGATGTGCAGAAATTGGAACCTTCATGTACTGTTGGTAGGAATGTAAAATCTTCCCATCCCTTTGGAAAACAGCATGGCAGTTTCTCAAAAGAGAGAGTTACCATAAAACCGAGAAATCCTAGTCTTTCCAAGGTATATGCCAAAGAAAACTGAAAACATGTTCATACAGAAGGGGTGTTCATAACAGCATCATTGAACAGACAAAGCACGGATAAACCGACGGTGGTGTGCCCACACAGTGACACGGTGTCCGGCCAGGGGAAGGAATAAGCATGGGCTCATGCTACATCAGGGCCAGACCCTGAGAGTGTGCTACTGCCAATAAGAAACCAGAGGTGAACAACCATGTATAGTATCATCCCACTTAGATGACATTTCCAGAACCGGAAGTCCACAGGGATGAAAAGTACCTTAGTGTTTATCAGGTGCTCACGGGAGGGAGAACAGGAGTTGGCTGCTGATGGAACCAGAGTCTCTTCGGCAGCGAGGAGAGTACTCTGGCCTCAGTGGTGATGCTACACATCTTGGGCCGTATATAAGCCACTGAGCTGCATAAACTATACTGCTGAATTTTATAAGTGAGTTACATCACAATGAAAAGTAGAATAGCAGTATCCAAGACATGGCCTGGGACAGGGTGGTGGTGGTGAGGGTGTACACGATGAGCAAAACAGACCAAAAAAGTCATCGCAAGATTTCGACACTGCCCTGGGAAAGGTTTACTACAGGAAGAAGAGCTGGATTGGAAGAAAGAGAATAAACACTGCTAAGGACATGCTGAGGTTCAGACGCCACCTCAACATTGACCGGGAGACATTCAGTATGACATTGCTAATAAGGGGGCTGGAGACTCAGGTCAGTGGTTAGAGTGCTTGCTCAGCAATGCGAGGTCCTGAGTTCGATCCCCAACACAAAAAAAAAGAAAGGAAGGAAGGAAGGAAGGAAGGAAGGAAGGAAGAAAGGAGGGAGGGAGGGAGGGAGGGAAAGAGAGAAAGAGAGAAAGAGAGAAAGAAAGAAAACAGCAAGGTCCCAAAACAGCCAAGAGAGAGGAAATCACGAAACTGTCCAGAGAATATACAGAAAAGAGACAACAGGAAGACCTGGGCAGCCCCTACTTTTAGGGAATGATGAGACTGTAGAGTCATAAAAAAAGATGAAGAACAACTATCAAAGAAGCACCAGGGCACAGAAAAATAGGTTTCCAGAAAGCTGCATGACAAGCCAGGGCAGCTGCCGAGACGTCCATCTCACCCGGGTGCAGTCAGACAGCTCTCTTCCATTAGACTCCATTAGGAAGCATCAGGGGACACAGCTATCAATCTACATTTCTCAGCAAAAATTATTCAGCGAAGGTTTGTACTCTACTCTTTACTTTGGCAAGCATTTTGCAAAAACTTAGTGGTAGTGGATTCTGGGGGTGTAACCCTGAAGGTATGGATCAAGATAGTTTATTTGTGTTCTATTCTTAAGAGGTCATTTTCTTCTCTTTAGTTAATTATGGGATTTCATTTTCCACTTCTCTATTTCATGTTACCTTAATATAAATGTAATAAAAAGCTAAAATTCTTAAAGTAACATCAAAGAATTCGATTCTAACTTATTGAAGAACAAAGGTAAAAGACAGATTTAATCTCATGTGAGCAATATACATTTCTAAGTAACATCCGGAAATCAGGAAGCTATGCAAGAAGTTTAGTGTCCTTTCCTATTTAAATTTGATCTAATTTTAATGTCCTATTTATATGAATTAATGACCCATGATAGAGCTAATTCGATGTTGTTCCAGAGTATACTGTCTGCCATTTACATCATTAATTATTCTACGTGGCTATTCCATTCTGAAGGGCCAATCCTCAGAGATATTTAATTATCATTTGATAAGAGTAACCCCCATCGAAACTGTAAGCACATTTGAACAATGTAGTTTCCCCTCCGAATCACTCTTTAAACTCTTCTGCGTCCCTCATCCAAAATCAAGACAAAAGAGGCACAGCCTTGCATGCCTCAGTGGTACTTGTCAAATAAGTGTCTGCTTAAGGACTAGTTCACAGTCATCCCGGCACAGTACCCAACACCACTTTCAGAGGGAGGCAGAACCAGACACGCAGAAGAAAGGTAACCGCAGGTCATGACGTTTCGGTTGCCGCACAGTCTGCTCCGGGCAGAGCGTCTGGGTACACGGCACATACAAAGGCAGCTACAAACGCACAGCCCTCAGAATGGCCAGAGAGTTGCTGAAATGGGATCTTCTAAAGCAGTCAAAATGCAAGAACCCACCAGTCACATTTCTAAGCTTATGACTTCCCACAGCAGATTTCAGAACTTTACGTTTTGAGCAGAATGTCTTTAGCGGTTTCCATGTGCTTCATGATAATGTTCTGGAAACTTGACAGCTCCAGTGCATCTTGGCGGTTGTGAAATCCTTCTGTGTCGATTAAACGTAATTTTCTGCACGAGATAAAAGTGAATGATAATTTAAGATGGGGGCTTGTTTGGCATTTAATATTTTGGCTAAGTGGTTCCTTCTCAAAAAAAAAAAATCCCATTCTTAAGGTTTTACCATGAAAAGCATGTTCCATAAAAATAAATATTCAAGAACAAGAGATATTCTGAATTTAGAAATAATTTATACCACTAAATTCAATAGGAATACAACATGATCTTATGAAACTTCACTCTGAAGTAGAACAGTGCAAAAACTGGAATTTGATGGAGAGTAGAGATTGCTTTTGGCTTTCGAAATGGAGCAATTAAATGGGGCAAAGAGGAGGGCTCCGTGCCCACAGGTGACGCTCCTGAGACGAGACTCACCCTCTTGCAGGAGATGGCGGCGCCACAGGCAGGCGCGGGGTGAAGTTCTCACACCAAATTGAGACTCAGCAGAGCGGAATCTTTTGAACCTGTCTGAATTTTTTCTAATACTGGGCTTGCCCAAGTTCACAACTTTCACTACAATCCCTTCTCTGATTATAGGGAGACAGATCTTTGTTATATACATGGTTTACTCATTTACAATTTTTCTCTGGCAGATGATAAACCAAAATGAAAAACAATATTAGCTCTTAGTACCATTGTGTTATTCACCTCAGTTTAACCACAGATTCCTTTCCCTCAGGACCTGCTATTTAATTTCCATGTGACTGAGTCATTTTAATGTTCTCTGGAAGATAGTAAACACAGTATTAAAAATACCACATTTAATTTTTTACCTAAAGACCAATGTAAAATACTGGTTAGTAAACAAAAAATATTTAAAATCTACTTATATTTATATTTCCTCCACAAGCTACAATTCCTCTCAAGCTGTAATGCATTTGGTACGCAGCATTAATAATACCTTAGGGGGCTGGGGATTTAGCTCAGTGACTAGAGTGCCTGCCTTGCAAGCACAAGGCCCCGAGTTTGATCCCCAGCACCAAACCCCTCCCCCCAAAAAAATAATACATTAGGCACAAAATAAATACAACCGTTGCTAAAGAAGCTTTCCCATGTCTTATTCTAGACAAGTGAGCAATGTAATGAATGTTTTAAGTAAAGTATTTCTAAAGTATAGTGCACCAGCATGTTCTAAATGTAATCTAATCTCCTTTTCTGCTTCTTGGTGAACACGGTCGACACTGTTTTGTGTTTTAAGACTGGAGCAGCAACCAGGACACAGATGCATGTGGTGGGAAAGAACACTGCATAAGAAACAGTTGCTAGGGCAAGAGCCCTGGACTTCTGTGCCACTGAGTCACGAGGCCGATTTTCCTCAGTCCCTTAGTATTTGACTTGAGACGGAATTCCAAGCACAGGTCCCATCTGTGGTGCTTTGAGATTGAAAGGTTTTATGGCAGAACTTTCCCATGGAGTCTCTGGTCATAATTTGGTTAAGGGGCCGAAGTGTTAAAAAGACCAGAGGCTGCTCCTCCTTTCTCAGGACGGTCCCTCCAATAATCCAGCAGTGGAACAAGGCTTTAAATCATTGGCTAGACAATACAGAGTCAGGAAAAAGAATATTAATATCCACCATGTGTTAATTTAAACGTGGTTAGGAGAGGAAACTGTTTATATGATTCAAAAAGTTTTATAATGATGAGCTTCCGATCACCAAAATTGCTCTTCGCCTGTCTTCGGAACCCAGTGGCTCCCAGCCGCCCAGTCCGTGACCCACGGGGGCTTCTCTGAATGCTTCCTTCCCTTCCCTGCCACATCCAGTCAGAAGTGAATCTCTGCACACGCCACTGTCCATCGTCTGGTGCTCCTGCGGTCACACTGTCGCTTGGCACTTATCACTGGATGAAACACACTAGACGGCAGCTCCATTACTGATTGGGGTGCAGGGAATTTCAACACTCCTGGCTCAACACCCTGGATGCAACACCCTGGACGCAGTGTCAGCTTCCTTCTTCTCCGGTTCTCAAAACGGATCTCCCTTCTTACTGGGACTACACTGCCCCTCAAACTCCACCCCAAGTACCTGAATCTCTTGCTTGGCCCGGGAATGTTTCCCTATCTTAGAAACATGTTTTGCTCTTGCCAGTTCTCCTTTGTTTCTTTCGACACCACAGGCGATGCTCTGTATGTTTTTTCACTCATCAGTACATCCTAGTGACCCTTCCCCATTGGTCAATTGAGATTTTCCTCACTCTTATTTTACAGCTGTACAACAAGAATTACACACTGTGAGAATTTATTACCACTTAGTCACCCACTCCATCATAAAAGATATTTCATTTTTTCCAGTTCTTTACTCAAAAATAAATGCCACAATAAAGGAAGTTATGCCTATATAATAATTCCCTACACTGTCAGGTGTATTTGTAGGCTACAGTCCCAGAATTAAGATTGCTGGATTCCAGTGTAACTTTCTAAGTATGTCTGGCTTCCTTCAAAAGGGGGCCCATTTCTCCAAGCCTCACCAACAAAGCATGATGGCAAAGTTTTAAATTCTGTCCTATTTGGGGAGTGGTGAGTAGCTTCTCGGTGTAGTTTTCATTTCAACTTCTTTGCATTCCTCGTATTCAGAGTTACACTAAGTGTCTTTTAAATATATTTAAAAGTGTTTTAATTTGTACCCTGAATGTTCTACCACAGAGGAATCCACGGTGTTCCGACCTAACAGCTACGTGGGCATTCACCTGGGTGAGATCATTAAGTGTTACAAACCTATTTCATCTTATAAAATGAGCTTAACTCCCTTCAACATATCCCTAAATTCAACTACTGTAATTTAGAACGTATAATTTCTACACTGTGTTGTGATTTTCCTTTATATGCTATTTTTGCAAGCAAAAGTGCCTGTGCGCTGTTTTGGCTGCGACTGCACCTCAATGCCCCCTCTGATCCGGAGGGTCTGCAGGTGTAAAGAGCAACTGGCGTGAATCTGAACATCAGATGCCCTCGTGTCACACTGCAGTCATTCGGGTGGCTGTTTCATTATCATCCCCCGACCACAGCCACACAGAGACCACGTCGGTTCTCCGAGTTAGTTTCCGACGCTCTGCTAGCATCTCTGCCACTGCAACTGTGGAGCCTAATTTTGGACACATCTATTATTTACCAGTTTCTCATCTCAGTTTTGGTATTTTCTCTCCTCCTTTCTCCTTTCATTACTTTGTCTCCTGCCCCCTGTCAATGTCTAGCAGTCTACAGGTCACCCTTCATGGACAATAACAGGCAATGGGGCCCCTGCCCTTGGTGTCCAGCTCAGTGTGCTCTGGGACTTCCCTTTGAAAATGGATGTAAAAGGAAACAATGACTTGAGGTGCTATTTTGAAAATGCAATGCACTTGAGTATGTAGACATCCTGGTGAAAGAGACATCCAGATTGTATGACCTTATGACTGCATGAAAAATGAGACCATGGGTCTTATCAGGAAGAGTTATGTGAACCCCAATATCCAAAACATAAAAGAGGAGAAAAACATGAGCTAAAGAGGTGGCCTCTTCCTGATCATGCTAAGCCAAGTTACGCAAAGAAATCCACACAGCACGGGGAAAAGTCAGAAGAATACACTTCCCGGGAATAGGCAGTCTGACAGGGTCCGAGCCCATTTGTTGAATGTGCTCGTTTACTGTTCCCCTGTGCAGTAAACACCGGGGGCCCCTGGGGTGCGAGTCCCACCTAAGGAGGGGTTTCGGCTGGGTGGCGAGTCTAGGCGCCTCAGACCCCCTTTGTGATGGTTTAGGTCTAAAATGGCCCTGAAGCCTCGTGTGTGTGGAAGGTGATTGGATTTTGGGGCTCGTAGCTGACTTGCTGTGAGGAGGTAGGGTCTGTGGAAGAGGTGGCTCACCTGGAAGGGTTGATCTCCCTTCCCTGCTCATCCTTTCACTCTCTGCTTCCTGTGCCCCACGAGGTGAGCGGCGTTTTCTCCGCCAGACCCCTGTGCCACACCGTCCTGCAGTCAACAACTATGGACTGAAACATGAGCCAAAATACACCTTCCCTCCTCTTAGCTGACTGTGCTGGGTATTGTGTTCCAGAGATGAGGAAGGTGATTGAGACCCCTCTGTACTCCTCCTATGGAGACGAAGCCTTCCCCTCTCTCACCCTACCCGACAAGCCCAGGTGTAGACCCAGGTCCGGGGAGACATGGAAAGAAGTCCTCTTTAAGAAAAACGACATCAGCCTGCATTACTGTGCCGATTTTGAAAGCGTGTGTCCGCATGAGCTTAGGGCTGGAACACTGCCCAGGGCCCGAGAGGGAAGGGACAAGACAGGGGCACCACCATGGCCGGTACAGCCTCCTTCGTCCCAAGGGCCAAGCTGCTCCACAGGGCACCACTTAGCAGCCTTCCTGTTCAGGCTGGCAGGACAATGCCCACAGGGCCCACTGTGACCCCGCACTCCCTGGGGGCTTCACCTCATGCCATCCAATTAGGCAAGATTAGCCAGGTTTCTAAACTCTGCTGAGGCTTGTAGCAACTGACATTCTGGGTTATTTGGTGTTGGGAACTGAAGTCAGGGCCTTCTCATTGAGCATCATCCCCAGCCCTTTTTTTTTTTTTTTTTTTTTTTTTTTTTTGGTTTTTTGAGCACTATGTAGCCCAGGCTGGTCTCAAACTCACAGCGATCCTTCTGCCTCAGCCTCCCAAGTGCTGGGATTACAGACATGCATGACCATGCCTGGCCCCCAGCCCTTTTTATTTTTTATTTTAGGTCAAGGTCTTGAAAAGTGGCTAAGTTGCCTGGTTTGGGCTTAAATTTGCAATCTTTTTGCTGCGGAATCCCAGAATGCTGGGACTACAGGCATGTGTCACCATACCTGGCTTGTTGTGTGTAACTTTAAACAAGGTCTGACAACTCCACTCCTTAACTGTGATTACCTTTAAAGTACATGTAGCACCAGGTGGGGGAGAGGGACAGCACTGAATAGAAATAAAAGGCAATGTTAACTTCACGTTCTATCTGCACATTGCTCACTTAAAACCATGTTTGAATACTTACATTATATTTGCAGTTAGTGTTTTAATTTGAAGTTAAAATAGCAAAAATAATTAAAATGTGATAAAAATAACCTTAATATCACTTTTTAAAATCTCAGTAAGACCCCAAATACTCACTTAAAACTACTGTGCCACAGATCTAGCACGGCCAGCATGGTGGGGTTCATGGCATTCAGGTGATCTCTAATGTAACCGCTTGCAGCAAAGAACGACTTCCTCCATGGTTTTGGCAAAACCTCCATTCTGAAAACAAAGAGAAAAAAATTTAGCGATCGTCTTTAAGAATCAAGGGAAAATACTGGGCTGGCCCTTGAACGCAGTGTTAGGGTGCTTGCAGTAAATATACTTCTTGAGTAATAATGAGTCAATTTTAACAAAAAATATAATGTATCCTTCATAGAATAACAAAACACGCAATTGTGTTTCATACACAAAGTCTCTCTGTTCATTTCAGGATCTACAACATTTAGAATTTCTCCTTTATTTGTAAAATAGTTTAAGGATATAGTCCAGCCTAGGTACAGAAATACCCTTGAACCTGGTCTGTTATTGTGTAATGATCATTTACACGCCAAGGTCACTCTCTACCATTCTTATCTGAAGACACATTTATTCTGCAACTCCTATGACTTGAGTAATTTTTTATGTATTGCAGAAATGCCATCTTCATCCTTCAGAATACAGATGGTCTCCAGCTTATGACAGTAGGATTTAGGATTTTTCGGCTTTCTCATGGTGCAAAGGCAGTGAATACAGGGTACATATTCAGTAGCTGGTGCAGGAAGCTTGACCTCTCCCGGGCTAGCGACGTGCTGCAGTGGGGTGCTCTCTCGTGGGGCTGAGCAACAGACGCTCATCTAAGGCTGAACATGCCACTCAGCCACGATGATGCGTGGCTGGGTATAAAATGTATTTTTCGCCTTATAATGTTTTCCAGCATCTGTGTACTTAAACGTGTCCATTTTGTGGCTATGATTTTTTACTCTCATCATTTTAAACACTTGGTCTTATTTTGTTTACACAGTAAGATTAACTCAGTTTTTCAGGCATGACACATCACCACCTACACACAATTACTATGAAGGGTGGCTTTTGTCTTTCCCCAGGAGAAAAGAAAAGATGTTCTCCAGAGAGTACATGTGAAAACGACTACCTGACCCTCTGGGCTTTGTTTTTTATTCTGTAGCTTTCTTTTGTTTTGTTTTTGTGTCATATACAGAGATAATCTGGAGCACTTACAAATGATATATAAAAAAGCAAAGTAAAATTAAATAGGTTAATTATCTAAAACTAAGTTCCATTCTTTAAGAGATTTATTCTTAAATACTAATTATTTTTAGAGAAAATATATAGCAAGTGGACTTTCCCATTATATGTTCTATATTTCAATCTAATTAATAGATTGCAGTATATTTTATGTACACATATTTTCTGCAATGGTCCCGATTTGGCTTTTGTGCAAACTGCCATCAAGCTTCTGTGCCGCTACCATATGTGAACCCTGCACTACTGCCGTGAAGATACAAAGAGCTACATCAAGTTTTTTCACCAGAGTCTTTTGTTTTGACATCAAAGTGTCCATCTGTCCATGTGTCTGTTTGCCTATTCATTTATCCATTAATTTGTAGATGTAACATGTTCGGATTTAAATACATAAAGAGCATGAAAACAGTCCTATATATGAAATATGTACATATGCACATGCAGACACTTTATGCATATGTTTAGCTATAAATTATAAACACATATGAAAACTATAACTAGTGTGTAAAGATACAGACACATACAGAAATGGTCACATAAACTAATTATTTGTAGAGAAACCTGAGCACTTACTCAGCCCGATGGGGTAGAAGTTCACTTGTCTTTTTCTCATCGTCTTTTTCTCTAGGGTCTTTTAAAACAAAATCAACTGAAAGAAAATGGAAAAGTTTGGAAAAATAACTTTGTATTAATTATAGTATATTTCCAGGCAGTTGTAAAACAAACTATTAAAATTAATTGCTTAGATCATGTTAAAGTTGTTTAATAATGAGCTATTTGTGTGTTTACAAAGGAAGTTTCAAAAATATGAGAAAATCTATCACGTCAGTATCTTTTAGAGTAATGGTCCCTTAACAACGTGTCCTGTTCCTCCATTTGAAAATGAGAATTTTTTTTTTGGTACTGGAAATTGAACTCAGGGCCCCGCGCTTGCCAGGCAAGCGCTCTACCACTGAGCTACATCCCCAGCCCGAGAATTGTTTTTAACATTACATTTTCCATCACTTATTTCACCAAGCGCTGCTGAACTGAAAGTCAGCAAAGGCGTCCCTCATCTTTAGTGCAGCAGTTTTCTTCTCAGAGCACAGGCGAGGGTCACTCGCTGTTCTCTAAACAGCCCGGAGCATGAACCAGCTTGGTGCAGAGTCTGTAAGCCAGCCGCCTCTGCTGCCTCCTCTGCGGTCTTTCTTGCACAAGCAGCTCTAATTCTCCAGCACGTCTCTCAGGATGCTCTTTCCAAAATGCAAATATGTTACTTCACCCTTCTTTAAAATCCTTCAGAGACTACCCTTTACCCTCAGAGACTTCAAAAGGGCACACGAGGCCCTGCTGACTGTGTCCCCTTCCCAGAGTCACCGCGCTCTCCTGGCCAGGCCCGGCACACTGTCCTCCCTGGGGCTCCAGCAGGGGCCTGGAGAGCTTCGCCTTGCAGCGTGTCCTTGCAGGGTGTAGACTGTGTACACACTGTGTGTTGGGTGTCAGCTTCTGAGTTTAGGGATTTGCCCATCTCCCTCCTTACACTCTCTGGCTTTTTATTTTATATCACCAAGATGCCGTCTTCCCGAAGGGGCACCACTTCACTCCAGGGCCTCCTGGCTTCTCCGACTTTGAATGGAGTATCCATCACACCAGGTTTGACAGTACCCAGGGATTCTAACTCTGACTGGGCTGGAAATCAGTTTTTTAAAAATGCTTCTTGCCAGCTATGGTGGTGCACGCCTGTAATCCCAGCACCCAGAGGCTGAGGCAGGAAGACCGTTGGGAGGTTGAGGCCAGTCTGGGCAACATAGAGAGCTCAAGAGCAGAGTGAACTACATAATGAGACTTCATCTCAAAAAATAGGCAAAACACATGATTCTTATGATTCAGTCAAACTTACCTCTCCATCTATATGATGGGCTAACAAAATTTTTATGTAAAGGGTCAGATTATAACAATTTTCAACCTTGTGAGCACAAGGATTGTGTTACAGCTGCTCAACTCTACCCTTGTGGCTTAAAAGCAGCCACAGACAGTGCAAATAAGTGACTACTGACTGTGTTCCAATAAAACTTGATTTACACTGTCTTACTTTTCTCATTGCTGGGACAAAGTACCCGACACCCAAAGTTAAAGGAGGAAATGTTTATTTAGCTCACAGTTCATGGAGGTTTCAGTCCACAATCAGCAGGATCCAAGGCAGGGTGGCAGGGCAGACAGGCAGAAGGCAGCAAAGTAAACAAGCAAGAGGGACCTAAACAGCTTCTTTCTGGGCCTTATATCATATCCAGGCTGCCAGGATTAGGGCAGGTACCAGACCAATCAGTGGATGGATTTAGGAACCACACGCCCTTGATCCCAGCAGCACACACTCTAGATTCAGCCACCTCTGAAAAAGCCCTGCCTGTGACCTCATGAGGCTTTGGGGGGACATCTAGACACAAACCCTAACACACACAAATGGGCAGTGGCCAGATAAGGCCTCTCAGTCATAAATAGCCAGCTTCTGGTTCATAGCAACAATGTGATTAATCATGTTTGAATTTATGATGTCAGTAAGATTACTGCTCATTGTTAATACTTAAACTTTCAATTATTCATATACACATGTTTTGTGTCTCGCACTCATACCAAGAGACCCTTGAAAGAATGGACTATGTAAAGGGAAAGACCATCTCCCAAGTGCCTGAGCCCTCGAATAAATTAGACACTCAATAAATACTCTGAGAGGCTGAAATTAATGTTTCCTAACTTTCCTCAGCACCATCCTTTATTGAGGCAATCTATCCCCACAAACAGATCAGCTGGTTTTGTCTTTCATTCCTCACACTTCATCAATGAAATCCGCCTAAGATCTTAGATAATGTAGCAACACTGCAAGGAACAACGTCGTATGGGAAATAGTTCCAACCATAAGGATTAACTTTCCACAGACAAAGAATTATCTCTAATGTGATGCACATTCAGATGAATAAGCACCAAAGCGTAACACCAACTTACCTATCGACTTCTTCACACTGAGGAGATAATCTTCTCGCATCTCATCTGACAATACAGTTATGCTGTCCGTGAGGACTTTCAGATGTTGTGGGACTAAGTCCAATACGTGTTCTAGCCAAGAGTCTTCCATTGGGGCCACATGGTCCGTATCGATTCCATGGTGAATATAATAGTAATGCCTCTACAAAGAGGAGAGGCAAATGTAGGTGTAGAGACTATTTCTCAAAATAGAAAAAATCCAAGTGCTAGAACTAAGTATTTATACATAATTAAAAGTGTTTTCTGCAATTCATGTGAGCGTTACTTGATAACTTAAATTTATACATATTTCATGAAGATTAAAGCTCTTACATCAGTTCATGACTCTGCTATAAAACATCAAGTTATGTCAGCAAATATATGATGTACTTAACAGGATCCATGCTGAATTAGAGCTCAGTACTTCATAAATTTTGGAAAATGTCAGTTTTTGTTCTTTTTATTATTAATAATCAGAAGTAGAATTTAAAAGCAAATTAGTATCCCTGTAAGTTAATTGAAGAAATGTTATGCAGCAGGATGTAGGAAATTGCTAACTGATCTAACAATAGACTACATAATTTTATAACTGCTGTCACATATGCTCATAAAAAACTCGTTTAAAACCTGATATTATTTTCCCCAAAATACATATTTAACTTCAGCATATTTTCACAAGTATTTAATGGTATTTTTTAGAAAAAATTTAAACTTCAAAATACTTTCAAATTAGGAATGTTAAAGTCTGATAGGTGGGAGAGTGACACTCACCTATAGTCCCAACTACTCTGGAAGCTAAGGAGGGAGGATCATTTAAGTCGACAGTGATGGCAAACCTTTTAGAGACGAGTGCCCACACTGTACCCCAAAACCCACATTTATTGCAAAGTGCCAACACCACAAGTAAACCTGAATACTGAGGTTTTAGTTTGGAAAAAACAACTCATATATTAGCATCTTTTCTCTTAAAAGAAAAATAAGTAACACATATGCCATAGCTTCTCCACCACTGGTCTAGTACATCAAGTCTAGCCCAGGCAACATAAAAAAAGTCTCAATCTTACTATGTAATTGAAATACTTGAAAATTTCTATTTTTAGAGGAAGTTAATATGCTCTGTAAAATGTGGGCTGTACAATTAAAATAAGTTATCAAAGAGAATAAAGAGATGTAAAAGCTATACATGACTCAGAGTAACTTTGAGATGGAAAGTGGTAGATTTGCAATTCTTTAATTGTGGTTTTAGGTGGCAAAAAGGAGAATTATTTTCTCCACTTAATTCAGTGGAGGAATTTTATGGAACTCTGTATTTACTCCTCCATCCACAGAGTTCTACAGAGGAGGAGCACAGAATAACCTCAAAGATATAAAAGTATCTTTGATTGTTTCCTTTCAATTCTACAGACAAAAGAAATAATAACTCATTACCAAGATGTCTTTTTCTATTGCAGAAGTGGTCTTTTTTGGAATTGTGATTTCTTCAGGCATAGCTGATTCTAAACCAACCTCTTGTTGCCTAAGAAAATGGTAAACACAATATTTAGAAGTATATCATAAAACGGTGGATATAAAAACAGAACTGTTTTCTACTAAATCATGAGAAAAAATGAATTATTGAATATTTTATAAATGGCATAAATATTTTGGTACCATATTCCTCAAAAATATTTTCTTTGTATCTGCAGGGAGACAATTATGTTGGAAGGGATTTACAGGACCCAATTCAAAGGCCACAGCTTCTTGCTGCTCGCTCATTCTCTTCATCACTACAACATCAAGCTCTCTCTTCTTTGACCTTGCAAAAGAATGGTTGGTCATTTATAAATACGTATTTCAAAAAAAGCACTGATAGAAAGGATTTTTAATGCCCTTTGGAAGAAGACACAGATACATTTTTCAAAAGGCCTTTTTTCAGGTCTCTAGTGACCTACGAGTTAGCGATGAGTGACATGGAACCTCATAGGTTCCTCTGTATTTTTAATGGGCATGTGTTCATATAATCCTATACTGTTATTACTACAATTAAATTCAAAATCCATCATATAGGACCCACATTTTGTGACTTTTTCTGGGGCTTCATTCTGTAGAAAGACAATGTTTAATTTTACATCTTCACATCTTTAGGGAAGAGCAGATTTTTTGGAATAGCTTTAACCTCTTTAGAATTAACATGTCAAGCTTTATATCCCAACTTCATCTGGGATGGATAATGGTCAGTAATACTGTGTAACAAAACACTCCTTCCCACTAACTGGTGAGTGGAGAGTGGAGGTTTATTGGATAGCTCTCTAAGATACCATATTAAAGTGGGTACCCAGAATCAAACTTTAAACTTGTCTTTTGTAGAACCAGGAATCCAATATTTTGTGAAAATTATCCTTGTTCTTTTAAATTATATGAACACAAAAAAAAGTCATGAGTTGGGTAATGTTTCACTGAATTCAGCACACAGTAGGTGTTCAGGAAACGTTTGGCAAGTGGGGAGTGTGAGTACAAACACGCAGGGGGAGATCTTCCAGGTGTTCAGCAGCCGGAAAGAGATGAGCTGTTTATTCTGACCACTGGCATAATCTCGTTATGTTATTGACTGTACAACTGTAATGTATCTCAGAAATTAAGAGATTGGGGTTCTTATTCCACCACCATAATGGCCATGACCTTAAAATCTGGTGGGTTTTTTAACTGGCAGAAATGCTTATTTTATCACCTTTGCTGGATCCTGAGACTCAAACTTTCTTCCGCCCATGTGAATAACGTCAGCCTGGACAGAGGCAGCCAGGCCAGGCGGGGAGGGGAGAAGGCCGAGGGCTCAGGGATGCAGGCAGCAGTTCCCGCGGCCAGAGCGAGGGGGCGCTCGGCGCTGCGTCGTGAGTCTGTCATCCTGGGGCTGCAGGCCAAGATTCCCCTCGCCAGGAACAAATGCTCAGTCAAACAGGATCACCTGGAATTTGTGTTTGATTCTAGCAGTGTGTGGAATACTGCATTACAGTAGTTGCTTTTCCTATGATAAAGTATAGATCTATTTCAAGTAAACTAGTTTAATTAGTAATTTGATAATTTTCCCATAGAGGAAAGTTCAGGCCCAAATACCTTCACTGATGAATTCTATCAAACAAGGGAAAAATAATACAAATTCTATAGAAACTCTTTCAGAAAATGCAAGAAATAAGAACACATTCCCAACTGATTTTATGAGGCCAGTAGTGACCTGATATCAAAGCCAAGAATATAATAAGTAAAGTACAGGGCACATATTAATCATGAATATAGACTCAAAAATCCTTTAAAATATTAGAAATCAAAACCAGCAACAAACGAAAAGGATTATACATAATGATTCAGACAAAAGCCAAGTGACCATCTCCATAGACAGAGAAAAAGCATTTGGCAAAATCTAGCCGCCATTAATGATAAAATCTCTCAACGTTTAGGAAAGGAAGGAAACTTCCTTAACCTTAAGGAAGATCTTTTCTTTTTATTTACATATTTATTCAGTCCATGTTCTCATTTTATATATTTTTTAAAGTTAGTTTTTAAATTTATTTATTGTAAATCGAAAAGTTACATACATTTGGAATCACATAGTGATATTACAATTTATAAGTACAATGAATGGAATAATTAAATAAATCAAAATAACATATCTATCACTTTATTTATTGTAATGAGAACATTTGAAATATACTCTTAGTGATTTTGAAATAAACATTATTATTTACTATATTTATCACTCCGCAAAGATTCTCAAAGGAAAAAAAAGATGTATTTCTCCTGTGTGCGTGAAGCTTCGTCCCCTTTCCCCATCCTCTCCCGGCCCTCTCCCCCCGGCCTCTGCTGACCACTCTTCTGTACTCGCCTCTCTGAGCCCAGTGGTTCTAGATCACACGTTCAGTACGCGCATGTGGCATGCGTAAAATTTCTATGCCTGGCTTATTTTTCTTAACACAGTGTTCCTCAATCCATTCATGTTGTGCATGACACTGTCCTTATTTTTTAAGGAGGAATAGTATTCCACGTTTATACACATGTACTGTGTTTTCTGTTGATGGGCACTAAGGTTGACTGATTCCCTAACTAGTGTGAGTAATAAATACGGGAATGCTAGTATCACTTTGAAAAAGAGATTTAATTGCTTTCCACAGAATTGGGTATTTTTAGTGTAACAAGTCTTGCACTTTAAAAATATTTATTTCTAAGTATTTTCTTCTTGAGTGTACTATGAATAGAATTATATAATCTCATTTTCTAGTTGTTCATCATTACATAGACAAATCAATAGATTTTTGCTTACTGATCTCACATCCTAAGACTTTGCTAAGTTTACTTGTTCTATTGCTTTTCAAATTTCCTTAGAATTTCCTATATATATGACTGTGCTATCTGAAACTAAAGACAATTGTACTGCTTCATTGTCAAGCACAATGATCTTTTTCTTTCCATTTTGCTCTTTTTAGGTCCTTAGTACACTGTGGAAAAGAATTGATGAGAATGAAATTTGCAATATTTGGGGTTAAAGCATTCCAATTTTTACATTGACGTAGGGTATTAGTGGTAGATCCTTAAAGATATCTTTGTGGAGAAAAGAAAATGGTTGCAAAAGTACACCCATTAGAAGAAATGTAAATGAGTACAGCCATTATGGAAACCTGTATAAAGGCTTCTCAAAAAACTAAAAGTAGAATTACCACCTGACCTAATAATCTCACTTCTGGGTGCTTATTCCAAAGATCTGAAATCAATTTCAAATTGTTTGGGAAGTCCTCTTTCCTAAGTGTCTTTAGTTGTGTGGCCATGGCTGCCCCAAGGTCCTGAATCAATTCATGGTCATCTTGACTTTGGGGAAGAGCCAGAAATAACACAGTGCCAGATCTGGTGAACAAGGTGGATGAGGACACACTGTAATGTTTTTACACGTCTAACTTTCTGTTTTATGGCACTCAGCAGCAGCCTTCACTGTATTCTAATCACACCTTAGGCACTCAAAAGAGGACTTCCCGAACTGCTTCAGAAAGTGGCAAGAACAATGGGATAAGTTTTTTTGAAATGAGGAATATTTTGAGAGGGTAACAATGGTAATGTATTTTTTACTGTAATAAAATTTTCAAAATTTAAACATTCACCTTATATTTTATCACTCTTCATATAAGGAAAAATCTCTTAAATGTGACTCCCAATGCATGAACAATAAAAGCAAAAATGATAAACTGAAATTTATCAAAATTTAAAACTTCACAAACAACACCATTAAAAAAAAAGCCGCATATTGTAGAAAATATTTGCAAAAGATTTCTCTGAAAAGAACTTGTAGAGGAAACATACAAGAACTCTACCAATGTAAAACAAGAAGATTATTCAATAAAAAAAAACAATAAAGAAGTGAGTGTGAAAGAGACAAGTACAACAAAGTTTACAAATGAGTATAAGGTGACATGAGCTTCTCATCCACAATAACACATGATAGAAGATGATGCGTAATATTTGTGACTTACTCTCTTCCAGATGTGCAGGGGGGAAACTACCATTACATATTAATTCTGTCATCATCTCAGCTATTGATTAGAAGCAAGGATGAAACTGAACCCCTTACAGACATGAAGGGCTACTGCTCCCCGCACACAGATTCTCACTGCAAGAAATACTAAGTGGTGAATTTCCACCAAAGGGGAAAAGAAACCACAAATGGTGAGTGGGATGCAAGTCATCTTCTAAGAAACTAGATGATGTGTTAGTAAATCTAAGTATGTGTTATCTTAAAAAGAAAGAAGACAGCTATTTAAAGTCTTGGTGGAATTACTTTTTTTAAAAAATCACGTGAAAAATACAAAGTAAGTCAGAGCTAAATTAAAACACTTTAATGTCTGTTGTTCAGGAGGAAGACAGATAAAATGAATTTTAAAATTTAAACTAAAATGTGTAGTTTTAAAGATTAGGGCAATCATTAAAAACAAATATATTTCAAAATTTTTAAATCAGTGGGAATAAAGAGAAAATGGAGAAAATTCAAGTAAATAAAAGTCAGAAAAAGATTTTAAAAACAAGGGCAATTTATGGCAAGTAGAACACATAAAATATATTGGTAGAAGTTAAATCTGTATGTGTAAGAAATACAAAACGCTGTTTACAGCTAGCAGTGCTCCTTGGTGGTGGAACACTTGGCCGAGCATGCCTGAGGCCCCCGAGTTCCATCCTGGTGCCACACACAAAGACAGGCAGATATCTGGGATTAAATAAACTACCAAAGTACAGAAACTCTAAGGCTAAACCTCAGTAAGTCTGTCTTCTAGTCTGTTTATAAAAGGCACAGCTGACACATGACAAAATGATTAAAAACAGACTTCTGTTTCTTACAACATAGTAGCAAAGACAATCAGAAAAACCTCCAATTTCTACTACTCCTTAAATGCAGGATAATAATTCAAAAAATTCCTTTGAAACACATAGCTGAGAACAAAAGAAAGAAAAACAATTAAAGGTAAGACAGAGTTTACGGGGCAGAGCCTGGGATTTTCATGATTCCTCAGACCCAAGTAGTTAACTCCAACCAAGACCCTGCATAAACCTGAAACCCAGGGTGGGGTCTCCCTCAATTAAAGGAGGGCTAGAAACAACAGATAGGGGATGTCACACCAAGAAAGCTCCTCTCCGTCACTTCATGCCCTGATGCCCTGTGGCATGTGGCCCACGTCCTTCTCTCTGTTTGGCCTGACCAACCAGTCAGCATGGCTCCAAGCCACCTAAATGCATTCGCTTACCGAAGAGCCAGCCATCCTCCCCAGCACCATTGTGTTCTCACCTGTCTATACTCATTCATGGTAACAGTCCTTACATATAATAAACGTTTATATCCAAACCACTGATAGGAAGAGGAAGAAAGAAACCTCATTAGTCTTGACCTGGGGTTCCAGATAGTCTAAAAAAAGTTTCATCCAAGAACTGATAGCCAGAGGCTTACCCTCCCATTAATTTGGGCATTTATTTCCAACTGCTACTGTGATCCAAGCGTGCCTAAGCTGAGAGAGCAATACAGGTGGGCCAAGCAAGTGATACACTGGTGGCACTTTGTAAAAGCAAACTCAAAGCCACTCCGGAGGAGGCATCCACCCTCAATCCACCTGCACGGGACTCCACAAATCCCTTCTTGTCCTCTATAAGCACTCAGGACCCACTGTCCTCCCTCAAGGTGGCCATCTAGCCAGTTCAGTGCCACATCGGGTGACTTATGCACCTCAGTGGGGCTTGAAACCCCATGATTGTTTGCACCATAATGAAACGAAAGACAGCACCAAACAACTTGCACAAAACTATGTGGAAATAAGACAAAGAGTAATTTGAGTCTGCCTCACTGTCCATACAAACTTGAAAAACTCACATCAGGCGAGGCAGATGGCCACGGTGTGCACTGCTATACATTCCACCCCATTCCTTATCTACACAGAGACCTACGATGTCCGGGAAGTCACCTCACCGTTATCACCCCAGTCAATGAGATGGGGAAAAACAACTAGCCAAATCTTCCATAAGCCACATGGCTACAACCAGAATGCTCAGAAATGGTAATCACTCAGCTGACATCAAGTACTCACATTGGTACCTTTACGATTCACGGTATTTCAAGGTGGGACATCCCTACAAGGGTTAAACTAAACTCTCATTCTTTGTCCACTGACACTGCAACAAGGCCTTGAGGCACCTCAGAGACGTACAGAGTTCTTACAGTTTCAGATAAAATTTCTCAGGGACTCTACCTAGCACGTGGAACTTACAGGATGACGTTAACAAGAGCACTTCTAAAGTTTTCTCGCTCTCTGTGCGGCGACTTGGCCTTCGACTTGGAGGTGGATGATCCAGCATTATCAACTTGGTGGAGAACTTTGCCTTTCTTTCCAAAGTGTTCCATGTATTCCGCTTGAATTTAAAACAATAGATTTTTCCTCTCAAAAGTAAGCTAAAATACTTCAGTGCTTACAATAAAACACTATTAGAAAATATAACGTGCTTTAAGTCCTCAAGGAAGCCGAAGTATAATTTATTTTCTTTTACTGTCAGAAAGTTAAACTAGTCCTATTTTATATCATCACAGTAGAAACCTTTATTTCAAGAATATTCAATTGATTTAGTATATATTTTAATATAACACATTTTTCAGTTACATTTACACAGAACCTTTTAAAATGAACAAGATTAAAACTGATGAGGGACTGAGGATTTAGCTCAGTGGTAAGACTACTTGCCCAGCAAGCACAAGGCCCCGAGTTCAATCCCTGCCACAAAAAAAAAATATTAAAACTGATAAAAACAGAATACAACTATTCAAGAATATTTAAAAGAACCATGATAAAATATTAATATTAGATGTAATCAATCAGATAAGCACTACATTTTAATGAGTCAAAATAATAAAACATTAAATGACTAATTTGGAAGTGATATTTATGTGTAACTAAATCTTTCTTAGAAAAAACTTCTAGGCCTTTGACACAAAAGCAAATTCTGACTACAATAAATAAAAGTTTTATGATAAACACCCCACCCAGTTCCCAAAATATCAGCTCATACAGCATTTGCAATGGTCTGAAATAACTAAAAACTGGGATCAATTATTTTCTGAGATGGAAAACATTTGGGAGAAACTTTTCTACTTGACATAAATGTCATTTAAGTTTTATATTTTTATATTTCTATTAACTAGATGTCATACGAATTTTTTTCCTGTAGAAAATTTCTTTAAAGCTAGCATGGAAACTAAGGTTCTTACCGTAGGACTGTTCATTTTTAACAGTATAAGGTTCCAGAATCTCATCATCCTCCTTTACACTCAGATGGAATGATGGAGCTGTCTGCTGCCACTGTGGCTTCGTACTCACCTAAATATGAAATTTAAATGACATTAATAAGCAATAAAGAAAACCTCTCTTCATGTAATGCAGGGGTATCTTCACAAACTGCACGGGCATCTTCTCAAGCAGATGAGAACATGTGAGAAGGTGCAAGCGCCCCACAGCAGGTCTACTCAAGCCCTGACTGGCCAGGGGGTGTGGCATCTGGGAGACGTTCCCAAACACCATGCTGCTAGTTAGATGTGGCCGTGCAGTTATGTAACACTGGTACATTCACTCGTCCCCAGAATTCAACAAATGCCTCTAAGCCTTCTTTTGTTACATTTTTTTAAACTGAAGCATAAAAGCATAAATATTTTGCATAACAATGGGATACCATGTAATGTTCTTGTGCGTGGATATACTGTGTAATGCTTAATCCGGGTTTAACAAATCTGCCTCCTCAAATATTTCATCTCTTTAGGGTGAAAACTTTTAAAATCCTTTCCCCTAGTTTTTAAAAGATTACTATTTAGCGCTTCTTGGCCTTTTGGCTAAGATCAAGTGCAGTATCTGTTCTTATCAGTTTAATATTATTTATAGTCGTTCCACTGTGCAGTATGCACACCAGAACTTCTTGCTCTTACCTAACTATAACTTAGTACCCACAAATCAACTTTCCCCGCCCCGCACAACCCCCCTTGTTAACGCCCCCCTTTTCATCTGATTTTTCATCTGATTTTATTCACGTCTTCTCTCTTTTACTTGTTCTACTGGTTCATCTATTTTGATTATCTTTTCAAAGAACCAACTCTATTTTGTTGATTTTTTTTGTATTGCTTTTTAGTTTCTATTTCACTTATTCTTCTCTGCTCATTATTTCTTTCTTTCCTACTAATTTGGGACTTTGTTCTTCTTTTTCCAGTTCCTTCAGACGCAGCAATAGTTTGGGTTTTTGTTTGTTTGGTTTTGAGATTTTTCTATCTTTTTGCTGTAGGAAGTGATTGCTATAAATGTGCCTCTTGGGATTGCTTTTTCTCTACTCCACACGTTTTGGTATGTTGTGTTTCCAGTTTCATTTGTTTCAAGAAATTTTTTCTTGATTTCTTCTTCCATCCATTGGTTGAGGTAATCTGTTTAATTTCCATGTATTTGTATAGTTTCCAGAGGTTTTCTCGTTATTAATTTCTAGTTTTGCTGTATTGTAGTCAGAAAAAATTCTATACATGATTTTGATCTTTTAAAATTTTTCTTATATGTTCTATCATGGACAGTGTTTCATGTCCTGATAAAAAATGTGTATTCAGCAGCTAATGAGCAGAATGTTATGTAGATGTCTGTTAGGTCGAGAGTGCAATTTAACCCTGTTGTTTCTTTGTTGATTTTCTCTCCGAATAAAAGTAGGCTATTAAAGTTCCCAACTACTATTACACTGTAGTCTATCTTTCCCTTTATGATCGTTAGTATTTGTTTCATACATTTGGGTGCTCCCACGCACATAAATATATTGAATTGTCATTTACTCTCGATGAAGGGATACTTTCTACATTATATAATGACCTCCTGGTCTCTTCTTACTGCTTTTGATTTAAAGTCTGTTTTACACAAGTTTGGCTACTTCTGCTTTCTTTTGGATTTTATTTGCATAAAGTATCTTATTCTAGCCTTTGTTTTTAGTCTTGGTGTCATTAGAGGTGAAGAGAGCTTCTTGTAAGCAACATGTAGTCAGGTCTTGTTTTCTTAGCCATTTAGTCACCTGTCTTTTAACTGACAAATTTAATCCACTTACATTCAAGATAATTGCTGATAGGTAAGGTCTTACTACAGCTATTATGTGACTTGTTTTCTAGTTCTGTTTTAGTTCCCTTTTTTCTCCCCTCTTACAGTCTTCCTCTGTGGTTAAGTGATTTACTCTAGTAGTATGTTTCAAGTCTTCATTATTTTTGGTTTGTAGATTACAGATTTTTGCTTTGTGATTACCGTGAGGCTTACAAAAACATACTTTGATAAGCTATTTTGAAATGATAGCAACTAGTATGATTATAAGAACAGAAATGAAAAAAAGATGAGATACTGATAAGAAAACTAGTACGTACCAACATCCCATGATGAATATATTAGTTATACATCAGTTTATGTACTAAAAAAAAAAATGAAAACTGTATACTTGCAGTCCATTCTTCCCACATTTTGAATTTTCAATATCCAATTTTACACATGTATGGCCTATGTCTTAACCTATTTTTTTTATTTTTTTTAACCAAGAACATGTATTGGTACATTGTACATATATTGATCACATTTATCATGTTTGTTTGGTACCTGTACATGGTGTCTCTTGGTTCTCCCCTCTTTTCCCCTCCCCCCCTTCTGTTCCCTCCATCCCTATTTACACAGGTTTATTCACAATTCTCCATGATTTCCCTTTCCCCTTTCTTTCCGTTTTTTCCCTTCCTGCTTTTCCCCCTTCCCTCTTTAATGTGGTTATCATTTTTAGTTCTTTTGTTTTTTAGTCTTCGTACTAAAGACATGAATGGCTTACACAACCATACTTACAATACTAGAACATTCTGAATGTTAGCATGACTACTCTTAGCAGGGAGTCTTATACCTTCCTATTTTTCTTCTTATTAAGGTCTCTTTGTCTTAATTTGAAGAACTTCCCTTACATTTCTTGTAGAACAGGTCTGGTAGAGATATAATCTCCCAGGTTTTGTTTGAGAATTTCTTTATCTTTTCCTCATTTTTAGAGGACAGCTTTGCTAGGCACAATATTCTTGGTTGAGAATTTTTTTTGCCTTGAGTACTATGAAAGCCTCATGTCATTTTTCCATAACATTTCTGCAGAGAAGTCTGCTCTTAGGTGAGTTGGGGCAGTGTTGTTTCTTTTCTCTTGCAGCCTTGAGAATCTTTTTGATTTCTTTTTCAAACTTCTGATTTCTCTTTCACTTCTGAGTGCTTGATTGTAAGTTATCTTGGGGGTAAACTTATGGAAGTAACTATGGAGACCCTTGGCCTTCCTATACTTGACATCTGTACCCCTTTTTCGGTTTTAGAAGCCTTCTGTTATTTTTTCTACCCTTTTTGGCACTCTGAAATTACTCTTGAATCACAATAACTCAAGCAATTACCATTTGAATACTGTCCAAAATTTTCTATAGGCTTTCTACATTCATCTTCATTCTTTTTTTTCTCCTTCAAATGTGTATTTACAAGTAGCTTGTCTTCAAGCTCACTAATTCATTCCTCCATTTGATCTACCCTGCTTATCATGCATTCTACTGTGCTTTGAATTTTTCTGAGTATATTTTTCAGCTTAAGAATTTCTGTCTTTTTTAACCACTCCTATCACTTTGTTAGGTTTTTCTGTTAGAGTACTAAAATGTTTTTCTGTCTTTTCTTCAAGCTCTCCAGGCTTCCTTAAAACAGCAGTATTGAATTCTCTGAAAATTCTCCTATACTGATGACGAGCTGGTCAGTTTCTGACATTTGACCATTAGGCGAGGTCATGGTTTCCTGAAAGCTCCCAATGTTTGCTGGCATGTGACACTGTCTAGACACTAGTCTTCTTAATGTAGCTTTGTACCTGTCTTTCCAGAAATTCCACACAAGCAGCTTATTTTCTCTGAGCTAATAGCAACTTCCACTATCTCAGCACGGAATGGTGCCCAGGTCCAGATTCACCAAGAGTCTGCTCTTGGTATGTTGCCATTATCTCAGTACTAGAGGGTAGTCCATGCCCAGGCTGGTCCCAAGTACACTGCTAACGTGTCGTCCAGAAAAAACTAGGAGACTACCTAGAAAAAGTAGTCTTTCCCCACAATTCTCTCCTTTGGGCCAGGTTAGGGCCAGACAGCTCATCTACAGTTACAGCCTATGGTCAGGTACTGCAGGATTTTGCCTGACTCTGGGCATAGTCACCATGGCCAGACCAGCTCCAGGCTCCTATGTCACATGTTTGTCCACCAATGCCATCAACCTCATCATACCCTGGGCCCACGGCCTGCCCAACCAGTCCAACATAAGGGTAGGATAAACAACCACACTGCTAAGGACCGTCTATTACTAAAATGGACTCACAGCCCAGGAATGGTACAACCAACCACAGGTGATGCCAACTAGAATTCAGAGGTAGAAGTTCAATAGGCTGGGGCTGTATGTCTTTCCCCAGGGTGGGAGTTGTCCCAGAGGCTCAGTCTGCAAGCAGAACTAGAGAGGGGAGCAGTCAGGATCTGCCCAGTATTAGGTTCCAACAGTGCAGGGCTGAGTTCCAGGGCAAAGTGTGCTTACTACCCTGTCCTATCCCTAGTGAGTGGGGTCTCTCATCAAGCTATGCTGGCCGAGGTTCAGGTAGAATTAGTGAAGGCAGACCCTGGCTACACAGGCTGATGCTAAGGTAGGCAGTACCTCAGTCTTAGGTGTAGGGGCCTCCATACTCTCAGGAGGAGGGTAGGTGTGCCCCAGACCTACTCCAGGGACGGAAATGGCACAAGTTGAAACTCTAGTCTGCCCCACCAGTGCACAGACCTCCACCCAATGCCAGGGCAGGTCTAGAGGCTCTGTCTGGATACCCCAGCCTACAAAGGGGCCTTCAGTTTCTAACAGGTGCTGGGTCTCACCATGAGGGGTCTGGCACTGGGTTCCGACACAAAGCCTTGTGCCAGCCTTTGAGCCGCGCTCTGCACTCTGCCACCCAAGGTCTGATGCAGCAGCTCTGGCCTCGGGTATTGCCTCAGATTTGTGCTGAGATACAGCAGGGTGTGGAGGGAATCATAGCAGACAGAAGAGCACTCACACCTCTAAAAGGGCAATGACTAATGAGCTCTCACCAGTAACTGCAGCACAGAACACAGAACATGGTAGGTGAAGCCTACAGTTATCCAGCAAACCCAGGGAGGCATATTTTAAAGCAAAATCTATACATTGTCTACTGTAGATAACTTAGTCCATTTCTTCCTTTCAGATCTAGACCAACTTGTTAGGCTGCACTCGCAGCAGCTCCTCCTTCATGCTGGTTCTACGCTCTCCGTCTCTTTCTGCTTCCCAGGTGAACTAGCTGCACAGTCTTTGTGTCAGGTTCTTCTTTGTCAGGAAACAAAGACTCTGAGCAAGTCAGTGGTTTTCCATCCTATCAGGTGCTCCTCCGTTCTTCCATCCTCATCTTGCTCCAAAAGGGATTTAAGGCTCGTGGGAGCGCTGTGAGCAGGGCTCCAGAAAGGTGAGAAGCAGGCCACCGACTCAAGGCTGGAGCCACCCCTGCTGATCCAGCACAATTTCAATGGCATCAGGCACTTTCTAGAAGAAGCAGGATTGTCACGAACATCACTGTCTAATCTCTGCCGGGGGACTTTTAACCAAGTCCCAACCTCAGCAATCAAATAAAAGAAATTTAAACCAATGGATTGCTTTTTAAAATAGTCTTGAAAATACTGTTTCCCTTAAAACATATAAAACTCAAAGAGAAACGAAGAAAAATCAGCCAACAAAAGCATCGTAGATGATTATACAATTCACAGGAAAGGGTTACAATTCACCACAGCCACAAACAGTCAGCAAGTACTTTCAGTCGAGTTTATATTTCTAAATCCATATACCAACAAAACACAACAAACTAAGAGCAAGTTTTTCAGTTTTAAAATTATTTCATTTTTTTAAAAAGAAAATGACTATTCCATTTTGGGTCTTTAAATTTTAAACTAGAAAATCTAGCACAGATCTTGCAGAACCAGGGAAAACACACCATTACTCAATTGTACAGACACAGTGGCCTTATCAATAAAAATGTGTATTTTGAAATATTCGAGATAATTCATGTAGGAATATTACTCAGGTGTTCGAAATAAAAATTATCTTCATTCCAAATTTTTCTATACATAGTAATACAAATTCAATATTATACTTTGATGTGAGCTTTTAAAAACATCTTTCACAACAAATAATGAACAAATCTTGAAGACTATGATAAGAGAAATAAGCCAGATGAAAAAGGATGAACATCATATGACTCCATGTACATGACATGCCTAGGTAATAAAATAAGTAGAGGCAAAAACAGTAGGGTGATGGTTTGCTAGAGACTGAGGGAGGGGAAGATGGGAAGTTTACAATTACTACATTCCACTGAACTCTATGTCTAAAGTAACAATTAAGATGGTAAATTTCACATTATGTATGTTTTATCACACTTCCAGAATACAGTCATTACACTAAAACTCCACTTAAGCTAACTCCTACGACTCACAAGAAGGCAACTGAATGGTATTAAATCCAACATAATTACTAGACAGTAAATTTTATTACAGTAAAATCTAATTTGTCCAGCATTTTATCAAGTGAAAATGCCTATGAACTGCCTGTTCCACAGAACAATGATAATGTGGAGTCAAAATAATGAATAAGGGTGCCAAGATCTAAGGAATCTTTTCAAGTACAGCCTTTTGGGACTGGAAAAGCCATCTCCTGAGAGATCATCAAATACTCTCATTTCCAAACCCAGAAACTGAGGCTCCTAAACGACACAGAGCCACTAGAAACAAAGCTTCAGCCCAAGCTCTCATTTCCTGACTCCAACACTCAACAATCCTTCTACTAGTCCGTTTGGCAAGTCTTTCAATATGTCTTCATCACTTTCACATTGCTGAAACACAATACCCAAAAGGGACAACTTAAAGGAGAAGAGGTTCATTTTAGCTCATGTTTTAGTTCCCAACTGGCCACCTCCAAGGCAGGGAGGCATAATAGAAGGGCGTGGGTGGAGGAACGCTGTTCACACCACGGTTGCCAGGAAGTGGACCCCCTACCAGGAAGTAGACCCCTTAACAGCACATTTAACCACAGGGTGGGTGCCCATAATTCAGTCACCCTCAAAAAGCCCCATCTATGAGTGCATGAGGCTTTGGGGAGGGGGGCCATCCAAATGTAAACCATTAACAACATACTAGGAAATTATAGATCAGTGATGGCACACTTTTTAGAGCCTTCAACGATAACAAACAGCCTGCTGCGGCATGTGGGCCATAGGCTCGCTACCGCTGTTAGAGTAATTTAGCAAGGTATTCTTCTTAAGACCTGTATTTCATAGAATTTCTTTAACAGAAAAAGAAATCAAATTGGAACAAAAGTTCAAAATCAGAAATTCAGTTATTTATTTTCAAGTTTGAAAACTACCAAATATGTTTTTAAATGGGAAAAATTTATTGAGAGTATGCAGGTAAGTTACCATAGACAACTGTGGCAAAACTCTTGCTGATGTCTTGGATTTATCCTTAGCAGTTGATTTATCCTGCATGAAAAACATGGAAAAAAAAAAACAACTTGTTTACTTCCTTAATGCCAAAGTTGATTCACTCAACAAAATTTTACATGGCCTACTAGAAAGTCAAGTATCTATTACCCTACTTATCCAAAGATATACTCTACTACTTTTAATGTTCTCAATGTTTATCTTAGAACTCTTTTGTTTAGAACGAGGTAATAAAGAAAAATTGTAGTAGAAACACTTAACAAAAGCTTTAAAAAGTGAGCAAATCCTTTCTTCTATCCCGCCTTCTTCTGAGGGTTTGTCTGGACTTGCTGTCCAGAGTTGACTGTTTTGCTCCCTCTGTATTGTGAAAATGCCATGTTCATCCTTATTGAGACACCAGGATGGTGTCTTGTGCAACACCATTACACTGTGTTTTGTCACCTTGGGAATGGTGAAAGGTGTCCTAAGGTGACACTCCACAGGCTGGGTTCCTCCCACTGGTGAGCCCAGCTACAGCCTCTGCTGGGAGGTCTGAACCTGAGCTACAGGGGAGGGACGGCTCTTCTGAGGGCACCCCCTGAGCTCTGCCCCTCAGACCTAGAGCGCGGCCACTGCTCACTTCTAGTGTTCCTGCCTCCTTTACAGATGGCCGTGCTGTCCAAACAGCATCCGCCAGCCCCTGTCATGCTGAGCACTTAAATTGTAGCTCCTCTAAAATGAGATGTGTAAAATACACACTACATTTTGAAGACAACACAAAACCCAAAGCATACAAATTATCTCACCAATAGTTCTTTATACTAATTGGAGTACATTCTATATTGATCACAGTATGTGTGGCATAGTCTAAGAAGTTTACACCAAGGAGCTCCTTTGATATGCCTAAAAATCATGAGGTGAGCACCAAGCCTTGAAGGGTACCGGGATCTCCACAGAGCAGGACAGCCAGGAGCTCACTAAAGACAGAGGGAGCCCCAAGAATTGGGGCTAGATGGGACCGGCAGGCTTGAAGGCACGTTGGGATGGACAGTTGAGGGACTTGGACCAACCTGACGGATTCCCTACTCCTCTCATTCCACAGAGATTTACTGAGCCCCTCCCGTGTCCCGTGCTCTACTCAAGGCACTGGCTCTTCAGTCATACCCATCAGGGAGGGGACATTCTGGGGGCGTTACACACAGCCATTTCAGAACAGATACAGCACATAAAGCAAGAAGTGATGTGTGCAACAGAGAACAGTGCAACAGGGAAAAGGGATTGGGGGAGAGAAATGCCAGGTGAGATGGGGTAGTGAGAGTGCCTGCAGTAGGGACCTGAACAAAGCGTGAGGGAGGACACAGCTGGAAGCGCAGATGCTACCACGACATGCAGGACGTGGGCTTTGGGGCTGGCTTGGCCCGGCCAGCGATAAACATCCACCGCAGTCCCTCATGCAGTGACCTTAAATCCCAGCTTGCTGGACATAGCTCCGGGTGACACTTCTTGTCCAGCAAAATAAGTAACACTTTGGTTCTCAATGACACGTCATTCTTGGTGATAAATTGTACTGTTACCCTATTTATCATGCAGGTTCACACACAGTACATTTCATAACTGGTTCCAGCAGCAGTGAACAAGATAGAGAAGCAAGTGGAACTAGCAGATTTTTAAAATAATCCAGGCAACAGGAGCTTCATTTCCAGATGGTGCCAGTGCCAGAAGGTCACCGCGGCCTTCCTCAGCCGCAGCACTGACCACACACCCCCAAACACTAGGGAACTCCCGAAGGAGGGGCACAGTCTTCGTCTTGATTTTCAAAGCCCTTCTCAGTGAGCTCCAAACTATTGCACGTCCCAGTCTCTCTTCTTGGCCCTCTCTTGTCAGCCAAGTGATGTGCTGTGCCCGGAGAAGTTAAGAGCCGAGCTATCCCCTCCATCCTCTCGCTCTGCAGGCTGGGGTGCCCACAGGCACAGCGGCACCTGGAAGAGGCCTGCTCAAGCCATGGTGCCCTTCATGTGAACAAGGGCGAGTCTTTGTCAGTTGCTGAGATTTCGAAGCCTGTTATGTCAGCAAGAACTAATTCACCTAACAGAGCTACCAATATGCCCTCGATTTCTCTCTGGTAAAATCTGGCCCTTTCTTCAAGACAAAGACAAAAAAGTTTAGATGGGGGGTAGGGATTTAGCTCAGCAGTAGTACGGTCACCTAGCAGATGCCTGGCCCTGAGTTCACTCCCCAGCAACCCCACCAAAAAAAGCTTAGATGGTCTTTCTGAACTCCAAACAAAAATTTAAAAAGCCAAAACTTATCTTTTTTTTTTCAAAATTAATCAAAAAATAAGAACCAAAAAATTAATAAACATGCCAGGAAATCTCTTCAAGCACAGACTTTTGGAACTAGAAAAGCCACCTCCCTTGAGATCATCAAATCCTCTCATTTTCAAACCCAGAATCTGGGGCTCAGTGATTTCCCAAACAACCCTGAGCCATTAGAAACAAAGTTTTGACCCAAGTTCTCACTGCCCAACTCTAACACTCACACTCCTCCTACTAGTTCACCTTGGCAGGTCTTTTATTCATAATACTCAAGTATTCTGTACATGCTAGGAAATTACAGGTATGGTGACTTTATTTTATTTATTTATTTTTGGTGCTGGGAATCGAAAGTGACTTTCTTAATACAGATATTTCCTAAAATATGTACCTCATAGAATGTTTCCATCAGGACAGAATCAAAGGAAACACAGAATTTTAAATCAGAAAATCAGTAAGATATTTTCAAGTTACTAAATTTCAAAATTAGTAAACAGCATTATTATAAAAGCAACAAAGTGATGATATATTGGTAAATTACCATAGATAACTGTGGCCGGGACTTTACTGGTGCCTTGGATTTTTCTTTGCTCCCTGGTTTATCCTGCATTAAAAATATATTAAAAAGTGAAACTTTTAGCAGTTAGTACAAAACTTGATTCACTCAACTAAATTGTACAAACATCCAAAATAGTCTAAAACTTACTCTTGCACAATCACATATATAGAAGATTCTATAATCCACTAAGGCACGGGTGACAAGTCTTTCAAATGGGAAACTGATTATATTTTCTTCTGGGAATTTATCTGAATCTAATTAGTGTGCAAAGTTTACTCATCCCCACCTCCTTCCTCTATGAAGAAAAATCCATTTGTTTTTCACGACAGTCCACTTCCTAAGGTGACAATGTGTTCAGGTTAATGTGTCCTCAAATCACTGCAAATAGCATTTGTATTTCTCAGCAGCGCCCTTCGGAGAAAAGTGCTGCTACCCCCTAAGCAGTGGAGAAAAGAGGAAGGTCTGGCGCCAGTGATAGTAGAATGTGTTCATCTATGCAGCAGATGGTAGGGACTGTGCCTTCAGCCAGTCGCCCATGCACGGCCGCCTGGCTCCAATCCACCCTTTCTGCCCTCCTTTGGGCTCTGACAGGAGCCCCAAACATTTCTCCTTTGCCAACCACCATGCCGTCGTGAAGGATGCTGAGGAGATGCTTTAAGAGTAAGGCCTTTCCTCCTGGGTCCAGGGCTTCCTCTCCTGGCTTCTGTGGCATGGCCACCAGCAGTCAGCACCCTGCCCATGGGCAGCCTCCCTCCCCAGGCTTCCCTGGCCTTCCTGTGGGTGGCTTCCCAGCAGTCTCTGCTACAACAGAGAGGGAGGCTTCCTTCAAACTCAGCATCCCGCAGGTGCTGTCTCCCTGCCAGCCAGGCCTGCAACTCCACAGCCAGTGAGCGCAGCCACATCCTCTGCTAGGAGCCTGCAGGAAGAGATGGCTCTTCTGAGGGTGCCCCTTGAGCTCTGTCTCTCAGACCCACACATCTAGGGTCCTTGCCTTCTTTAAAGCTAGCCATGCTGTCAACAGGGGTGGTTTCTTTTGAAGCCTCTTCCTTGACTTGCCCATGGTAATCTCCTTGTGCCTTTATGCCATCTTCCTTTTGCCATGTCCCACTCCCTTTTTCTTATAAGGACACAAGTCTTCTTGGGTTAGAGCCCACTGTAAAAACCTTGATCTGAATTAATCAGCTCATTAAAGACACTATCTCCAAACACAGTCACATTCTGGCTTCAGTATATGATGAGGGTAACACCACTTAACCCAAAATTCTTATTAAAAATTCATTATGAAAATGGTGGAAGATCTAGATGGCAGGTAGAAGCTGGCAGCAGATCACAGCTTCTGAGACACCTGGAAAACAAACGCTCAGCAAGAAAAAAAAAAAAAGAGCGAGCCCACAGAAAAGCTAAATCCGGAGAATCAGAAGACAACAATGAAAGGGAAGAACAAAGCGGCCCAGAACACTAACCTGGCTTAGGGGTGCCAGCCCCAGGTAAAGCCCTCTGTTATGGTAAGCTCAAATGCTGTGTGGGGTTCTCCTGGAAAAGTGAGACTTCTACATGGCAGGCTACAGTGGTGTGACCAGAGTGGGTCTTATTGTTTGAGACTGAGCTGCTCCAGGGATCCAAAGTCACAGAAAAACCTTACTTCGGGTCTCTGGGGACAACCTACCATAGTGACTGAGTGGCAGAGGGCCACAAAAGACAGCTGTGGAGAGAGGGAGGGCTAGTCACAGACCCTGAGAAGTGTAAGCAGCAGGGAGTTCAGGCTGTAGGGAGGAGCAAGGCTCGTCCATCATGTGGTTCCCGAAGAGGCTAGCGCTGAAGGTGCCAGGACTGAACCTAGTGGACTACTGGCTCCCCTCCCTCCATTCTTCCAGCGCAGAACTCAGTGGTCTGGGTTTTTTTGTTTTTGTTTTTGCAGTAATGGAGATTGAACCCAGGACCTTTGCACTGAGCTACATTCCCCAGCCCTTTTATAAAATTTTTTGAGACAGGGTCTCAATAAGTTGCTATACTGCCAAGACTGGATTCAAACTTGTGTTCCTCCTGCCTCGGTCTCCCAGAACTTAGGGATTACAGGTGCACACCACTAGCCACAGAAACTGTTTGCTTTCCCCACCCACCAACATGATGCCTCTGCTTGGCCATCTGCCACAGCCCCGGGAGTATGGACAGAGGAGTTTCTGGAGCAAATGCTGTACTCAACAAGCACACAGGCTGAAAAGCTGGTTGGGGACAGCAGTGGCTTGGGCTGCATAGGACACAAATACACATTTAAAGCCTCTGGAATGAATACATCCTGAGGCAGACAATGCACACAGACTGGTCTTACTCAGCAGGAAAGATGGGGCCGAATTATGCTTTCACACCTGAAAGCAGAGACTGAGTGTGGAAACAGTAGGCCCCAGCTGTGACTATCTCGGCCCCTATTTGGTGGATTCCAATGTTGTAAGTCCTGTAAAGAAAATGTGCACACAAACCCCTCAGTGGAGGAAATTTTTGAACTCATTTCTCTTTTTCTTAGTTCGATTCGTAGTTTTTGCTTTGTTTTGTTTTACTCTTTGCTTATTTTTTTTTATTCTTAGCTTGTTCTCCTTTACTTATACCTAATTCTATTTATATATTTTTTAATTCTTCAATTGGATTTTTTATGTTTTTTCTCTCCTCCTTCTCATCTTTTTTTTTTTTTTTTTTTTTTTTTTTTTTTTTTTTTTTTTTTTTTTTTTTTTTTTTTTTTTTTTTTTTTTTTTTTTTTTTTTTTTTTTTTTTTTTTTT
>PVJO010000541.1:0-76421 GCA_004026905.1 Hystrix cristata | reverse complement strand
ACCCCTCAATATTTTATTAGTATCACCATTAACCTGTGTTCATTTTCAGCTTTTTAGTTTACAATATTATCACTGATTTCTTTTCTACTGTTAATGATGGTATAGCTCTTGCTTTAGTAGGTTTTTACTGTTTGGCAACATCTGGTTTTTGAAGGATGTACTTCCATTATTTGAATAAAAATTTATAACTTTTGTCTTTTAACCTGGTCCCATGTTTTGTTCATAATTTACTCTTTCAGTGTTTGAGTGTAATAATTCCTCAATCTTATTATAAAGCCCTGAAATTCCATCTTCTGCTTGACACTTTATTGGTGAGGCATCCCAATGAGTTATTTTGACTCACTGAGCTTTTCATTTCCAAGATTTCTGTTTGGTTCTTCTTCAGCATCTCTCTCTCTCTCTGTCTCTCTCTCTCTCTCTCTCTCTCTCTCTCTCTGTCTCTCTCTCTCTCTCTCTCTCTCTCTGTTGAATTGCTCTTTCATATCCTACATTGTCTTCCTTATTCAGCTACTGATTTGTATCCTCTTTGAAATCATTAATCATTTTAAAAGTCAGTATATTGAATTCTTTGTCTGCCATTTAATTCACGTTGATAACTTTGCATTCTGATGAATTATGGCCATTTGGAAGAGTCGTGTTGCCTTGTTTCTTCATACTTATGTTTCTATATTGCAATTTGCACATCTTTTGGGATGGATATCTCTTCTGTATCTCTTCTACTTTCATGTTAGAGTCTTCTTGGTTTCTAGTCTTGCTTTGAGGACTTGATCCCCAGCACCACTCAGAGAGGACAAAACGAATCACAGTAATGATGTATAGATCAGGAATTCATTTACCATGTAGTGTCTGCTCCTACAAAGTTCACAATATTAAAACTGTATGTTTCCATTAAAAAGAAAGAGATGGCTTGGAACAGAGTACACTATGGATCCTCTGCTCAGTCTCTCCATTATCACCCCAAGTGCCTTCTCCAAAATTATGAGCCTTCTATTTTCAGTGTTCATGTCTTCTAGTCATAGATAATCTCCCTTAGCATTTAAAATTCACTGTTTATCTTGATTTTCTGGGTCCCCCATGTATGTTGAGGTAGTATTTACTTTTATTTTTATCACTTGTAATTTAATGAGGTCTTCATTCACTAAAAGCCTTTTTTTTTTTTGCTACTGCATTTTGAAATTCTCAAGCATCACTTTTTGTTCTCTAGGAATTATTTTTACTATTTTGCAACTATAATAATCTTCATCTGAATAAACATCATCCTTAATCCTATATTCCCCCTGGCTAATACTCATTTTTCTGCCCCCAGTTTTTCCAGAGTGTTCACCAATGAAATTTTCATTCCTAGCACACCACCGCTCTCATCAAGAGTTCTGATTACCTCCCTGATTCCAAGTCCTGTGGTGAATTCTCAGGCCTCATCTCATTCAGTCTCTTAGCAGCTCTTCACACAACTGATCTTATCTTCTTCTTGAACTCTACCTTCACTCAACTTCTAGAATGATTATCTTTCTATGCTTTTCCTCTATCAGTGGACACTCTTTCTAAATACCCATGGCCAATTCCTTTTCATCTTTAAATTTAATTTTTAGTTTACAAATAACAATTGTACACATTTATGGTGTATGCAACAGTGCCTACAACATATATCCTGAATCTAACCTCTTCTCATAGCCATAACTGTAATTCTGGTCCAAGGAGCTGGACAGAGAGAGGGAGATTAATTAAGGTATAGAAGGGAAAGGGAAGGAGGGAGAGAGAGAGTCCTGAATGATATGTTTCTTACATATTTGAATCTGTGATGTTATATTTGGATTTCCCAGTTAAGTAAACCAAAAGAAATGAAAAAAAAAAAGAACAACTTCATTTTGGAACTTGAGTTCCACTGTATTTACTAGCAGAAATACTCTTGCTCTAGTCCTGTTCATTTGTCTCAAATACATGAATAATCTATCCAACAGCCTTCTCCCTTAGTTAACTTCCTTGTGTGTAATCTCTTTTTTTTCCCCCCACTTCATCTCTACCAGTCACTGCCACGGCAACTCTTTCTATCATCAGACAGGATCTTATCATTAGATAGGACACCACTTGTGAAATCTTGATCTTAAACATTTCCTTGATCTCCCTGCAAGTATAAGGGCGTTAGATGTCTTAGACTTAAATTTAGAGTAAAAAAGATTCTGAATAGGAACTGCATTATAAGATTTGAACAGCTGACTTACAAACTTAATCCAACTGATTAACAGGAAATTGTCCGTGAAGGCTATAGTCTAACAAGAGACATATAAGACCCTTATAAAGAATTTTAAAATGTTTTTGAAGGATACACTCTCAGTATCCAAATAAATAAATGTACTCAGGAAAGAGAAGAGTCAATACTATCATCATGCCAGTTTCCTCCAAATTATTCTGGAAATTCAATGTGTTTGTATCAAACATAGTATTTGTGATGGTTGTGCTGTTTGTCCCCAGTGGAACCTCAACCTTTTGCTGCCTGCTTTGTGATGGGAAGCTGAACACTATGTATGGGCATCATCTGTGCCCTCAACCTCCCAAACCAATGAAATACATCCCAGTAGAATGGATATCAGAAGAAAAGAATGTGAGAATATTTACTTCCTAGCATGCCCAGTTCCCTGTAATTCTGATAGTGGCTGAATGCTCCTGGTGCTCAGCTCCTGCCAGGAAGTAACTGTTCGAAGCCTCTAACTCTCACCAAGATCTGAGAACGGTGTCCATTTGTATTGACCTGTTAGGTCCAAGAATAGCAATGGCATTCTGCTGCTTGTAACACTTGAGTGCCTTATCACCTGTTTGCTCCCTAAACCTTGTACACCCCTGCAAATGGCCTCTTTGTATGTTAATTAAATCTTTCTGAAATGACATCTGTTTTCTGTTAGGATCCAATACAATTTTACATCCCACAGTGATTTTACAGACTCTTGATCTTCCTTAAATAGTCTGGGTTAACACTTAGGTTTTACTTTGTCAATTTTCATCCACTCAGCTACTGAATGGATTGCTATAATCTTGATTAACTGTTGTGAGCAAATTCACAATAATCTCTTAAAATTAATAGGGCTGATTTAAGGATAAGGGCCTCATGTTTGAGAAATGATTGTTATGGCACAATGGTGTTAGCCTCCAACAGAAGTTTTTTCACTCTTAGCTCTTTTTAAAGACATTGTAAAGAAGCGATGAAGGAAAACAGGATGAGCATCATAGAAAGTCCAAAAGTTACTTGCTTCTGTAAGTAGGAAAAGCACTGGGGTAAAGAAAGGCTGGCAGCTCATTCATCCTCTTTACACACAGTCAGCTGTCAGTTTGTGGAAAGCTTCCAGGTCTCTGGATATTTGTACCTTTAAACATCTCAAAGCTCTTCAATGGAAACTCAAACTGCCTTCAATTCTAGCTAGTTTTAAAAATGAAATAAGCAATTGTAAAGATTTATCTATTTTTAAATACCTAACAAGAAAAAAACCCACACTGTTATCTCTGAGAAATGCCGCCTCACTACCTTCCAATAATAAGGCAAATATGTTACAACCTCATAAACCTCACAAAGTCATAAATAATGACTTTACTATGAATCACTTTTTCAAACTGAATATACAAGCAAATGTCACACCAAAATGGCATTTCTAAAAGTCTAATCCATTCTACTTATTTTAGATTAAAATATAAAATCTTTCATCTTTTCAACATGGAAACTACCTTCTAAATTAGCATAATTGAGGGCTGGGGATTTGGCTCAGTGGTTAAAGTGCTTGCCTTGCAAGGCACAAGGACCTGAGTTCAATCCCCAGCACCAAAAAAAAAAAAAAAAAAAAAAAAAAATTAGCATAATTGAACATATCAAGGCAAGTTTTAAAATTACACATCAAACTAAACAGGAAAAGAGGACCCTCTGTTGTTTAAAAATAGTATGTAGAATGCATCATGTATAAGTACAAAATAAATGTGATGAATGTGACCATTGTATGTAAAATGTACCAATACATGTTCTTGGTTTAAAATTAAAAAAAATAAATAAAAATTTAAAAAAAATAGTATGTAGAAAAAGGGAAAATTTGTGTGTGTGTGTGTGTGTGTGTGTGTGTGTGTGTGTGTGTATTTTTGTGCGTGTGGTACTGGTACCGGAGATTGAGCCCAGGACCTTCACACTGAACTATATCCCCAACCCTTTATTTTACGTTTTGCTTTGAGACAAGGTCACACTAAGTCACCAAGCTGCCCAGGACTTGAATTTGCAATCCTCCTGCCTCAGCCTCCCAAAGTGCAGGCATTACAGGTGCGTACTAGTACACTGGCTCTAAGGCCTGTTCTTTAAGATCCCACTGCCTCTTCAATAAAACATGCCTTTTTTTGGGGGGGGTAGAGACCACAGGCATCATCTCCAAGCATTATTTCATAAAGATGAAGCAAACCTAATTGCCCATGGGTATTTAGTGGATGATTTTTAGTTGTAGATGGGTTAGGGGAATTGGGAAGTAATATTCAGGAACATGGATGTAAATGCAATAAAGTGGTATTTCAGATTTTGACAACATAGGATATAGTTCAAGATCAGACCAACCACTGACTGGGACTTCAAGCAAAGGAGCTGCTTAACATATAAGTATATTGATACTGATAATTACGTGTCCTTTTTTTTTAAAGACTTTAAATACAATAATATTACACAGAAAAAAGTTACCAGTGAGGTCTAGTAATCAACTGCTCAGTTTTTTAGTTTCACATACATAAATTTGTGGGGTTTTTTGCTTGCTCATTTATTCTTTTACTACTAATTATATTATGGTATATGAATCAAAGTATCTGTTTCACAGTTCCCAGTTTTATTATATATCTCAAGAGAATGCTGAAATCAAATTTTCTTGACTACTCAGGTACTAATTGCTTATTTGATTAATTAATTAGAGTCTTGATATTTCCTGTTAGCAGTCTAAACCCAACAAAGAGGGGACTACATCACCTTTTAACAACATTTTCACACTAAACATTAACATTACAACAAAAAGCATTATGAAGCAACAAAAAAATAAAGTTTAGTACTGAAACAAAGCAAAATTTGCAGACATAAAAACAACTGTGTTTCTTCTATTCTGTTCACAGGGTCCTTTTCTCATTTATCTTGGGGGAGGTAGCTGGAGTTGTTTTTCTAGCCAGACGGAAAAATGCCCAGGCTATGGCCTTCCCATTCTGTGTTGGCATTAAAAAGACTGATCATTGTTTTCCATTTCTCTCAGCTACAATTGTTCTTAATTAAGCTGTTCTTAATTAAGTTGTTCAAATAAAGGAAGATCTTTCCCCTGAGTTAAAGTAACTGTGTGTAGTGATACATCCATGCCCATGTTCATAGAGGCACAAGCTAAATTTTAGTACTGGCTGATATGTCCATCAACAGATGAATGCATGAAGAAAATGTGGCATTTATACACAGTGGAGTACTACTCATCTGTAAAGGAGAAATCTGAGTAGTTTGTAGGATAGTAGTTGGATCTTGAGACCACAATATTAAGTGAAATAAATCAGACACAGAAGGTTAAATACCACATGGTTTCTCTGAGAGGCCCCAAATATAAATTATTTAAAGAGAAAAATAAGAGAGATGGTAGGAAACTGGGAGGTAGACTCTGTGGAGATGGGAAGGGGATCTGAGGAAAGAGGGAGGGATAAAAATGATCAAGATGCAATATATACCAGTTCCCCAAGATGAATGTAACTACTATGTATTGCAAACATATACGAATAAAAAATTGGAATGTTCATTGAAAAGAGTATCTTTTTTTTTAAAGTGGCTATTAGGTCACACACCTTTTATTACACATCATGGGATATTTTTCAGTAAGTGCCATTTGACACTTCCCAAACCCTTCCACGTACAAAACAGGGTAGAATATGGAGAGTACGGTACAGTACTTTATCGTGTTTGAACTTGGCGACACACCTAGCGAAGGAAAGCTGTTCCGATGGTCCTCCTCTGCAGAGGGGGCCAAACCAGGTTCCAAAGACTGCGGGACCAAGTCCCGCGCGCAGGCGGAGTCCGGCAGCTTACAACCCCTCCCCCTCCCCCTCCCCCTCCCCCTCCCCCACCCGGCCTGCGGCTCCGGGCGGCTTCTGCGCAGGCGCACCACAGGACGCCGCGTCTGCTCGTAGGGCGACGCCAGTGCGAACTTCGGGGAGCGCAGCGCGTAGCTGTTTTCGCGGAAGGCGCTCAGTATCCCGGGTGGCCGAGAGGCCAGGAAGCTGCGGGGGGAGTCCGGAGGGCAGGGTCGAGCCACTTCTGACCCGCAGGCGACCCGGCCGGCCTCGCCCTCTCACCTGCTCGCCGCTCATGGCCGCCGGACCTCGCGGCTGCACCGGGCGCCTCCTGGGTCGCTTTCTGCCGTCCCGGAGCGCTCAGACCAGAGCTGCGGCGGCCTGTGCCGGAGCAACAGTCTCTCCGGCTCCCGCGTCTCCGCACCCTCAGAGCGTGGCTGTCTAGCGTCTCGGAAGCTGCTGTTGCTAAGCAACAGTCCGGCGCGCGCCTTCCACTTCCGGTCGGCCGCAGTCGGGCCGATGGCCGTGCGTTTCCGCCGGCGGGGCTTTCCGGGGCCTCGGTGGCACTTTTGCTCCCGCTGAACCTCTAAGGCGAGAAGATCGCGGATTACCCCAGGAAATCCTCACGCCTCTGCTCTCTCAGCTGCTCTCCGTGCCTGGGGAGGTCTGCACGACTGGTGGAAGGAAGTGATCGCAAATTTCAGCGCTAATGTGGCCGAGTGGAATAAGGAGAACAAGGCATGCAAGACTGGATTTTTTTTAACTAATGTGTTTCCAAGGTTCGTTCTTCTGCTGCCTCTTCCCCCACACTAAAAGACTACCTCTAGGAAGAGCACCAGTAAAGGAACCTTCAAAAATTCACTCAAATGCGCATCCACGGATCCCTGAAGAGTACTGTGCCAAGCACCAGGCACACGAGAATCCCTGAAACATCCCTTCAGCACAGGCCGGCAGAGAATCAAGCCAGCATTGGCAATGCCACGGAGACTGATCTGGGAAGGAGTCCTCAGAGAGGACACCAGACATTTGCGTATTTTCTCATGAAAAGCATGGAGGGATGTGGAAGTCGAGGTCTGAAGGAAGAAGACATGGCCAGGCAAAGAATGTTCTGGGCAGAGACCAGGTCCTAAACAGAAGCCCAAGTCAGGGAGCGTGGCAGTGGGAAGAACTGGACATGGTTTTGAAGGCTTGAAGAGTAAATTTGGCTAAAGGGAATTAGCGACTAGGGTTAAAGGTGAAGCGATAAGCCGGTGCTATACATATTTAAAGACCTCATACAATATGGTGAGGAGTTTAAGTCTAAAGGGCAACTGACCTCCATGTAAAAGTTTTATGTTAAGAAATGTAGACCTCTATCCTAATATCCTTGTGGAATCTGAAGGGATCCTTCCTGGCCAAAACAATCCGGAGAAAGAACATGGGTGGAGGACTACCACTGCCTGTTTTCAAGCTTACTACAAAGCTACAGAGATCAAAACGATGGCTTTTCAACAAATAGTGCTGAGAAAATTAGATCACATGAGGGAAAAATGAAGCTGGATCCTTACCTAATACCATGTAAGCGTTTACTCAAAACGGATCAAACAGCTAAATGTGGGAGCTAAAACTATAAAATTCTTATACGAAAACTAGGGAGCAAAGTTCATGACATCGGGTCTGGTGATTACGTATTTCTTTTCTATGGCCTCTAAAACAACAAAAGCAAAAATAGGCAAATTGACTTCATCTAAATTGAACACCTTTGTGCATCAAAGGACACCATCAAAAGAATAAAATGCCAGTATACATAATGAGAGAAAATGTTTGCAAATCACATATCTGATAAAGAGGTAATATCCAGAAAGTTAACAAATCTTAGCATATATGTAGAGAATTTGAAACCCTGTGTACTACTGATGAGAATGTAAACTGGGGCACCTGCTAGAGCAGACAACATAGCAGTGAACCAAAAAAGTGAAAGGAGAATAGCCACCATGATGCAAAGAAAGCAAAAAAAAACTCACTTCTAGGTATGTACACAAAAGAATTAAAAACTGAAACATGAACAGATATGTGTACATTCATAGCAGCAGTATCCATAATAGCCCCAAAGTGGAAGCAACCCAAATGTCCTTTTTTGAATGAATGGAAAAACAAAAGGTGCTATATACATGTAATGAGAATATTTTTAAGCATTAAAAAGGAAGGAAATTTTGGCACATGCTATAACATGGATGAATCTTACAGACATTATGCTAAATGAAATTAAACTCTCACAAAAGAACAAATGATTCCATTCTTAATGAAGTACATAGTCAATATAGATAGCAGGGCGGAGTTTGTCACGGGCTGAGGAAAAGGAGAGGCCAAGGAGGGGAATAAAGAATTATTATTTAATGTGTATAAAGTTTCATTTTTGCGAGATTTTTAAAAAGGGGCTTTGCTGGTTGCACGGCAGTGCAAATGGGCTTGATGTCACTGAGCTGTATACTAAAAATAGTTAAAATGGTAACTTTTATATATAGTTACTACAACTTAAAATTTTTGTTTTAAATATCACGTCAATAAACAGAAAAACTGAAGCAAGAAGAAGCAGGAAGAGAAGTGAGAGGATCACATTTGCATTTTAGAAAGCTCATCCTAGCTTTGGTATGGGAAAAAAATAGGAGAAAAGTAGAGCTGTTAGGAGGATATTTCAAGAATTCAATTGTAATGGCTGGAACTGGGTAATGACAGTGAAGAGTGGAGTGAAGTAGACAGATTCAACATATGCAGGGGACTTAGGTGTTAAAAAGGAATTAACATCCCTTAAGATGCGAATGTTAAAAAGGGAGAAGTAGGGCTGGGGATTTAGCTCAAGTGGTAGAGCACTTGTCTAGCAAGTGTAAGGCCCTGGTTTTGATCCCCAGCACCAAACAAACAAACAAGAAGACCTAAAAAGGGAGAGGTAGGTTGAGGGTCATTTATTGCTTTGTACACCAGCCTGGATGATGCTCTTAGTCACGGAGGCAGAAAAAAGAAGAAAATAAGTAGGCTTTCAAGTGATGATCCCAGAGTGGTGTGTGACCTGTGAAATAGCTATAAGACACAGAAGTGCATTTATGGCCAGTGGGTCTTACATACTACCATTCAGAGCTCAGAACAGTTTCTGAGCTGGGAACATGGATTTGAAGTTAACACATAAATGACACAAGAATCAATGAGCTTAGATGAAAGGACTCACTCATGGAGTTCAGAGAGAGAGAACAGAAGAGAACCCGGGGTGGGAGGGACTCTGAAACTCAACACCACCAATATTTAGGAGTTGAACAAAAGGAGATGCTATAAAGAGCACTGAGAAGAACTGGCTAGAGATTAAAATGAATTCAGCACACAGAACCATGAAAACAACTTTTAAAAAGGAGAAAACTGTCAAAAGCTTCTGAAAATAAGGGTTTAGAAGTAGACATTGGGTAGAGCAACAAGAAAGTCATTGGTAAGCATGACAAAAAAGTTTCGGTATAATGTGATGGAAGGATTTGGAACCACATGCCACAGGTGGAAGTGTGGAAAAGAACCTTCAGAACATCTGGGTTATGAACAAGAGAGACAGACTTGGTATCACCGCAACACCAGGGTCAGGTCTCATGGTGATGAAGAATGAAACCACGGATGGAGGAGGTAGGGTGTAAACCGAGTTATCTAAAAGACACGAAGGCAAGGTAGTAAAGCTTCTGTTAGCCAGGAGGAAGTTCTGAGTAGGATACCTCTGAGGGTTCTCTGTCTAGGGGTTTTAAAGAGATTTAGAGTCTTTAGATTTAGAGATTTAGATGGGCTGTTGTGTAAGTAATATAATCTCCATCTTATAGGAGACCATATATATGTATGCACACACATTTATTTATCTATTTTAGGGTCCAATCTATACAGTGTTCACACAGTGTCCACGCAGGACCCAAGTGCCCTTGAGCCAATGGCCTGTTTGATCATGCTCCGGGGAGGTCCCAGCTGAAAGACACCTGGTTGATGTTTCTATAAGATCCCTGGAGGGTCCATTTTGGGCTTCCTGACCCCATTCTGGGGCTGCTGTCGTTACTGCCTAATAGAATCCTAACTCCTGTCTCACTAATTCCTATTACATTGGGACTGCTGTTATCTCTTGAGACAGGGATTGTATATATTTTTTCAAATAGGAGAGTTTGAGTTGTGTTTAAATGCAAACAAAGAGGGGAAAGATGAAGATAAAGGAAAAGGTAAAAGTAGGTTAGGTTAATTCCAGGTAAAGACATACCTTGAAAGGACATTTTATAAAAGGAAGAAGGAAGGATGAGTAGAAAAGTAGGTATTTACATAAGTCTGCCAGTGTGTAGTTGGGGACATTCCCCAAAAAATGAACTTCATTTTTTTTTTGCTGTGACACAGAAAACAAAATCATGCGGTAAAAATGAAAAGGAAAGGAGGCAGACTGATAAAAAAAAATTGAAAAGATGAACAAGTTCTGAAATAAGCCACCAGAAGACAAGAACGATCAGAAGTGATGAATGAACTAGAGCAACGAACGGTCTCACCGAGGTGGAGGTCTGTGACTCAGCAGTGGCCACAGTGCACGGGCTGTGTGACGTCCTGCAGAGGTCGCAGCAGACTGCGCTCAGGTCAGAGACGGCAAACCCCCTCTGCAATCCCCAGGCTGGCAAAACAGAAGACAACGGAGCGGGAGAATGGAGACTCTGATAAGAAGGAAGTTGATCTAAGGAGTCACAGGCCCTAAAATGAATAGAGCAGAAAAGGACATTAAATGGTGAAAACAGAGTGGGCGGGCATTTCACCAAGGGTGACAGTGGGTGAAACAAATTCCCAAGCTGAAAGATTCCCCATGAGGGTGTTATCGGATGGGTTCCGATATTGCTGGGTTCTTCCCCTCCTCAAGCAAAGAACTGAATGAGGGGGACAAAAAGTAGTTCTAAAGTTTTATTCAAAAGTATAGAGAAAAGAAGAAAAAGAAAGTTGAGCATAACAATAGATACAGCAAAATGGGTACCAGGACTATAAGGCAGGGTGGAGGTTACCACGAGACAGGCATGGTAGCAGTGGTGCTGGGGACGCAGCCATCATCTTCCATGGGAAGGAAAAAGGGGAGCTCCTTCCCGGTGGTGGTGGCACGATAGAGAAGAAGGCGTGCTTGCTTCAGGTGTTACTACTATTTATCAAATGGAGTTCTCATGGAAACTTGCGAGAACTCCCTACAGTCCACGTGAGGGCTGGTGCTTGAAAATCACACCTCAGTCTGACGTCAGGTCCAGGCCACTCCCCCAAGTCACGTTCCCTTGCCAGCCAGGCTTAGCCACGCCCTAATCCTATTTCAAGGGTACTGACTCTGATTTCAGAACAGGTGCACTCTGGGATGTTAAAAGCATCCTCCCTGTGGCCATGGAAATGAAGGACTTTTGCCGTGGAAGATCAAGGGTCTAAGTTACTGAGGGTGTAACTATTCCCAGAATACTGAGGTACCACCAAACAAAGGAAAACTATGAGCCCAAGTCTTTGATGAATAAAACAGGACACAAAGAGAGATGTTGTGAGCCTGTGATTGTTAAGAGTTTGTACTAAAAAAAGGATAAATATTGCATCTCCCAAATCTACAAAGTGGAAACATAGACAAATTTCAGGAAAAGCCTGGAGGGAAGAACAAGGTGCTAAGAATGAGTTAAAAATGTAGTTGTTTCATAGCACACAGACACAGTGGAAAGATTTGAAAGTTGTTAGAGTTCTAGAAGTTTGAATCAACCAAGTAGGAAAAAACAAACAAAAATCACTTGGAAGTTAACAGCATAAGAAGGGAGAAAAAACTACCTTGAGGGCTGGTGCCACAGGCAATGAGCAAGTTTAAAGGCCGCAAACCTGCAGCCAAAAGGGTTGCACCCCACCATCCCCAGGTGTTTAGAAGAAGCTGAAGATTCCTGCCAGGTGACCAGGGTCTGGATTGCTTGACAGTCCACACGGGCAGGCCAGGAAGAGACAGAGTCATAGCAACAGCACTAGACAGAGACGAGTCTGGGAAAAAATCAGCCATACACCTTCCACCCTTTCCCATCTTCAGCTTTCTTCTTAGACCTGGTGTTGTCTCCCCGTCCATTCACCCCACCTCAAGGGCCCTGGCGAGACAGGCACACATCAGGCTATTCCGACTGTCTTCAGCGCCTCTGCCAAGCTTCGGTTTATAGCTCCTGTGGGATCAACTGCTCATCTGCAGAGTGTCGTTTCTAAATTTGTCTTTGGCAAGGCATCAGGCCAGAACTATGAAAGAAAAACAATTTTATAAAAATAGGCCACGATGGTTCTTTTGTACTTGCCAGTTATCATGATCTCCATCAAGCAAGGACTGTGGCTCCTGGGGCTGGGCTCCCAGGCTGCTAACCGACTGAGTGCTTAGAAAAGGCCGGTGGAATAACCCGTCCTTGCTGCTCGCCTTAAGACCAGCTCAAAATGCTGACATGCATCAGTATTTCTCAAAGTGAATTTCAGATTAGATATTTTGGGCCACCGATCCCTCCAGCGATAGAAAGGTATTTTATCACCCTTGTCATTGTCTCCTGGAAAGACTCCCTCAGGCATTTATTAATCCGGTCTTCGCTGTCTGTATGCCTTTGATTTCTCGGTCTACAGACACGGAGGTCCATTTTCAGAGAAGGTACTTGGGGACGTTCGGGTTTGCTTTGGTCGGGTGCCGAGCATCAGGTTCAGTTGCATTTATCATCTTGTGTTTATTCTCACGGTGAGGTGTTTGCTTGTTGTTTTTTGGTTTTGTTTGCTGAAATGATTTTATTAGTCACGAACCAAATGCTTCCTTAAGGTTTTTATGCTCAAGTTTGTGCTGATTATAAGGGACTCTTCCACGAGAAGACATTTTTTCCTTTCAGACACACTGTGAAAGCTGAAGCGGCTGCTGGGCTGACTGCACACGCTGCTCACCCGGCATCCCGGTCCGAGGCCTCCGCTGAGGCCGAGCACAGCCCGACACAGCCGCCGCCGGCGGCCCGGAGCAGCGTGGCCGCCTGTCAGGGAGACGGCCGGTTGGGGAGGACGCGGCGGCAGGTCAAAGAGTAAAACATTCGCCTGCAGACGTGGTGAGTGTGCGAGGCCCATTAGTGCCCGGCGAGACGTTGAGGAAACTGGAAGATACACAGTGCTGGGCGCGCCCGTGGTGGAGCGTGCGCTGGAGGTTCACCGCTGAGAGATTGTCAAGTGCGGGAGAGAAAGGAGGAAGGGAAGGAAAGAAGGAAGGAGGGAAGGAGGGAAGAAAGGAAAGAAGGAAGGAGGGAAGGAGGGAAGAAAGGAAAGAAGGAAGGAGGGAAAGGAGAAAGGGAAGGAAGAAAGGAGGGAAAGAAGGAAGAAAGGAGGGAAGGAGAGGGCAGGAAGGGAAGGAGTTCAAGGACCAGTCCTTGGGGCTCCCATTTTATCTTTCTGGAAACTTGAAATGTAAAAATTACAGTGTTTTCAATCTCTTAACAAAGAGTTATGCAAGTGCATAGTTAGAGTTACCACAGACAGTTTAGATACAAAAGAACCCTATGAAATGCGGCTGACAGTTCATGCGTGTGGTATCTGTTTGTGAAAATACTGAACTATATATGGAGCAATTCCCATAAAAACAAATAATGGTAATGCTTTATTACCACACGTTGACCTTCTGCTAATCACAACCAGACCTGGGAAAACACAGACGATTGCACTGGATTCTGTGAACACTAGAGGGAGACATTTTCACCTGCAAGTCAGGAAGAGAAAAGAGTATTGAGGGATTTTTTTGTTTTGTTTTGGTTTTGGCGGGGGGTTTCTTTTCTATAGAAATAGTCCTTTAACACAGAATCATAGACATTTTAAATATTAATATTTCTGCAATTATTGAGAAATAGAGCCATATATTAATACTGGAGAAAGTCACATGTTTTGGGGAAATAACCCAGCTTCTGTGTTAAACCAAGATTTACTAACACACTGATTTATATATGGTAATGAGATGTTACATTTTCAGGCGATACCTTCATCATCATGAAACAACATATAAACTAGCTTAAAAATATATATATATATATAAACCAGCTAAGTTTTTTTTGGAAGCATGAGTTCTTCCTCCCCTGGAATTGTGGTAATAACTGCTTGTTGTAAGCCAAAGTGTCGAAAGCTTTGAGGAACCTTGTGTCTGTGGACGTGGAGAATGTGCCGAACCTCATCACATTCCTTCCTTCTCAGGTGGCTTAAAGGTCATTGGCACAGAGTTTGTTCTGGGCTTTTTATTTGCCCAATAAAATGCTTTTCAACTTTGCTAGGTAATCACATAGATATGTAATGTTTTCATGATTGCTTGGGGCAACTAGAAAACTTTCTCTCTATTTACTTTGGTAATCTTTCCAAGGAACATACTGCAAAATGTCCTCTTCTCCTGATCAAAGGTTGAGTGTGAGTCCTTTCCAACAATCTTAGCCTACTGAATGCTTTATTTGACCTTGTAACTAATTTAATAAGTCTTTTTTGCTGTAACTCCACACTGAAATATTCTGGCAATTAAAGAAAAGAATGTCTTTTCTATCTCTAGGGCAGGAGGCTATTTTCTGAAACCAGAGTTTGTCTGAATCCTATCACCACTGGTTGGTGAAGGTGAAGGAGTTACTTTGCATCTCTATCTTTTCATCTCCCAAAGCTGGGATGTGCTTTATTGCTGTGGGGATTGATTAACATTATATATGAAAATCAACCAAGTTAGTTCCCGGTACAAAGCAGACATTCCAAATTCCCTGCACCTTCCTCTTTTCTTCCAAAACACTTTATAAAATGCAAGCTGGGCATGGTGGTGCACGCCTGTAATCCCAGCACTGAGGAGGCAGAGGCAGGAGGATCACCGAGAGTTCAAGGCCAGCCTGGGCTACATAGTGAGCTCAAGGCCAGCCTGAACTACACAGCAAGACCCTGTCACCAAAAAAAAGAAAAAAAAATTGCAGTCATAGATAATGTGCTCTGAAGCTAGACGTACAGAATGCAAGTTGGGCCACATTTTCAAGGCAATCCTGTAAGTGTACAGAATGTGGACAGAGCCACGTTCCCTCCGTTCAACACAAGCAGGCCACACACGGCACCACATTGAGATCCCGTGTGGTCCAGGTCGGCTATTCCTAAATATGACCCCGGGAGCGGGGAGAGGGGAAGAGGCAACTGAAGTTAGACAAGGACCACTGCTCTTAAGAGAACTCATTTCCCCTTTCCCTCAACAAATATAAATTCCACCTCCCCACCTCCATAAGAGTCCATTCCCCAAGAGAGGTGCCCAGTGGATGGAGTCACTCTCCCACACCTGGCCGGTTGTCCCCTTCAGTCACCCAGCAGGGCTCACGTCATGTTCACCCACTTGTCTCCTGGCAGCACCACGGCCTGTTTGCAGCACTTTGCTGTAGCCCATTTTGTAGTGCTCTACGTGGCGCAGTGAACACATGCTTGAATGTGTTTCCTCGTCGGTTTTTCTTGCGTTTACTTTGTTGCATGAAGTTTGAAAACAGAACTCACTGGAGTCAGTGGGCAGATGTAGTTTGAATCATTTTTCTGGTAGCATCTGAAAATTACCCTTTTCCTTCAAATTACAGATTCTTTAAAGAATAAGACATTAGGCGCCTGTGTGGATGGTTCACTCTGAACCACACCGTGGTTCTTCCTGAGTACTCACTTGCAGCTGAAACAAGTAATGGTGACCGTGACAGAATAGCCATTATCTACAGATAAAATGCAGCAAAGAGATAGGTGATAATCACTTTCATCACCAGTCGGCCATTTTTCTTTTAAAACCCCTTAGTCAAATCCTATTAGTCATAAAATACATGAATGATTTTTTTTCCAGTACTGGGAATAGAATCCAGAAGTACTCCACCACTAAGCTACATCCTCAATCCTTATTAATATTATTATCATCATTATTATCGTTTCAACTTTGAGACAAGTTCTCACTAATTTGCCCAGGCCAGCCTCGAACTTGTGATCCTCCTGCCTCAGCCTCTCAAGTGTCTGAGATTAAAAGTGTGCACCACTGCGCCTGGCACAAATAATTTCACACCTGTAAACATGACTGCAATTTTACAGCACAGAACTGAAAGAGAAAATGAAGTTTTATTATTTGTCAGACTACAGAATAAAAAGGTGTTGAAGCTGAAGTCAGAGCGCTCTTCAAGGCTGAGGGGATCTGGAGTCACGCGTGAACTGGATCACCTGTCCTCCAAGTGTCAAACCGTACGTGACACAGGGAAGTTAATAACCCTCAGTCTCTACTGCTTGCAGGCAGCCTCTGTGACCGCCCTGAAATGTGACTCTGCTTTATGGTGGCCACACCTCTCCTGCGAGAAGCATAGCCAAAGGCCAGTGATCGCCAAGAGGTCAACACAGGCACGCACTATCTGAGAGCAATGATTATAACTGAAGCTCCACTGTCTTCAAAATAATTGCGTGGTAATATATTTTTAAGAGAATATTCAGGCAGTGGCTATAGATTAAAAAAGAAAAGTGGATTTAGAAAAAGTATGGAAATGGCTTCCTTCCCTTCTGCTTTTAATGACTGACAGGTTTCTTAGCTGCTAAAATAATTGCATAAATTAGCATTTTCTTCTAAAGTCTACACCATTTTCTCATTCTTTCCATATCCTAAGGTCACAAGTGGTGGTCCTCACCCACCAGTCCATTTCTTCTGCACCTGACCTCTCCCACAGTCCACTGAAATAGCCTTAACATCAATAATGACCTTGAACCCACTTCCCATCACTCTTAGCTACTATTCAAAAATTTGTGACATGGTCACCTCCTGCTTAAAATTGTCTTCTCGGCTTTGGGGACTGCCTGGCCTCATTTTCCTAGCTCTCTTCTCTGGCTTCTCTTCCATTCCAGTCCCCCCTGCTGGTCTCCCCACTGGAACCCCACCCTCTGTCCTCACACCAAGGGCTCATCTGCTCTCCAAGCATCTTTTGTCACCCTGACACCTTCAGCCCTTGATGCGATATAACATGCTGTGTTCTCTCATTTGCATACTTATCTCTGTGTCCAGTTTCTGTATGACTTTCCCCTTTGATTGCCATACTGTTCAAAACTATAGATTCAATACTTCTCTTCTTGATTATTTTCATTTTACTTTCAGCATTACTTATCTTCTAAATTCAGTATCTTGACCATCTGTTTTTCCTTTGTCTTTCAAGTTCAAATCCACTCATTTCCTGTCATTACTTTCTTGTAAAAGTATCTTACAGATCAAGCCTTTCTTCTAGTCCCAATTTATGTATGTATCCAAAAGACACATACACAAATTAACAGGGAAAAGTGCTGTTTTTCTATCTCTTTTTAAATCTACTTTTTACACCCACATGACTGTATGAGTCTTTGAGTTAATCGTCTTCTCTTTGTCCCCAGCCTATTTGTTGTACATGTTTTTTTGTTTTGTTTTTCGTTTTTGTTTTCTGGTGCTGGGGCTCGAACTCAGAGCCTTGTGCTTGCTAGGCAAGCGCTCTACCACTGAGCTAAGTCCCCAGCACCTTGTTGTACATGTTTTAAGGCAGAAAACACTACTACAATAAAGGTGACCCCGTCTTGGGTTTAGTGTCAGTAAACTCTTACCTCAGAAGGCTACTCTTCAATTCCTTCCTCCTTACCGATCCAGCCACATCTCCCACAGTCCGCTTCTCCATGCGGAGTTTCTATATTGTCCACCATGGAACCTCTATTCAGATTGTGGTTCTCCACATTTGACTGAATGTACAGCCCTGCCTCTCCCTCATCTGACTCTGACCTAGCTCAATTCAGTGGCGCTCTGTCAAACAAGATCTGGCTCAGGCATCAAACGATGGTCTGTTATTTCTGGATGAGAATTACTGTAGTATAACCTTCCAGTTTATTACCTATTATGTTTGCGTGGGTGCTACTCTCTCTTCTGTTCCTTTTACATATTTTTTCCATTTTTACTTGTTTTCTAAATCCCAAGTCAAAGATCACCTCCTCTGCAAAGTATCTTTTCTGACCTGTCCAGATACTCATAGCCTCCAAATGTAGCAGGCAAAGTTTTAGACATTAATTGAATGGATGCAAAAACTTTCCAGTTGTTCCATATTTAAAAACTGACCTCAATGAAATTAATTGCCTTGTGAGACCCAAAAGATACATACATAAATTAACAGGGCAAGGTGCTGTTTTTCTAGGTTAAGCCTTTAGTATTATTAGTAGAAGCAATAAATAGAAATGAATTCTCAGAGCTATTCAATTCTCAGTGGAATTAAGTAATCACATCACTATAGCCTATGAAATACTTGGCACCACAGCCTATGAAATAATTGTTCTTCTCATAACTTTTTCTCTAATTATAAAAATGAATTCATACCATAGTGGTGGATATATATCAGTGTCCATCTATCAAAATCATAGAAGGCAGAAAACAACAGTGAAGCTTACTATAGATTGATAAGATGGCAATATTTGCTCATTATAGTAACAAATATGCCACAATAACACTAGTGTCATTAATAATTTAAACTGTAGTGAGAGAGATTGAGAGGACATGTGAAAACTCTCTGTCCCCAAACCACAATCAGGTAAATTTTATAGTAATATGTCTTTTAAACTTTAGACAATTCTTTCCCCCTTAAATAAACTACATGTATTTTATATACTTTTTGGTTTGATCTGCTAACACTTTACTTTGGGTTTTCAAATAGTCACAATTTTCTTTGTTCCTAGTATCTTTGTTCAATATTATTAGCAAGGTTCACCTTGGCTCTAGTTTGGAATTTTTCTTAGTCTTAGGAAGAGTTTTCTTAAGATTAGAATTATATGTTCCTTGAATGTTTCATTGAATTCATATATAGAACTGAGTGTTACTTGCCTTGGAGAAGTGTCAATCACTGATTCAATTACAATAATGGTTATAAGACCATTCGGATTTTCTCTTTCTTCTTCAGTCTATTTGGTTAAGATATAGATAGATAGATAGATAGATAGATAGATAGATAGATAGACAGATAGAGATCGATATACAGATATATATTTGGTTAAAATGTATGTTATACATAATTTTAATTGATGCATAGTAGTTTTATATATTTATTGGGTACAATTTGATACTTTGATGCATGTATACAATGTCTACTAATCAAATCAGGATAATCAGTATATTTACCACCTGAATCACTTAACAGCTGTTAGGACGCCTGGAGAGCATTAGTACGGGAGTCAGTCACCCAAAATGCCAAGCGCAGGACTAAACTTTCTCCCGCATCCCCTCGCCTTCAGGAAAGGGAGGAAGGCTGGAGATTGTTCACTAAACTGTGGCCGATGGATTAGTCAGCCGTGTCTGTGTGATGAAACTTGAAAACACACTCTCAACAGCAAGGCTTGGGAAGCGTCCAGAAGGGCGAACACATCCACATGATGTAATGGTGACACACACAGTGCAAAAGCTCTGTGCCCAGCCCTCAGGCCCCGCTCACTCCCTCGTCCTGTGTGTGCATATTTGCCTGCTCCTGAGATGTATTCTTTATGATGAAGCTGTGATCACGATGACAGAGCTTTCCTGAGTTCTCTGAGTCATGCCTGTGAGTTACTGGGAAGCCCAGAATTTAGAAGTATGTGTGGCCTCCAGGTCTTACTACAGGAGGCAGCTGTGGGACCTAGTCCTTCACCTGTGGGGTCTCTGCTAACTCTGGCTGGTTAGTGCCTGAACAGAATAGAATTGTAGGACATTATTGGTATCAGAGAGTCAGATAATTGTGGGAAAGACAACATATTGAGTAGCATAAGTTACTCAGAAAACCCGTATGATTGTCTTTAAAAAATACAGTAAGAAAATAGGTGGTAGATTTCTCAAGGCAGAGCTTTCCAGCCAGTGGGCCTAGCCTCTGCACCAGACATACGGTGTCCTCCAAGTGGGGGACAGGGGGACCAGGCCTAGGGAAGACTCAAGACGGCCAGACCCTCCAGACTAGCAGCCTCTACAAATCAAAGACCACTCATCCATTCTTCTTATAGTCGTGTGAGGATACTACCATTTCCTACATGACCTCCCACATGAAAAATTTTGTGATAAGCTCCACTCAAGTGGTAACTCTTTTATCTTGTTTTTCCACCCTTACAATTTGTGGATGAAATCCACTGGTTGCATTTGAGTAGATCTTGTCTATTGAAAGATTTTAAAATCTGTGACTACTATGAATTTACTCTTTTCTCCCCTCCATACCCTGAACTAATGCAGCACAAGACTCTTGGGTAAAGGTGTCCCAAACTTCCTTCAGTTAGGTCGAACCAAGGCCAAGATGAAGAGGGTAGAGTGTTAGCTGGTGTATTTGACTACGTGCATAAGGGATGCCATCCAATCTAATTGTAATCAAGCTGATATTTTTATCTCCATTGGACTGACTTGTTCAGAATCCAACAGGTAAACAGCTATTTTACTTATTGTCCTCTTAACATACCAATGCTTAAAGTTTCTCAAGTGAGGGGTTATTTTGACTCAAAATGGATAGATGAGCCAATATGGAATCCAGATGCGTTCTGTTGCTATAAATAAATACCTGAGACTAGGTGAGGAGTAAAGAAAAGATTCCTTTCTCATGAGAGCTTGGTGCCAGCATCTTCCCAGCATCTAGTGAGGCCTTCCTTCCATATCATCACATGGTGAAGGGTATCTCATAGCAAGACAGAGCAGTCATGCCACTTCAGGTCTCTCTGCCTCTTCTCTAAAGCCACCAGTGCTACCGTGGGGACCCTATCCACAATAACACCTAACCCTAATTACCTCTCAAAGGCTCCACCTTCAGATAGCATCAGGAGAGGAATTTGGAGATTAAGCTTCCAACCCATGAACTCTTGAAGGATGCATTCAAACCACCACACCATATTCCCCCCTGACAAGCGAGCTCCTACCGACACACAGCTTGTCCTAAGTGGTACCCTCGCCTGCCCTGGCTCTCAGTTCGCACTGAAGAGTCCCCTTGAACGCTCTTTCATTGAACAACTCCACTCTGAGCCACCCAACCTCCTACATTCTGCTGTTACTGACACGGTGACTCTGTCCAATGGGCCCCTGAAAACAAAGCGCTCTACTCTCCCGCCACCCCACCACTTTGGACTCCCGCTGTCCATGGAGAGTTCTCCCTTCTTAAAGGATTTAGGTAATCATTCTGCACATATTAATTGAGGTCATGGTTGGTGGGTTTCTAGTCTCCATCTTTTTCTATTTTTCAATCCTCATTAGCCAGGAGACCCTTCTAGAAATCAACACATCATGACGCTCTTCCAGAGTGGGCACCTTCCAGGTAGCCCTCACTTAAAACATACTTGAGACTTCAAAGCTCAATCCAGGAACATGGTATTGAGCATGCTCTGCTCTGTGAGAGAATCTTCAAACTGCTGTTTGAAGAAGAGAATTTCCAGTGGCCACGTTTCCACTGAGGTTTGTCCCACATACCACACACACATGCTGTATCTCTCCCAGCACCCACTATAATCACTGTTTCCACACTCACAGATACGAAACGGCTTGATGTTAAGAGATGGTTAACATTTTCGTTCTGTCACCAAACCTCTATAGATGAACTTTTGGGGTGTTTAGTGATAACCTTGCAAAGAATGTACTCACATGGGACACGGGACCAAGCCAAAGTTATCCCAAAGGTTTGCTCCAAAACATTTCTTGTTGGGTCAGCCTTTATTAAATCCTCCCCAGGAGCTGATATTCTGGGAACAAAATATTACTGGTAAAGAAAAGCATGTGAAATTACCAAAAGCAAAAGCGTATGCAACCAGTGAACGGATAAAATTTCAAGTCTTGTACAGTAAAGCAGCTGCTAGATGATTTACTGGAAAATTCCTCCAAAACATAACAGAGGCTGTCTGCTGCAAAGGAAATATTTTTCCTGCAAGCGCACAGTATTGAGGTTCAGTGTGTTATGTACTCGAAATGCCGCTCTATCAAAATTCGCGATTTTCACGATAACCTCCCCCCGAGGGACTGACTCTCCTTGCTTCCCTCTGGAGGGCTCCAGCCCTGCGGGCGTGAGAGCCAAGGAGGGGCCTAACCCTCGGGACACGTTCCTCTCCCGCAGCGTCCGCATCAACAGCACTTCTCAAGCATACAAGTGACTCACAGCACACTGGCACGTCGAGCACATTTCACTTTGCACTAGAGCACACGTGCGCCCATCGAGTCCCGATGGAGAAGACTCGAGGCACCGCGGGGGCTCACAGGGAACCCGATGGGCGCAGTGCCGTCCACTGTCGCAGGGCCCTGGGCTCGGCCGAGCGGCGGGGCGTTTGCCGGGCGCCACGAGCAGCCTCCCGGATTCCGCAGCGTCGTCCGGACACGCGGCGCACCGTGCGGGATGCTGCGCCCGCGGGCGGGCGGGGGCGCGCGAAGACCCCAGCGCCGGGCGCCTCCTCCCGCGGGCCTCCGTGGGTCCCTGCGCGCTGCGCCGCGGGGAGGGCACGGCCTTCCCCGGCGGACGGGTCGCCCGGGCGCGCCGAGGCGGGGAGGGCTCCGGCGCCGCCGCCGGCGTTCAGACTGAGCGGGACGTCAGGCTCGCGTGTGCCGGGACTTGATCAAGCGAAACGGTCCCGATTCCTTAGACAGAAGCCTGGAAGTGGTCCCGTGGCGGCAGAAGACCTTCGCTGGGATCCGCGAGTGGACCGATCGGGTCTGATACGGCTGGCCCCCAGCGGCCTGGCCCTGAAGGTTTGCGTCTGCCGGCCCAGGACTCGGCCCCGCGCTGCTGCGGGAAGATCAATGAGGCGTCGCGTGCTTTGCTCTTGGTGAAACATATTATTGAGGAAAATACGGAAAGCGGGTTTTTAGAAGAATTCCAGGGAGTAAAAAAGGCCCTATCTGAACAGGTACACATCACTGGGGCTTTAATGAGAATTTCTTGCTTCCCTGTGAAAAAAGATTACTATCTGAACTGTTTGCGCCACGGACCCTTTGACTGGTGCTGATAAGGAGGGACCCAAGCACGCAGGCCCGCCTCGCCGGCTGCCACAGCAAAAAGTAGTCAGAACATGTTGGTTAGGGGCAGCCAGGACACCTGGGCCGGGGCAGCGCGATCCTGGTAAACAGTGCGTGAGACGTCTCACATCCTGCGCTCCTGTGGACTGTGTCCTGGGAGGGCAGGCTCCCTGCTTTCCTGTCTCCTCCCTGCTCTCGGAGCCCTGGCTCGGCCAGGGACCGGGTGGCAATGGGTACCTGGCAGGCAGGCGCAGGCCCAGAGCGGAGTCACGCCTGGCCAGCCCGCTTTGCTGGTGAATGATGGTGGGTCAAGCCAAAACAGAAATGCTCCTTAGGGACTTTGGAAAAAACACTTTTCTTCCCTAATAAAAGGAAACCCGAGATGACTCTGTTGGACCAATCTGCCCCGCTCCAGCCCTACCTCTGACTTCCTGTTTGGAGAGACAATAAACTCTTCATTGTCTAAAGCCCACTGGATACCAGGGAGACTGCCGCCAGGGGAATGCTAATGGGTCTCCAGTGGTAGGGACATGAATTTAGTGTTTCTGGAAGAGTGCTGCAGGCCACAGGCTACCAACGCCTGTATAATAGAGCAGAGAAGAGAAGCACTTGAGGTAAGCTGGGTAAACTCAGGAAACTGCAATTGAATTTGCTCATCTATACAATGGGTATGGCAGTAGTAAGAATTTAAAAGGCACATCCTGCGATTAAGTACAAGTAAAGCACTTAAAATAGTCCCTGGAACATACAGACTCAATTTAAATGTCGGGTGTTATTATAGAAATGAAAAAGCAAGAACAATCGATTGTTCTGGCTAACTTATAAAGTTGTTAGAAGAGAGGCTTGAGGGCATTTGACTGTGTCTTCTGCCACAAGGAGACACAGAAGGGAGGGGCTGTCTGTGACGAACAGCCCTGCGCCCTCCATGGATCTGGAGGGCACAGTCCATCATGGACTCCTAGTGCCAGAACTATGGGCAGTGGTCTCCTGTTCATCAGTTACTCAAAGGTATCCTGTGAGGTGCCTGACAGTGAGGCGAAGCCACACGCCAAGGAATATAAGCAGGTCCTAGAGCCTGACAAGGCAAGAAACTGACGCTTCCCTCAGCCTCTGGGAAGAAACACTTTCAGTCTTCAGAACTGTAAGAGGAGAAATCTGTGTCACTTTAAGCCACCAAGTTTATGGTCGTTTGCTACACCAGCAACAGCAAACACCTAGGTAACAAGGTGGGACATTTCCCTTGTTCCTCTAGATGTTTCTGCTGCCATAACTCCAAATGGCTTAAACAGCTAAAGCTCCTGTTATCTCACACACTCACCACAGAGAAACGGAGTCAGGGTGCTCCGGGTTGGTTCATCCAACACTCAGTGACACTGTCAGAGAGCCGGATGGTTTTCAGACTTTTGTTCTGCCCTTCTCAGCTTGCAGGTCTTGAGGTGGGCCCACTCATGGTCAGAATTGGTGGCTGCAGTTCCAAACACTTCATGCTTACACAGTAACGTCCAAAGGTTGGGAGGGAAAACCACCCCTGTCCTGTATCCCTTTTTAAGTACCAGGAAAATGTCCCCAAAAGTCCCCCAGTGGATTTCCCTCTTGCGTTGTTACCAAGAATTGAGTCATTTGGCCATTTCTGAACCAGTCTCTAGGGACCGGGAAGAAGCTGAGATTGACTCCTGGGGACAAAGGTGGCCTAACTTCTGGTTTGTGTTAGTAAAAGAGATGGGAGGGGAGTGCCGTGTGTTGCAGAGACGCAGGTAACAGCATGTCTGTCCAAGATCCCCTTGAGCTATCAGAGAGGCAGAGGAGGGCGGTCTGTTGGCTGAGGTGTACAGATGTCTAAAACCCCAGTCTTTCTGCTCACATCTGACCAAGGAAGCGCATTTGTTATTTGGTATTGTGCTTTGCTTACAGTAAGCCTTAAATAAATTTGTTCTGAACTGAGAGCCCATATTTATTATTTCATGCCTCTGATGGTATTATTTCTCATTGTGTGATTTTCCATAGTCTGGGCAAGCTCCTAGAATCTACTTGAGGTTTCATGAGGGATGGATAGTTGTATTACACTGAATAATAATGAGAACATCACATCTCATCTCACACCTCTGGACCTGTCATTTCACTAAGGACTTCAGGAAACCCAGGTTACTGGAGCTATGTGAACAGGCACTGTCCTTAACCCCCATTTTACAGATGAAGAGACGCAGGTGCAGACAGGAAAACCATCGCTAATCCACACACTCATCTGTGGGAAGGGGTAAGCGATGGCAAGGGCGACTCCTGATATATTTGAAAAGGAAATAAAAACAGTTTAGGAAATATGTGCTTCACACAGGATATGAACTGCAGGAGGATTTTACATTAGACTGAAATTTCTTTTTGTTGTAAAATTAAACACACGTAGCATTCAAACCTAACCCAAGGAGAGGGCAAGAACACACAGGACAAACTGAATGTGAGGCTGCGGACAAGAAACCAACAGAAAAGGACCCACTGTATAAATTATGCTCCTGAATAGTTGATATGGAGTCAAGATCATTTAGCTTTTCCGAGTTGGAGACTAACATTTTTAATGTCTTTTTATGTATAGAAATATATTGATCGTTTTTTGAATTAACATCTTCTTTCAAAAATGTGTGTAGAGTGCTGTGCTGCAGCTGTTCCAGATATAAAGCCCTAAATCATGCTTTGGTGTTTGGTTTTCTAATCACTATTCATCCATTTTACTGCTGGTGGGTTTAGATGTAATACAACACAATGATTTTTTATCAATTCTTACAGAGAGATAGCAATAAATGTCACGTTCAATTCATTAGGATTCCCTCCAAAAGCCTAAAAATTCTGGCATTGTTATGTTTATGTAGAATGGCAGCAAAAGAGAGAATGGAAGTTTTAAAAAATTATTTAGTTGGAATTTCCATAAGAAGTGAATAAAGATTAATGAATTATATTAGGGCTAAGAAGAGTTCCAGTGAAGTTATTTGAAGGTGGAATATTGTAGAGTATGTGTATAAAGTAAACCAAAGAATACAAACCAAAGAACACAAAATTCCAAAACTCAAAAAAGGAAATAGGAGGCTAATTTTTGATAAAATAAAAAGCATGAAACACAAAACTTCCTTAGTGAAAACAATTCACATCATGACAGTACCCTGTTTTAATTCTAACTCTGTTTAAGTAGATCAAATGTCTAAAAAGGAAAAAAATTTAAACTGGTCATTTATCTAGATGATTTCAAATAGATAGATATTTAACATATAAGGAAAAGAACAAAAATGCAGATTTTCTTCTTTTCAGAACTTGTATCTAAAACTGTTTTGTTTTCAACTGTTTCCAAAAAGAAGTTAAACTAGTTTCCTGATAGTTGTGAAAGTGCTCTTCTTTGCATTTTGTCTCCCCAGACCTATCTATTCTTGCCAATCACTTGTGAATATGTCACCACCTCTAGGCATCTAGATTTTAAACTGACATTTCCATGACACTGAATTATTGCTTGTAGAGTTCCAATTAGTCCAGTGCATTCGGAAACCAGTTTGGTAGAATCTAAAAGAGTCTTACAGGAGCGCAATGGTTCTGCTCCTGTAAAAGATGGAAGTAACACAAAATTCAGAAAATATACTTGTGTTCAATAATGTTCATTAATATGGTACTTATGCTGGCCAAGATGACATCTCAGTGTCTAATAATTACAAGATCAGTAAGTAAATTGTGATATAGCCACAAAATTTATAATAAAATGAGAAAATTCTTAAATACAATACCAGTTAGGTCAAGCACATAGAAGAATGCAAAACTGCTTTTTACAGTTGATCTTAATAATGTAAAAATACATGTGTTTAAAAGATTGAAAGAAATCTATCTTTGAATGCTCATTAACAAGAGAAAGAATTAATAAGCTGTGAAATAGCCACATAATGAAATACTATAAAATTTTTTGAGTTAATGACGTTCAGCCCTATAAAATGACATGTATGAATCCCAGCATCTTGATAATATATCTAAACTACCTTTTGATAGTTTAAAAACAAGTTAAATTAAATATTATATTATTGAGGCATACTTACATGTATATGCATGTGTGCATGGGCGTGTGTGTGTGTGTGTGTGTGGTGAAACTGAGAGAAGGGATGGTGAGAAACACAAATTTGAGATAAAAGCTCCCTCTAGCAGGAACGCGCAGGGCCAGAAGGAGTCAAGGAGAAACAATAGGCAGAGACGGGTGCCAGCAATGATCCGCCTCCCGGTCACTGCAGTGGGTCTTTTGACACCCACTTTGTCACCTAATGATGAACAAACTGAATTCTTTAAGAAGACAGCCACACAGGGGCCAATGACAACAGTGCACCATGAAGAGTTCTGACTCGGTCAGTTCTCACCATTGTTGTTCATTCTCACCAAAGTGATTGGGTTTCTCCTTTAATACAGTTCTCTAAGTGGCTTTGAACTTTTAAATTTTAAAAGTAATAAACTGATCTAGAAAATGTATATAATTTATAAAAATCAATAGGCGCACCCACGTCTGGATAAGCTACACTGGCAGAATTTCAGTCAGGGAACTGGACGGAAAGCTCGTGTTCAACCAACACTGAGCTGCGATGGAGAATCATGTTTTCTGGGCCTGATTTTATGTGCTGAGTCTTGATGATTCCAGTTCTCCTCTGAGAATCTGATCAAACTGGACCCTGAATGTAACAACCTCGAAGTGTTATAGTTCCTCACTATTCTGTACTAACCTCAAATGATTCATTACTTCATTTTACCTTGTGCCACGTGTTGTGCTAAGTGTGTTTTGTTCCAATTTCATGCTCAGTCTAAATGTTTGCTCTAGTAATTGTCTCAGTCACTTTCCTGCTATGAGGACAGAACACCTGACACCCACAGCCTCAAGGAGGAGAGGACTGTTTTGCTCAGTTTCAGTGAACTCAGGCTACAGCTGGCTGGCTCCGAGGCAGAACAACTGTGCAGAAGAGCACCACAGAAGAAAGCTGCTCACATCGTGGTGGGCAGGAAGCAGAGGGAAAGAGAGGAGCCAGGAAGAAGCGCACCCTTCCACGTCAAACCCCGGTGACCAGTGATCCAACCAGGCCCCAGCTCCTAGGAGCACGTCCGCTATAGCACCACGATGCAGCTGCCTTCCAAACACACGAGGCTTTGGGGGACGCTTCAGATCTAAACCACGAGACTAACGTTATTGAAATTTGACGGATGAGAAACAGCCACAAGGAAGATAAGTGCCTTACTCAACACTACACAACCAGTACCTAAGAGAGTTCAGAATTGGAGCTCAGACTTATCATGGGTCAAATCTCCTGCTAAGAACAAGCGAAAATGTTGTCTGATGCTGATCTCAATAAGTATTTATGTACCAGGGTGGAAGAATCGTGTCAGAGAGGAGTCTGGGGTTTTTGTCTTAGAACCACGTGTAAGAATAATTCACAGGCAGAGTTTCCCAGGTCAGGGATCTGGAGAAGGAAATCGGGAAAGTACAGATGCTAAGGATATTTAGAAGGGGCTTACAGTGTGGGTTCTGGGCCAGAAGCACTTAGGTTTATAGCCCAGCTCCCGGCTTTACCACCTGTTGCCTGTGTGCTTGGAAAAGTTACTGATGTTTTCTGTTTTGCTTCCTGCGGTTGTGAGATTGGGGTAATGTTAGCGCCCACCCTACCAGCGGGGTGCGTATTAACTAAGTTCATCCATGGGAAGCACTCAGAACCGTGCCTGGCCTAACAGTCCTGAGTGTTAGCTGTTAGGGTTCTAGCGTATCTTTCCACGATTCTTTCTCTCTGTTCTCTCCCTCTGTTGCTGGCTTCTACTCTCCCTTTCTCTTTCCACCCCATTTCGCTTTGTTGTATAGTTGTGGGTTACTCAAAATTTATTTGTTTTTTTTTGGTTTTGTTTTGTTTATGAAAAAACAAAACTTTGTAACAAAATAATAAGAGAATAACAATAGTTAATGCTCTATGTATCATTATCTTCAAAGTAGTTACTCAGAGTACAAGACACAGACAAAATCAATTCTCTTACAAAGAAGAAACAAACAGATAATAGCACAAAACTTTCTTTTCAATGAGCTGAGAGAAACTAGAAGTATAAATGAAACAAATTAGCATACATATTAACATATGTTTTGCTCTTTGAAACAGGGTCTCGCCATGTATCCCAGGCTGGCCTCGAACTTGTACCTATCATCGTGCCTCGGCCTCCTGAGGCGGCATTACAGGTGTGTGCCACCACACCAGGCTAAGCCCGAATTATTTGGGAAATGAACAAGGTATAATAAATATAGAATGGAAAATAATCTTTATAGTATAATATTATTAAACTTACTTGTTTGTGGCACTTGGGATCAAACCTAGGCCTTACACAGACTAGGCAAGCACTCTATATTCTCAGCCTCTCTATATTTTGAGACAGTTTGCTAGGTTGCCCAGACTTGCCTAGAACCTGTGATCCGCCTGCCTGATCCTCTCAGGTAGCTGAGATTGCAGAAGTACACCACCACACACGGCTTAAACTCACTTTTATGATATGGATTTGAGAGTCAAAAATGCAGGTGCCGGGTTTCTTTTGTAGTCGAAGGAACATAATTCTAGGAACAAGAGACCTGAGTTCCTTCCTGGTTCTGTCGCTGACGACATAATCTAGATTGATCCTCAGTCCTGTTGGTCTTGGTCTTCAGCCAGCAGGTGGGGATAACGATGCCAGGCAGGACAGCCCACCTGAGTCCTTTGCCTCGGTAGGAGGCAGGACGTGTAAAATCTCTGTTACTGGACTGACGGATGTGTAGTGTGGAGTGTGTGTGTACGTGTGTGTGTTCACCACATGCACACAGAGATGGAGGAGGGACAGGGAAGTGGATACTCCAATAGCAAACAACAACATTTACAATATTTAACTTCTAGAAGATATACCAACTGCGAACATGGAAATGGCAGCTGGCATTTACTTTGGCCATGGGAACGGGTCACTTTCTTTTTGACTGGAACAGGTACATATTTCCATTGGATGCCTACATGTCATCACTGTATCTAGCATTGCCCATATTGTTTTGCATTTGTTTTAGATCTTTTAAGATTCTAGAAACTTCTAATCTAGCTTCTTAGGACAGAACATCTGTCCTGAACATTATTTGGCAGAAATTTTCTCTCCGTTCATGTTCAATTATTTAGTTAGAAAATGATGCTCTTACTACTCTTTCATGCTTATCACCCTTGACATTTTCCACCAGGAGAAACTTTGATGGTTGGCTGACATCCAGTTTGATACTACCCAATCAAAGGCAGGATTTGGAGATTCCAGTCTTTTAAAATGGAGAGAAGAATGTGGGTCTCTAATTCAATTACAGATGGGACTGAAATTGATAGCCGCAGACTGTTTCCCAATAAATAACATGTTTGCAGCCACAAATAATCTAGCAACTCAGCATTTCAGTTTTGAGTCAGATCAGAAAAAGGTCTACTCTGGGTCATATTAATTATTCTGAGCCCATTTCTTCAAATTTTCATTTAGTGACTGCTGTGTACATGTCCATGCACAGCAGAAAAGCCCCACATGTCTAAGCCCGGGCCGAGGTGGCTCATGCATGGACATGCTCACCAGACGCAAAGGCCATGGGTTTAGCATCTCAATAAAAGTAGAAGACTCCAGAAAGAAAATCTAAGACTTTTTTCAACACATCATCAGGATATTTGGTATTGAGCCAATTTTATTAAATCTTGCCTCTCAAAATGCAATAAAAAGAGAGAAATAGCCAAAAAACATAAAAAGATGCCTGCCTCATAGCAATAAAAGAAGTGAAAAATAAAACAAAATGCTATTTTCTCCTATTAAATTAATACTGACTTGAAAATTTTGTAGCAAAGGTGAAAAAACAGGACCTCTCTCTTGGCTGATGAGCCTTAAAATAGTATAATTTTTCTAGAAGGAACAAAACTATTTTTCATGTCCTTGGCCTTGTCATTCAACTTTTAAGAAATTATCTTAAGGAAATACAGGATGGTACCTTGTTTCACGAACTTAATTTGTTCCACGATTCTGGAGAAGACGGCCATGTTCGTGTTCGTCGCCCAAGGCGGAGTCCTCAAACAGAAGTGAGAGTGCTCGTTTCCAAACTGAAATGTTCATGAACAGAAGCATTCGTGAACCAAGGCATTACTGTAATTGTGAATATACACAATGATTTGCGTAAAGTACAAGTGCTGCATTGTTTTCAACAACAAACGGTTCAAAACCTGAGATGCCCAACAATAGGGGATTGGTTAAATAAAAGATGCTATACCCACAAAGTTACATAGTATGTAACCAGTATAAACAATGTTATGTTAAAACATTTTGTGGCGAGAATACTTATGATAGATTAAGTCAAAGAAAGAGATAAACCAGAATAGAATAGCATGCAGACATCTAAGTTGATTTCTTTAAATTTTTAGTTTTTTAATTTTTTTAAAATTTCTAAGGTAAATCCACTATCCCCTTTCACAAAGATTTATAAAATAACTTGTAATACTTTTAATAAGAAATATAAAATATAATCCTTCCTAAATGCCTATAAACTTCTAAATGTTATTAAACCAAGCAGATTGGTGTTTACTTTATAATCTCTGTTAGAGTAACTTGTAAAAATTGTATTCTATCGTTTTTAATCACTTTAATACCAAATAGTATAGGAAGTAATATTTGTTGAAGGCACCCTAGTGCTCCTCCTCAGACACGCTGTCTACTGCACGAGGTGGCTGTGCACTGGCTCAGTGGACCACAGAGATTTGCAAACTTGCCCTCTAGACCTGGAAGCCTGCAGAAGTAACAACTGCAGACAGATACAGGCGCCTTTGTGGTTGAGTCCAAAATGGTAGAATCAGAAAGTAAACACTCTGGTAGCTCACTTTTAATTTCTGCTTCTGCCTTTTAGTGGTTCTTGCCACGGACTGATTGTTCATGTCTCTTCCAAAACTCATGTGCTGAAGCCCCCAGAATTGTGGTATTTGGTGGTGGGACCTTTGCAGGTAACTAGATCATGAAGGCAAAGTCCTCAGGGATGGTATTTGTACCTCTGCAGCAGGACAAGCTCTCCACCACGTGAGGATACTGTGGTCAGCACTGATTCTTGGACAGTCACACCCCAGAACCTGCCAGGAACAAATTTCTGGTGTTTAAACCAACTTGCAAAATACCAGCTGACAGTATTTTGTTATAGCACTTTGAGGTAATTAAGGGAACTATGCGACTCTGATTTACTTAATTCCAGTGAACAGGGTGATAATATTTGCCCCTGCTAGTGGTTATGAGATTTAAGGGAGAACAGGAGTGATGTGAGTAAAGTTTGTGTTATAGCTGGCAAATAAGTGCTCAATAAATTACAGCATCATTACATTCAATAGGTTCATCACACGACTGGTACATTGAAACCTGCTCAATTCTAAGTGGCCTGCCCCAGGAGAGGTGTCAATAGCAGGATTAGTCAGCAATCTGCTGTGTAACACAACGTTTCCCGAGGAGTAGAAAGCACAGGCTGTGAAGAGGAATTGCACTTGGGAAGGCCCTTCCGTTCCCCTGTGTGTGTGTGTGTGTGTGCGCGCGCGCGTGCGCACGCACGCCTTAGAAGAATCTTTGTTGGAAAAAAGGAAATGGGGAAGAAAGGTCCTGTCCACCATAGTGAATGTTGCAAAGCCATGGAGAATGATAAATTCATCGTTTTGAGACCCAGAGTCTGACCCAGGTTGGGCATCAGTTTGAATTGCATAACTATTTGTTTTTCTTAAAATTTATTTAAATGTTAACTGAACTTAAATGGATGGGTGAAAGTCTCCAAGCAAACTGGTTAATGTTGCAGAAGCCCAGCAATGGGCTGTGTCAACACAAGGAGCAGCCTGGACTACTTAGGGCACTAAGCATGGGGAACAATTACCACTTGGTGTGGTCAGATGATGAAACTTTTCAAACCATGACCATTCACAGGAAAAAATGGAGGAAAAATTTACTTAAAAGGGGGAAACGTTGGCATGTTCACTGTCACCCTCAAGTAGAATCAGTCATTGAAAACTAGCTCCACAGCTTTCAAGCAAATCCTCTCAGCCCACTGCAGAGCAGAAAAAAAATTGTTTGCTTCCTAAAAAAATACAAAAGCTCATTTTTCAGATCTTAAAAAGAGATGTAATTTAGAAAAGGAATAACTACAAACAACGCTTTCTGCTCGGAACAAAAACCAAAGCAGCAAAATATTTCTAGACATTCCCGAGAAACCACTATGGCAAATCTCACTGGAACTGTAATTCTTGTGGAGGCTTTGAAACACTAGCACCCAGCAGGAAATGAAAAGGCACTGGGACGGCGAGGGACAAAGGCAATGTCTCCTCTAGCCATACCTCTGTAAATTGCAAAGAAAGTCCTTATTTTTAGTAAAATTGCTATCACGTTTACAAAGACCAGTCCTGGACATGTGTCCACAGCACTGTGCCAACATCACTTATCGCTGCGGAGCCAAACCCACCAGAACATTTTGTTTTTCACAGTAGTTTTGCCTTAAAATACTTTCACGTGGAGAGGAGGGACTGGGAATGGCAGCAGCAAGTAATGAGACTTCGGCCTGAGAACAAGGGAAATCTGCGAGAGGTCTCAAGGAGAACGCTATAAAGAAAAGTTCTTTTTTAGCTCTCGGTGAATTCCTCAGCAATTAGTGGTTTGTCTTGAAATGACAGCAGTTGCAAGAGCTGTGGCCAGACATCCAGGCCTGCCCGCATCATGGGGTACCCTCGGCCTTTGAGAAAGACAAGCTGCATACACTTTGTGGGACGAAAGCTTTCAAAGCTTGATTGTCCTCTCTTTCAGTAATAGAGGAAGAAAGCCAACGAGCAAACACAAAGGAAGCTAGGAGAAACTGCCTTTGATCAGGGTTTATAGACACCGCAGAGCAGAGGGATACGCGAATACTTTAAAATATTGTTCCTGACCAGGGGAATGTGGAGTAGCGTGCCAGACTACCCTTCAAGAAACAAGGTAAATACTTGGAGACAGAGAGTCCGAGATAAACGGTGGCGGGACACTGGGGATAAATCACTCCGGCGTTACTCATAAAGTTGCATAGAGGGTCATGAGACATCACCACAAACTTCCAAGGTCATCACAGTTCCTTAGAGACAACCCATTAATTTAGTTTTGGAATTTTTGTGTTACTGCTGAGACAGTTTTGCTTCCCTCTCATAAAATGCCCCATTATAATAGAGGAACGTGCTCATCGCAAATGACTGTAACGTAGGAATGCACATCACCTGTTGCTTCACTGCCCAATGCTGCCTCATTAACATATTGGCTGTGTTAGCTTTCTATTATTGTGACAAATTCCCGGGATAATTTAAAAATCAGAAAGGCTGGTAGTTTCTGAGGCGTCAACCCACAGTTGTTTGGCCCTGTTGCTTTGGGCCTATGGAGACAGGGCAGAGCAAGCCCGTTCACCGCACCCAGCCAGGAAGTGAAAAAGTGAGGCAGGAGGGGACTGGAACCCCAACATTCCTTCAAGGACCCCTCAACGACATCATTTCTTCCCATGGGCACATCCCAGATGATTGCATTTCCTCCCACGAGGTCCCCGCCTATTCGAGTCACATCACTCCTGAGACGGCCATGGGCTGGAAACCAAGCCTCCAACACACGGGCCTTTGGAGACACTGTCACACCTTAGCACTGGTATACTTTTTTCTTGACATGTTCATACATATGTTTTAGACCCAACTGAGACTGCACTGTATATGTGGCGTTTTCCACCTTAATTTGTCTTAGACATTTTCTAAGGTCATCAAGGACACTTCAAAGTTAATATTTGAAGGCAAGATAATATTTTAATCACGAGAATTGCCATAATTGGCTTAATAGTTTCTTGCCTTTTGTAGTATATACATTTTGAATGTTTTATTATTTTAACTAAAGAGGAACTTTCTTTGCTAAAATCTGAAAGAACTCTACCTGATAACTTACTAGCATATGCATCTGTATATCTCAATTTGGGGTGCCAAAGCCAGATATGATTTATCTAATATTTCTTTACTTTGATGCAGTTCTTCAAAAATCAAGGAGACTCATGTGTAGCTAGAATATAAAGAGAACAACTACAACTCAATAAAACACAATGCAACCAATTTTAAAGGCTAAAATCCTTCTTAGAGCTAATATTTGAATGGACATTTCTCTATAGAATATATACAAATGCCAATACATATGCAAAGAAGTTAAACATTAGGTATCAGGGAAATGTAAGTCAAAATTATGAAGTGGTCCCCATTCACACCCACTAGCACGGCAACAATCAAAAAGACACACGCTAACACAGAGCGGGGAGGACAGTGGGAACTGGAACCCTCAGACGCTGTTAGTGGGAATGGAAAATGGTTCAGCCAGTCGGGAAAACGATGTGCCAGTCTCCCAAAAATTGAAACAATCTCATCTAGTTCAGCAGTTCCATTCCTGCTGCATACCCAAGAGAAATGAAACACACACCCACACAAAAACTTGTACATGGATGTTCATAACAGCATTATTCTTAATGAAAAAGCATAAACAAATGTCCATCTATTAATGAACAGATAAAAAAATATGGTGTATTCATACAGTGGAAAATCATTCAGCAAGAAAAGGGATGCAGTACACATAGATGTTACAATATGCACGAACATGAAAATACCATTCTAAGTGAAAGGAGCCATCACAAAAGACCACTTGTTTTATGATACCATTTATAAGAAATGTCCAGAATACACACCTCCATAGACACAGAAAGCAGACTGCCATTTGCCTCAGGCTGAGAAGTTTACAAGGAAATGGGAGATAATTATAAACAGGCCCAGGATTTCTTTTGGAGTGATGGGAATGTTTTGGAATTAATGGTGATGGTTGTAAACATCTGTGGATATACTAAAAAACATTAACTTACAATTTAAATCTTTACATGGGTGAATTGTATGGTATGTGAATTATCTCTCAGTATAACCATTGATAACAAAGTTAAGAGATCACTGGCTATATTATGAAAAACGTTTAGACACTGGCTCATTATCCATACTGTGTTCTGGCAACATAGTTTTTATGGCTGTGAATTGCCCTTTGGTAACAAATTTCTTCATACATGCTTGAGATGACCTCATAGTGCTGAGATAACTATTGAATTTTCCAGTTAGGTTTTCAGCTTGACTTATAAATTCCTGCCACATTTTTGAGAAAAATTAATCTAATTCACAGGCTTTTACTAAAATTTCAAAGCAAATGTGAATGTTCCCTACCCAGGGAGAATGGAGTAAGTTTTATTTACATCTTTGGTTAGACATGTTGCAAAATTCTTGAGAACAATTCCATAAATCTCACATACTGTGAGGTTGTTTCCATTTTTAACTTTCCAAGAATAAATGCAGTCCGCCAATTTGATGTAATTAGCTTTTCTTTTCTTCACATGCGTTTTGACAACTCACAAATGTCACCTATTCGTGCAGTCCCACAAATGAAAATGGGGATGAGGGTTGGCTGTGGAAGGGCGTGAGAGGTCATAAATATTTCTGGGGTCACCTTTTGGAATACACATCTGCTAGTGGGGGGTAACTTGTTAAACTTATCGTAGTCATTTTCACCTTCCTATGAATGTGTCTCAGCTCCTCTGTGAAGAGTTTCAGAGTCAGCAGAGAACAGAATGCCAAGTCTTCCAGGACTTGGTAGGGAGGCGCAGACAGGAGAAGGAAATGAGGGGCTCACAGTAGCAGACATGTTTTACTCACCAGCACTGCAGCTGCCCATGGACAGGGGAGCGTTCACCCCACATGCAGGGAGCTAAGGCTTCCTCTCTGTGGATGAGAAAAAGGTACTGAAGTCCTTCCATTACTCACCCAGCCACATCCCTCCATCCTCCCTTTCCTTCTCCTCCTCCTATACAATAGCCTACTGAAGACCAGGCTTCAAGGCAGGTCCATCAGTCTGTCTAATATACAGATCTGAATTGTGGAAGATATTTTAGCACGATGCTCTATTTCACCATCCCACCCTGCACTAGATAGTCACCTCATTTATTCAGTTGTGCAGTGCTGACACCTAAATTTACATCTTCATGGCTAGACACACCTCGAGTTCCCAAACAATATATCCAAAATCCAGCATCGCAATCAACCCAAACCAAACTCATCTTCCCCACGAAACTATTGCCCCTTCAGTGTTCCCTGGATTACTAAGTAGACAACCAGAGAAATGGTTGCTTAAAAGAAAAACCTGAGGGCTAGGTGGAGGACTCACCCAGTGAGTGGGAAGCCCTGGTTTCAGTCCCCAGCCCTGCAAAACAAAAACGACCCTGGAAATCATCCTTTCTATGTTCCCTCGTCTTACATACCCAAGTAATGCTATCAGTTCTACCTGTCAAATCTTGCTGGCAGCCCCCCATTTCTCTCAGCTCCCTCAGACCCACCAGCCTCTCGCCAAGACAATGGGTACAGCCCTCCTAAGTGGTCTCTGCATTGAGACCAACCCACTTTGAGCCAACCCTCAGAGAGCACCCAAAAGATGAGCCTTCGGAAACAGAAGATAGGGTTGTGGTAAGCTCCCCCTTGACGCTCTTCGGTAAGGCGCTCCATGGCCTTGCAATCAGAGGCAAGCCTGTTGTCAGGATCTGCCTACACTCCATCCTCTTGCCCACCTCGCTCCCTGGAGATGGCTCAGTCACTGGAATGAGCAGGCACTTCCTGCCTCCGAGCCGGCGCCAGTCCTTCTGCCTGGAGCAGGTCTCCTTCTAAGGTCTACAAGACATTTTCCAGACGTTATAGGTAAAGCATTATGGAGACTTTTATACCAATTTCTGCTCCATGTAGACACCAACTATGTGCGAATCAGGTAATATGTACAAAATCTATTTGTATAGTACAAGTGGCCACCAGGAAACACTGAGTTGAATTATTCATGTGTCTCACTTCTAGCCAGCAGACACTTACTGTACTCTGTATGCAACAAATACTGCATTTGAGTCTAAATTTAATTGGCTTGATGACACATTTTTGGTTCTTAATTAAACATACATAAATTAAAATTTTAATCCAAATTTAAAATGATACGGAGTCCAATCACTTCCTCTTAGTTTCTAAATTAATCCTGGAAAATTTAACTCAAATTTGGGTATGATAGAAAGGGCAAAGACATTTGAAGTCAGGTAAAATTGAGCTTATAGTAAGCAGGCAACTTTAAAAACTTGCCAACCGCTAAGACTCAGTTCCCTAAATTACCAACTGAGGGTAATATTTGATATGCAGGATCATTCTGCAGATTAAATGAAACAGCATGAATGAAAGAGACAAATATAATTCCTGACGTACAGGGGTCCCTTGGCAAACTTTATTCTTTCTCTTTTACTTACAAGTTATATATCTTAGAATACAGATATATGTACAGGCAATGCTTTTTATATAGACACACAAACACCTATTTAATAAAGACACATACTGTAAAGAGATTCTGAAATTAAATTGTTTAGATACAATATTGTGGGCTTGTTTGTCATATTTGTTCAAGGGCACTGGAGCAAAGCCAAAGTAATTAAATCTCTAACGACTTAGCGATACAAAGGTCCCAGTCATTGGCCAGTGTAATTATTCTGTTTCAGGGAAGAAAGAAGACAGGTCTATTTGTACTATCCCATGCTTAATGGCAAGTATTAAATGAATCAGGACCAGAACTAATCAAAGAAGCAAACAGCTGATGACTGCTGTTTTGTGAAAGAAAGAAGTAGTTGATGTTCACACAGGTTAAAGCAGCCGAGAAGGGCTCTCAATACAGGCCAACCTCTTTTTCTCCCTTTAAACTTGTTTTCAATGGTCTTTAGTCTGTGATTATTTAAATATTCATTTATTTCAGAGGCCTTTTTGTGCAAATCTCACTTTAAAACCCAATCACGTTCTTATTAAATTGGGGTAAAAACTGCCTTCAAGGGAACAAACAAACTACAATATTTCATCTATAAAATTTGACTTTGAATGACTATACAGGCAGTTCATTCAATTATAATTATAAATGTAGCCAGAAAATGAGCCAGGCTGGAACCAGGGAAGATCATGAAGCCTCATAGATTTACTCATGATTACTGATTTATAGGGAAAGGGAGGGCTGTGAGACTCAGTAGAAGACATGGGGAATCTGACTTATTCAATAACTCTTACAGTTTCCCCACATAGATTTTGCATTCATTTGTTTGTTATTCAATATAACTCGGGTGATTGTACATTTGCAATTGTCTCTCTACTTCGTGACCCAGTTGCATTTTATAATCTGGCTAGAAATATCAGGATAATTAGCATATATCTCTCCTTTGGCCTTTCAAAAGGGTATTATAATCACTAAATTTAAATTCCAGTGGTGAACCACAAAGGGTGGAATCCTCCTAATTATAAAATACACCCTTTTTTGTTTATTCTGAGAGTTGACCACAGCACAGGGCTGGCCTAAGACCTAAATGTGAGAGATTATTCAATTGTGAATACACTGTCACCTGAGATGCTCCTAAAGTTTCGTTTGTAATATATTTTAGTGGAAAGGACTTAATACATTTCAATAAACTGGAAGATTGGTTTGTTTCCTACAAAGAAAACCTATCTAACAAAACAGAAAAATGTGTGGATCTATGAAAACTACATGGGAAAATGTCGAAGCTTCCATATTCCCACAGGATAGCTTTGGTGCGTAAAGAGGTCAAAAGATAATGGAAAGGCCTTTGCTTTCAGGTGTGGCAAATAGCACAAAAGTGGTAAACTGTTAGCGAACAAGAATCATGAGCGTATAGTTCTGGAAGCCACACAGGCTGGGCTGGGCATCCCCAGCACAAAGCTGTGGTAGCGACTTTCTACCAAAGAACCATCTTTAAGATATTGCAGGCCCATCACTGAGGGCCAAACTGTGTTGTCTTAGAACCTACTGGTGATTTCTAATAAAGGTCTAAAGTTTACAAAGAGGGGTACTAAAGGGATCTTACTTGGATCAAGACTTTAGGAACCCTGGGATCCTCCCCTACCCAGTCCCTTCTCCCAGTTAAAAACTGATTGGCTCTCACAAAACAGCTTGAATTCCACTCCTGGACAAGTCCTGCCTTGGGAGATCATTAGAATACATTGCTTTGGCATCGAGTTCTCCAAGTCAGCTATCCACAGGTAATATCCAGAGAGATGTTAGTGCAGTCAAAGCAACCACAAAACAGCACATACATGATGTCCCTCACTTGGAGATTCCCACTAAGAATTAAAGCCTTCCGGGAAGACTGCAGTAAAACTGTGTGTTTAACACTGTTGGGCACAGTGTTTCCAAAATGTAAATGGGGACCGGATGCTTTATTTGCCACACATCTTTGCCACTTTAAGAGGAAGATGAATTTGGGAAACAGATATCTATGTCAATGAAGATGCTTTCACCTGCTAATGACACGAAACCCAAAAGAAAATGGCTTTATTTATGTCGATGCTAAAGTCAGCAAGGAGATGCTGCTGCCACTGCTTAGCGACTTCAGTGCGTCTGTGGTGTCAGGGCCAGCGGCTCCAGAAGTTGGGGACAGTCTGCAGCATTTTTGGTTTTCATTGAGAAATCAGAAACTGCCCTGCAGACTTCCAGTGCGCGCCTGACACTAAGTGAGCTGGAAGGCTTGCTGAGGGGAGCAGCTGAGGAGGAAGGGGCTCGGCTAGGGATGCTGGCTTAGTCACGCGACAGAATTACCCTGGCACTTCACACTGTGACTTCGAGCTTTCTGCTTTCACCAAGATACACTTGCGAGGCCCAGCGGTATGAAATCTCCTGTTGGAGGAGTGCTGTGTTCATGAGGGTGTTACACACGGTGAAAGAGTGTGCTGTGCAAGGACCCACGTGAGAGGCCTCCTCAGGCTCAGTGCGACCCAAGTCCCTTCTCCCTCCACGTGCCCCAAGGTGTGGCTCTACCTTGGCCCACACACTGCCTCCCTGGTGCTGCACGGTCATCTGCAAAGCCCGGTGACACTCTCAACATGCACCAAAGGGACTGGGCCAGGCTCCCACTCTAAGATCCAGTGACCTCTCTCCTGTTTCCTTCTGAGCCTTTCCCATTCATTTTAAACTTTTCCCCCAACAGACTTAACTATTTGCAAATAAAAGCTCCAGCGGAAGGTTTTAAGTGCTATCATATACTTCCTCTGATGCAAAGCACAATCATTTGCTACAAAAGGGAAAAACAGAGGCAGAAATTATAAAAGTATCACACAGATCACCTGGCTGCATACTTTACACAATAAACAATTAAATCACAAACCAAGATGTTCAACCCCGAGTGTCTCTCCTGAGAGGCTCTAAATTCTACCCCCCTGACAAACACTGTTCACGGACCCTTCAGTTCCTCACTGTTTGCAACATTTTCCACTCTGCCAGTCACAACCATCTCCAACTCCTTTGCCCTCAGCAGCAGTCCTCTTAGTAAGGGAGAAACCAATCAGCTCCTTGCTGCAAACCTGCCGTCCTCTCATCTCTCCACTTCTGTCTGGTGATAAGCACCCTTCCTTCTAGCCAGGCCTGCCCCTCCCTGGCTGTGACCTCATCACCTCACTGTATCTTCTGTCCCCAGCCCTCTTCTGCCCTCAGGTACAGCCACTGCTGCCTCTGCTTGGCCTCCTCATCCCTCATCGCCCACAAGTATTTCCAGCTCTTCTTCATCCTAAAGCATTTTAAAAGCACTTTTCAAACTATTGTTCATCTCCCGCACAAAATTTCTCTGAAGAATGATCTATGCCTTATTTTTTCTTGGTCACTTGCAAATTCCGCATTCTAGTGAAACTGTTTTGTCCAAGGTCATTTCTTAGTCCTCTTCCTCTTTCACATCTACTTGATAGACAAAGTCAATACAGATGAGACTCACTTCTCTCTCATTGATGACACCACTCTGCACTGTCTCTGGCATTTCCACCCATCATAATCCTGCTAAAACTAGGAGAATCATTAACATCACTGCAATAATCTAGACTGGGCTTATCAAACTACCTACCCCATTGTCTGTTTTTGTAAGTTACTTTTTGTTGAGATTCCCACTTATTTGCACATCGTTGATGGTTGCTTTTCTGCTTCCACATCAGCTTAGTTTTAACAGAAACTGTTTAGCCTACAAGCCTGAAATATTTAATAAGTGGCTCTTCCTATAGAAAGTTTGCTGGCTACTGAAAGGCTAGATGCTCTATCTTCTCAGATTTAGGTTGAAGACTGTGTACTAGTAGGAGGGTAAACAAGACAGTAAAGGATACGGGTGTGGAAACGTTACCAAACACAGCCACCATGAATCATGGAAATCAGCTGCACTTGAGTTCACAACCAAATTATAAACTTCTTGAAAACTCTCATGTCCATCTCTTGAGCAACACGTAGCAGCACATCGCCACTTGTAACATTTTCTAAAATTTATGTAGCCTTCCCAATGGATGGGACCTAACGAACAACTATATTGACAAAGGAGTTCAAAGATTTTCTGTCAGAGGCTAGAACATCCAGGAAAGCTTTTAAAAACAGTACATTTTAAAATGCATTAAAACAAAGGACAACCACAAATGCCAAAAAGCAGGTTTTAATTTTTAGCCATAAGGATCACTGGTCTGATAATAAGAGTTTTTGGGAGCTTTGCTGGAATATTCACAATGCTTGTCTATGCCTTAAGCAACATGATTTTTTTGATTATATTTGTCTTTATTACCAGATTTCTGCTCTTTTGGAAAGCAGACTTGAGCTCTGGCCATCCTGACTCCCGGAGGCAGGCTATTCTGAGGGTAGCTGACCTCGGCTCTGTCTCTTGGATTCCACCTGTGTGTACACTTGGTGATTTCACTGTGCCATCCTTGAGGGGCTGGAGCAAGCACAGCGCCACACCCCCCAGCTTTCTGCTGGGCTTCGGTATAGCCCTGAGAGCTCCCACCCTGGCTCTTATACAAGGGCCATAGCTCTGCACTCCCTCTCCTAGCTGTCTTGATTTAGCCAACAACTTCAGAGAGCTAATAAAATCCTCAATGAGAATTAGCTCTTGGCTATCCTTTTCCAGTTTTTGTATCCTCTTTTCCAAGTGGTCCCTGGCTACTTGATCTTTCTTAGGATCTGCCTTCTTCTCTCATAGAGGTTCTGCTCTCATGGGAGTGAGTTCCCAGAAGGCCAACAATGACTTTTACTGGTGTCTCTGGTTTGTGTCCACCAAGTTCCAGGAGGGGACCCCACTTGATGGACAGAAGCAGAGCCCCGCTGCCACCATGGGCAGCTCGGGGAGCCACCCCTCCACAGTGAGGCTGGTGCCCGAGGCAAAGAACCCCGCCTTCTGGCTCAAAAGGATTATTTGATAAAGGTTAAGGTCACAGGGCATCTGTAATACGTGTGAGATTTACACTTATTGTTCTTTAAAATACTTTTATAAAATTATAAGTTGATAATAATCTCCCAAATTAGGAGTCAGATAATTTTAATATAACCTGAAATTAAAATACAATTGTTTATACAACAACAAGGATATGTTCCCAAGTCAGGTACCAGACTGAAATCCAAAATATAGAGAACTGTAAACAGCTACAAAATATCAACACTTATGAATGCTGCTTAGCACAAGGCCATTCAAAGTGTGGCCAAGAACTATTTGTGATCCATCCAAAGTGAGGGAAAAAAAGATTGTGCCAGAATGAAAATCAATTACATTACTAACCATACTGGTTCGGCTGGTTTTCATAAGAAAAACACTGACTTTTATTCTGGCCCAATCACCTTGTCTCATTACAGACTGCAGAACCGTACCACTTACTTCCTTTAAAGTGCTGTTACAATTTCACTGCTCAGTCAGGTTAACTTACAGTAGGGAAAAGAATTAAAATGACAATTATAATTGCCATCATTCATCTGTACACCATCCATCTTAAAATCCCACATGACCAGAGTCCTATTCAAAAAGCAAATTACATTCTGTAAGCTCTCTGCTCCGAGCAGTCTTGGCGTTCTGATGCCTGCTCCCTCAGGGGCTCTCCAGGGTCCTACTGTAGTCAGGTGCGTCGTGCTTCTTGTAGCCATTTTGTTTCCAAACTTGGGAGGAAAAGGGTAAGAACCGAGTCATTCGCTAATAAATTTTCTTGAAAGGTTGATTTATCTTCACATTTCAATCAGTGAAAATATTTAAATTTACCTTTATCAAAAAGATGGTTTTTATATTATTTAAGCTTTCTTATTCTACTAGTTGCTTTCTTTATAATAAAACAATGGTATCGGAAAAGGTACAGAAATTTATACCGTTGTGTATTCCATTAACTAAGGGGAAAATGTAAACTGAAGATTCTTCAGAGAAAGAGATTATAAAATGATTTTTAAGAAGTAGCTTATATTTCAAAATTCAATCATTTCTTCATTTTTATTGTTTGCTATGGCATACTTCCTGTAAAAATTTAAAAATATAACAATGGTCTTTTAGAAAAGTAATCACTTCCTTATTCTTCAATGACTTGGTAAGCTTTACCTGCATTAATACTGAAGGCAAATAACAATCAAAAATTTAGAAATAACTCATCAGTTGTAGACATACAAGAGCTCACTTTAGATCTGCAGTGTTTATTGGACCAACAAACTACTTCTTAAAGAATCTGTATATATATTTCTTATTCATAAAAAGACAGCTTCTTTGGCACCTGAGTTGAGCACAATTTATATAGTAGAGCAAAGACTGCCTAAAAAGAAATTGCTTAAGACTGTATTTTTTATCTATCTACACATATATACATACACATACACATATACATATACACATATGTGCGCGCACACACAGTAGGAACAACTTCCTTGAAAAATGCTGAAGCTGTTTAGAATTCGCCATTTAGTCAAAGTAAACCATGATTATTAAACAATAAAGTTATCTAAAGAATTTGAAGTCAACAAAATTTCCAGAATATACAGGTCTATACAGCAATATCTAACTCATGGAGAAATCTGAGGTTATTTTTCCTTTGTTAACATATAACATACAGTTGGACATAGTTATGTGGTCATCAGTTACCTTTACATCATACTGTAACAAACTTTTTAGTGATTACCAGGTAGAAAATTGTCAAAGATTGCCCAGGTGCTCCCCCCTCACTCCCAAATCAGGGCTAAACTAGTTCTGGCCACAGCCCAGACCCCCTCCTCTCTCTGGACCCCACTTCCGCTACTCCCACCTTGCCCGTGCGGATGCCAGCACTGTGTTACCAGCCTTGATGGTGAGTGGTGTTTTTCATGCACAATTTAAGGCTTGAATGATGGGCTTGTATTCGAAGACTTAGAAACACCTAAAATTGAATAAGCTGCCTGAGTCTGTCAACATTTTCTTCTTTGCTCAATTAACAAATATGTGTGACTAAAAATCAATCACATTTCGTTTAACCTGAGTGTCTTCCACTCTAGAAATTCCAGAGGCTGAGAACCTATAGAGGTTCTTACAGACCATGTGTTCTTCATCTTCCAGACCTCATTAGATCTGAATCATGTTGAAAGAGGGCAAAAGACAGTGGAGTTGAAAAACGGACACATGCTGCACTGTGCTATGACTAATTCAGAGAAATCTCCCACCGTCCTCCAGCTCCCTTTGCTCTCTCACACAGCAGATCACATGCAACAGAAATCTAAACACAGCTTTAAAAAATTTGTAATTGAAAAACAGATTCAGTTGTAAAATGTCCCTGGGGCACCTATACAGTAGTATATATTCTGGCTTAAACTTGACCCTGATTTCCTAACAAATTATGTCAGCAGAGTCAGGAGGATAGGGTTCACCTTAAAGAAAGAACTTACTCAGTTCAAATGTCTTCATTATGCTCAGTTTACAACAACCATAATATAACCCAAACTACTTTTTTTTCCTGGTATGTAAAAACATTTTAAGTTCATGTGAACTTGAATTCATTCATTCACATGTGAACTCACATGTATCATTTTCATTTTTTGTCATATGTTTAAATATTTTTCTCTGTGGAGCATCTCAAGACAGGAAATAATATTATGTTAGCAATTAGGAATTTTGCATTAAAAAACTGCCTTAAATTTTTCTATGCGAAAGTGCATTTACAGTATAAACATAAGCAACAACCCACAACTCTCACTGGAGTGGATTTCAAATTTCAAAGTCAGTCCAAATGAGTCAGAGAGAAAAGTGCTAACACAGCAAATCAGAGACAAGTTCGTGGGGATTGGGCAAAGAGTCATCGAAGCGAAACCTTTTGGAAACCATGCTGCTGTCCTCTGGGATGTTCTCTTTGTCTTCTCGGTCACCACAGGTTCCATTACAAGAGGATTTTGAAGTCTTATCTTCAGAGGCCCTTACTGGATGATCCTGAGTTGGAGAGGAACCAGAAGTTTCTTCAGGGTGAAACAAGCTTCCAAAGTCCCACTGCTGCAGCCAAGAGTGAGCAAGGCAGGTTTCAGCTGTGGGTCTTTTCCTTTGAAAGGAAGGACCAAGGGAAAGCTGAACATTAAAGTCAAGTTGAAAATGTCTTCAGTTTGACACACTATAGAGATCTGTTTTAATTGTTATGACGATAATACATACTCATAGTATAATATCCAAATAGCGCAGGAGAGAACAGTAGTGCTAAAAGCAGCTAACATTTACTGAATGTTTAGTTTCATGCTAGGGACTAGTCTATGTTTCCAATGTATTATAATCATGAGAAACCTAGGCAATAGGTATTATTACTATTCTCATTTATGACAAAAAGGAAGAAGGGTACCAAGAGGCTTGGATTTTCCCAAACTCTCCTAACTTGTAAATGGCACATGCTATAGTTTCGATCTTGAAATTCCCCAGGGCCTCACGTGTTAAGGGCTGGCCACCAGACTGTGGCAACACTGCAAGGGGGTGGAGTCTGCAGGAGGCAGGGCCTGGTGAAAAGAAGTCATGTCACTGCCCATGTGCCCCTAGAGGAGAGATGGGAACCCCTGATGCTCCTCTCTCACTAGGCTTCCCTGCTGCCGTGAGGCAAGTGGCTGTGCTCCACCACGATGTTCTGCCTGCCACAAGCCAAAAACAAGGGAGCCAAGTAATCATGGATCAAACCTGTCAGCTACAGAGAGCTTTTCTCCTTTTAAGTTGATTTTTCAGGTATTTTGTCACAGTAATGTAACATTAACTAACAGAAAATGGATACCAAGAAAGGGATCGTTGTGGTGACTATACCTGATGATGTGGTTCAGAAATTTTGGAATTGGTTTGCAGGAGGAAATTGGAAAAGTGTGGAGAAACAGGCTAGGAAAAGTGTAGAATGCAATGAGCAGTGCCTACTGGCTGACTCTCGTGGGGGCTCAGACGACCCAAATGCTGATATATATGTGGACAGTAAAGGCTTTGTTGATGAAGTTTCAAGTAGAAAAGACTTTATTAGACCACCATGTTACATTCTGTCAATATTTTGTCTATGCCTGAATCTCTGTGGCAGGCCAAACCTAAATGTGATAGACTAATCTGGCAGCACAGCATTCAAGGCCATGGGTATGGGTATCACTGTGGGCTGCTTTACACCAAATTTTGTGAGGAAAAAAAGGAGCAAAGAGAAAAAGAAAAATTTGGGAAATTTACAGTATGCCCAGGAAGCATATGAGATTTCTGGCTGAGGAAGGTGCAGTTGCTAAAGAGATTAGCACCAGGTACTCTGTAGGGGGACAACAGGAAATATGCTTTAGGGAATCTCACAAATCCCACTCACTGCCAGCTTAGAGATGTGTGAACTCATTCCAAAGACTCTTGTTTGAGAAGACAGCATGGGGCATCCCTGCTCACACAAGGACACTTTAGGAATTGTTTTCCTGAGACTTATCCCCCCACCCCATATTCAGCCAGCCAGGCACTCAGAGGCTGTTGCAACCACAGCTGAAGTGGGCCTGTGGAAGCAGATGTTGGAGTTGTCTGTATGATGCTGATCTTGCAGACATATAGAGTGCAAGAGTTTTACAGCCATGCAGACCTCCACCATGATTTCCAAAGAGAGCCTGGAAGGCCAGGCAGTGTGGTCCCTGCAAGCAGCCCGATGGGACAATGCACAGTGAAGCTGTGAGAGACAGGTCTGAGCTGTAGCGGAGGCCTCGGATATTAAGGATGCCAGGAATGAGGACTGCCTGCAGATGGAAGCTGCATGCAGTGAGCACAGCCAGCCTAAGAGAGAGGACATGCGGATTACAGCCAGCAAGAAGGGGCTGCCCGAGTACTCTGGAGCTCACACCATCCCTGTGTGCCCTCACGCCAGACACAGAGCTATGGGATTTAAATTTTGCCCTGCTGGGTATTGGTCTTGTGTTGGTCTGATTCTTCCTTGTTCATGTTCCTGCCTTTTGGAGTTGGGAACCTTTAACCTGTACCATGATGTCCTGGAACTATGCAACTTTGTTTTACATTTTTACAGCATTTCACAGCTAAGAGTGAGACCCTGAGTCTCAGGGAACTTTGGATATGGATTTTTGAGCAATGCTGGAGGTGTTAAAACTTTGGGGACTCTTGGAGATGGTCTGAAGGCATTCTGCATTATGAGATGTGCACGAACCTTTGGGGGCCAAGGGTGGAATGCTACTGTGTGGATCCTGAATGTCCCCCAGAAGCCATGTGTTAAAGGCTTGATCACCTGTCTGGGGAATACTGGGAGATGGGGAACTTGTTAGGAGGTGGGCCTCCTGCGAGGAAGTTAGGTAACCAGGGTATGCCCTTGAAGAGGTATCCAGACCCTGATCCTTCCTCTCCTCTGCTTCCCAGGCACCAGGAGCTGAGCAGCTCTGCCCACCACACGCTGCCCACCATGACGTTATGCACTGCCATGGGCCCAAGAACCACGGAGCAAGCCAACCACAGAATGAGACCTCTAAAACTCCAAGCTGAAACACGCTTTTCCTCCTTTGAAGTCAATTTTTCAGGTTTTTCAGGCATTTATAGTGTTGGTGAAAACTAACATAGCACAGTAAGTGGAACCTTAACTCTAGTTTGTGCTTTTGAATAAAATACCATATTATCTCCCATGAAGGTAAAAGGTAAAATTTTCTCCGTTTTCTCATTCTCCAGTTCTACCTCCAGATATTTTCTCTACATGTATGTGCATGTTCACGCACACAAACACACACATACATGTTCATATACTCTATATACATTTTCACTTTGCTTTGTTCACTCACTTGATGATGAATCTCAAGCATCTCTCCACATCAGTGCACAGTTAACATATAACATAATAGCTATATTATTTATCACTCTCGCATATGAGTGTACCATCATTTACTAACTGATGCTTCTGGCATTTTGGCACTATAAGTAATGCTGCAATGAACACTGAGAACATGGTTTGGGGAACTTGCAGTTACTTCCAGAGAATAAATTACTCATAAAGTTATTAGATCTTTATATTTTGAAAGATAGTTTCCACCAACCTCCAAATGACCTCTAATAAACAATTCTCCTAGTATCTTCTACAAGATTATGAAAAAAAATACAAGTTGTTATAGTACTTTCATGGTTGACTTTTTGAACTTAAATCTTTACTTTTTATTCTATCATGAATGTGTTTTCTCTTTTTTCTTTTTATGCATAATGGTAGCAGTTAAGCTCAGACCTTGGGCACGCTAGGCAAGTGCTCTATCTCTGAGCTATAGCCCAAGCCCATGAATCTATATTTTTGGAAGGAACGACAATAAATTTCACTAGATTTTCTAGTAAAATTCTTCTTAGAAGTACAATGTACATGGAAAGAATTTTTAGTGGACAAAACACTAGTTTCTCTAAAAATTTTCATTCTTACCTGCAATTGACTAGAAAACAATGGAAATTGCACTTAATGTAAACAAATATGTTATAATCTCGCTTGCTTTACTTACACCTAAAGAAAAGGAATAAGAAGTGAAAAAAAAAAATCAAGGAAGGTTTAGCCTCTGCATTTCCTCATTCCCCCAGTCTTGTGTCTGCTCATGTGCAGATTCATTTATATATGAAATGTCCACCTGTGCTTGTTCAAAGGAGGCAACCTGAAGTAGCTGGAGTTTCTTTCTATACTCCTGACATGTACTGAAAATTTATCCTGGAATTCACAGGTGAAAATCTAGGCAAAATGCTTGAAGATGCATGTTAGTGTAACAAAAAATAGTAAAATTATACACTGCTTGGGTTTATAAACCCTTTGGAGGAAAATGTAAGTAATTTATGTTCTCTATTATTTTGAGTTCTTATAAGCAGTAACTACTAAACGTTGAAAACAAAGACCAGTCAATGATGTTTATCTAACACTTCAAATTTTTAAAGTTTGTTCTCTGTTATGAAAGTAGTATGGTCAAATATCAAAATTTTTCAAATCAAATGAAAACACCCATCGATAAGTGTAACTGTGAACATAACCACCATTTGGTATTTAAGAAAAAAATAATTTAAATCTTTTTATTCCAAACTTCCGATTGTATATTTTATATATGAAGTTACATATATTTTTTTTTTTTTTTGTGGTGCTGGGGATCGAACTCAGGCCCTTGTGCTTGCAAGGCAAGCACTCTAATCACTGAGCTACATCCCCAGCCCCTGAAGTTACATATTTGCTAATTATCTTTTATACCATCTTTCTCTCCATTTTACCTGTAACTTGAGCACATGCCTAAGAATTTTACATCACTTTAGAATGTACCTTTCTTAATAGACACACATTATTTGGTAATGGTATTTAAAGAAATTAATGTTATTACTTACTCTGGATTTTTAACTAGAAGGCTCTGGATGAAGTCTGTAGCCAGTTGTGAAACTGATGAAAAGGTTTCTTCTGAGTAATCTACATTAACTTGAGAAATATTGAGATATGTTTCTTGATTATCTTCTCCCACAAATGGTGATGTGTGAGTTAACAACATATAAGCAATTATACCAATATTCCTAAAAAAAAAAAATAAGGGAGAAGAATTTAAAACGAATTCAATTTTAAGTGTTGTACAATCAATATTCTACACAGTCCTGCCCTCAAAACTGGTCAATTAAACTAGACTTAAGCTACTTTTAACAGAGCTGTCCCTCAATAAGACCACACTGTGGTCTGAGCTCCTCTTCTTGCTTAGCAGCAGCTCTGCCAGACTTCTCCAGACCCAGATCAGGCTTCCCCACCGCTGAGAATTCTACCTTCATTACAGAACACAGCACAGCACTGGGCCTATTTTGTTCTTGTATTCAACGGAGTCTTCATCACCAAAAAGGATTTTCCTATATATTTCTGAATCTCTGGCTCAGAGCCTCCGTGTTATTTAAAAAAGACGGGCAGGTAAATATTCTCCTGTGGCGTAATAGTGAGTCTTGAAAAAGTCTTTGAAATAAAGCCTTACGATTTACACTTAGAATCAAAGAACCCCAGAACATACACTACCCAACCTTCACTGCAGGCCAGTTAGGTAACTAGCAGAATCTTACCACATGTCTGTTGCTGTGGTAATGGGATCATAGTTCAGGATTTCCGGAGCTGAAAGAGAATAGAATTTAAATTCAACACTGACAAAAATGATTTTATACTAAATTAGCACTGGATTTAATTGTGAAAAGCTGAGTGATATAAGATAAACACCATTTTAATTATCCTGTGATCAGACCCTTACACATATATAACATATATAATATTGAATAAGATTCAAAAACACTGATAATATTCTCAGAGCAAGTGGTAGTTACATAGTTTAAAAGAACCAACATATTAATATTAACCTCAGAAAAAACAATTATGAACAAATAAAATGTTAGAAGCTAGAATATTTTTAAAATTTTAGTCTTATTACTTCGTTAGGAATTCATTTGTATCATTTTATTAAGTTTTTCTTTTCAGGGTAAATCAGATTATTTATAACGACATTGTGAACAAATTATGCTCCTTGGCTTTCAGGTAGAAAGCCTAGGCTAGGCTTTCAGGTAGTTTAAATATCCCTTTTAAACTATCTCTTTTAAACTCAAATACCTAATTTGCTAAGCATTTAATTTCCAGTTGTCTCTTCACCTGCCCCCAAAAACTGCAAAATAAATTCTCTATGCTTTCTCAACATTACTATGTATTTCAAATTGTGACGTCCAAGCTAGGACTTACGATTGAAAAGTAATTTTCTTCTTTTACAATATGGTCTCATAACTTCTCCAAAACAAATTTGTTTTCTAACATCCAACTATTTTGTAGCCTCTGGTAAGCTACCTACAACCGTTTCATATACTCTTGTGAGCTGTGTTTTCAAAAATTACAACCATTTATTCTAGGATACTATCATAAATGTTAGCATTCAAAAGTTAGTTATTTGCACTGTTTTTCACTTCTAGGAATACCTGCCTCACTGAGTGGTACCTGTTGATGTTTAACTATATCTTTTCAATGTCCATGTCGGGATAGCCATATGAACAATGAGAAAAGGTAAAAATACTACTACTATAAATCAGAATACTCTATATGCTGCTTCATGCAACTTAAGAATCTTTCATATGCATGATCTACTTTTTTGATTTAGTACAGAATTTCTAGATCCCCTAATCCTAGGTTCTTTTTTGGCACCCTTCTTCTTCAAAACCTCCCTTCGCAGCCCTGTGCAAAACCTCACACTTACAAGCAGCAGCAACAAACAGCAAGCTGTGCCGCCAACATTTCCTGCAGCATCAAGATATTTGTACTGCAAATAGCTTGGAGCTGAGACCACAGCAAAAAGTTTTTAAAAGTTATCATTTACTTAATAAATTTCAAAATGATGTAGAAAATTCTTACCTAAGTATTCTGGTGTTCCCATGATCTCCCGGAGTTCACATGCATTCCCAATTTTTCGAGACATACCAAAATCTACAATTTTTATGTCTCCAAGAGGGTATATACTGCTTAGTAGTATATTCTGTGGCTAAATAAAGCACAAAAAAAGATTATAAGTGCCATAACATGCAATTAAAGAATATAAGTCTCAGATAAATTAATTGGAATTTACTGCTTACCTGTTACACACTTCACTGGGTCACCTGTCAAACACCTACTGAATTACTATTTAGGAGGAGCTATACTCAAAAAGTATTTTCATTTTGAAGTGAAAGGCGTTAGACTGAATGATTATGAGACACAGAGTCCTCAGAAATAAAGACACTGCCCACTTCTACCCACAGAGCCCAGGAAGGCTCTGAAGGAGAGACGACGCTGGAGTCAAGCCCTCAAAAACGAGCATGCACGCATGCACCCAAAGGAAGGTGCTTGGAAACAGCAGGAGATGGAAGGGATGGACACACACACACATTTCTAAAAGCAGAAGACGCTTCAGCACAGCGCCATGGTTCCGGATGAGCCAAGTCTGACTGTTGCCAGGCTTGTAGCTTAGACTAGCTAAGACAAGGCCACACCATCCACTGCCTCCAGGAGGGAGGTGGCTGTGTAGGCCCATGGCCTGTGATAAAATTCCCTGCTGCTACTCAAACCCATGTACCTGAGGAGGTGCTGCTCCCAAAATCTGCACAAAGAATCTGAACAGTCCCTTCACCTTGGGACAATCTCTTGTTTGTGTATTACTAACTCAGAGACTGACTATTACAGGACAAAAGCTAAGGGCAAAGAGCTCTCTTGTCATGAGAGTCAGGCTTTAAGGCATATAAAGTCAGGTTTATACAGGTTTACACACCATCCCCACTTCAAGTGCGGTGTGATGCTATGTAATGCACTTGCTTTCTCTTTAGCAGGGAAAAGTCCCAACAGGAATCTGACAGGAGAATGGTGTTTACTAGGTTGCTTCTTCCCAATATATTATACCAGTAGGAGTGATAAGGATGCTGGATAATAAAAACCCCCACCTACCGCCCCCAGCTGCACAGAGGGCCCAATATAGGAAAAGAACCTGGTTGAAAAAGGCTCCCCTTTGAAAATGAATAACAAAATGAGGGAAAGACAACAAGTATAGTTTGAGACATGTGCATTTTAAAGTTTGTGTAGGACATTCACATGGTATCCAATCTGCAGTTGAGAAATGATTTGGAAATTGGGAGATAAGCTTAGGCCATAGGTAGAGATGTGGGATGATGATGACATGAACGATGAAAGTGGTAGCAGAAGCCAAAGGACCATGCGGGGAGACTATAGAGTGAGGAGAGTCTAGCATTCCACACTAAAAAGACAGACAGTAGATCTTAAGGTTATCAGTGGCTGTGGAGGATGACAGGAAGAAAGACAGCAACACGAGCAGTCGAAACGTCAGGGCTGGATAAGGGGCCTGAATGGTCTGGAAAGAACCAAAGGACTGAAAGCCTTAGTAGCAAGACAGCTGAGCACACAGGAAGGAGGAGCGGGGTTAGAAAGAGCACACGTGCAGAGGTGGGGATGAGAATTGAGGGCTTCAGAAGTAGACGCTTTGATAAAAGAAGGAGGCTCAATACGTGGCTCTCAGACGGGGAAGGAGTGGGGTGATGATGGGAGGAGAATACACAAGAACGGTGCCTTTGAAGAGTCAGTGAGTAATCTGTGCTGTGCAAATGCAGTAACTTCCTGGATAAAGCCAGGATAAAGCCAAGTCCCTGTAGCACAGAGGGTAGGCAAAGAGGGCATCCAGCATTGCCGAGAAACCAGATGTGGCTGTCTCCGCTCAATGCCACTCCGAATGGTGCCTACCAAGGGCAGAGAAGGAGCACAACTCTGTGTCACTTCACATCACACTTTACCTCACCTTCAAATCAAGGTGTACAATGTTATTCTGATGTAGATAATAAACTCCTTCAAGTATTTGTTTAATGAGTCTGATAATGTCATTTTCAGAGACCATTTCAGCCAGCTCAGGTAAACATAGGTTGAAAATTTCTCCGCCTGCAGCACTGAAATAAAATCCAAATAACAGAAACTTAAAATCATTAACCTAAAAAATAACTTTTAATACTGCATACCTGTTAAGTGAAAGACACACAACCGCGTAAAATTCAATGCATGCATCACACACACACACACACACACACATACACACACACACACCCACCCACACACGAACACATTTAAGAATCGGGGAGAGGGACCTTCAAGGAATAAAATAAATGACAAGAAGAATTCAAACCTGGTATTAATCCTTGAATATTTAACAAAACTGAATCATTTTATAATCTAATAATGTTGCCATCTCCCTTAACTCTGCAATAAAAATAATAAAAATGGTGGCTAATGCATTGAGCTCTGCTCTGCACATAGATTCATCTGCGTGTATCTTATGACTGTCATCTACTTCGACCCTCATGACAGCCATGTGAGGCATATGGTGATTCCCATTTTACAGATGAAGTAAGTACAAAGAAGTTAAGCAATTTGTAAAGAGTCCCACAGGAACATGGGGCCAAAGTAGGAATTTGCATAGTATGGGTAAGAATCCACATTCTCAGCCAGCACCCTGTATTGCAGCTTCATGTAGAATACTTGGGACCACAATCCAACAGTATTTTTTAAAGAACTGAAATCTAAAAAATGCTCAAAAAGGCATAGTGAAAAATCTCTAGGATTAGAATCAAATAATCTGAACTAAATTCCAAAATTTTCTATTTACCAGCAACATAATTTAGGGCCTGCCACTTATTTGAGTTTCCCTATCTACAAAATGGATCTCAACTCAACAGATTTTTGAGGATTAAATATAAGTCAGGTAAAAGTGGTCAATGAGACTATCATAAAAAAAAAATCATGTTTGGGAATATTCAAATAAAGCATATTTTATATTATCAAACAGTAACTCTCTCTAGAAAACATTATTCTTGTTATTTCTTTGGCTTACTGATTTCTTGGATCCAGAGCATCAAGAATGGCACCTGGCATGACAAGGTGTTCAGTGCGTGCTTCCTGAGTGAATGAATGAATGAATGCAGTCACTCTTCAGGGAGGCTGAACATTCCAGTGACTGCCAAGGGGAAGAAGCAAGTCATCTGCATGTTATAGGAGCCATGACAAGAAAAGATCATGGTGATCTCAGACTTGGGACCCAAGTCAAAGGCACGCCATAGTTGTACCTCGCCACTGAGCTGTAGAGGCCACAGAACTCGTGGCATCGTGCTCTGCTGACGACCCTGCAGAAGCAGCACTACAGGCCAGCTCTTAGGGAGCACGTGTGGATGTTCCAGTCACATGGGCTTCAACTTCACCCACCCACCACGACCCCGGGAGAATTCCCGAGAAACTGACTTCCACATATGCCACAAGGTGTCACGGTAAACACAATCTGAGCACTGAAAAGTAGTGTACTACTAAATTTATAGTGGTAAGCTCCAAAATACAGTACAGGAAAACAATTATGTTAATCCTTTTTTTTTCTTTGCTAAAATGAATTCATCTCCATGAACAGTGAGCATTTAAGCTCCCCCTCGTGGTCCTGCAGTCTGTGCATCAGTGTTTGCTCGTCACTCGAGGGAAGAGTGACAGTCGTGACGCCGTCACTCCCCCTTTCTGGTTACATGGTCTGGCTTTAACTAAACAAACCTCTCACAACAGAGCAAGATAAACATATTCTTGCAAAAACATTCACGATGTACAGTATTATTAATTATACTGCATTACATAATATTACTAATCCAATTGTAAGCAAATATGATAATGACAAGATGACACTTCAGATTCTCTGAAAACAAGTTCTTTGCTGGGGACTTGACAAGTCACAAACCTGAGGAGACAAGCTGAGGAGATGGTGAGCAGCCCTGCCCAGGGCCTAGGGAGCCCACAGGGTCACAGGGCTGTTACTAACCAGCTATGCAGACAGGGACAAAATGTCTGCTCCCTCTACTGCGAAGTGTGAATCAGACCTCCAACTTCATTCATGTAAGATTAAATCAGACAATGTACACGAAGTACCGAGCACCAGCGCTGTTACAGGGATCAAAGTGGACCATCTCTGTAAGTATGCAGTGTCTGACATGCAGTAAATATTCAATATGCATCAGTTATTAATATAATGGCGCAACAAACCCTAATTCCACTCTAGTCAATATCCAACCTTCTTGTCAAACTCTGATTTTGAAGATAGTTTTAAAAGTCTTTGCTAAATTAAAATTCATTTTGGGAAAAAAATATGCCCACAATGCATTCTTAAGTGAAAAAAGAGAGTTATGATAGAATATACCCAGTAGATCGCAATTTTGTTTCTGAAGGTACTCATGTACAGATCAAGAAATAAGGATAATTCTAAAATATAAGTGCCAGGAAGTGATCACAGTTTACATGATTTCTACATCTTTTAAATCTAACACAATGAGTAAGTATCAACTTCATAACCAGGAAAAGTATGCTAAGGACTTTGTGCCTGCTTCAAGAATAAGACCAAACAAAATGCTGTCAGCCAGCCCCGCTGTGTGTCCTCTCAGGCTACTACACCAACCCATGTCCTGCAGAACTCCATGATGCCCACTGAGCGGGACACGGGTGGGGAATCGACAGTTAGGAAGAGTTCAGAGGTGGTAAGGAACAGAGGACACAAGCAACAGATTGCAGAAGTTCACAGGAATTGGGAACAGAAACAGGAACCATGAAGAGCAGACGAGCAGACGCTTTGTTATAACAAGCCACCTGGAGCAGTCACATACACACACATACACAAGACATCGTTGAAGTCAGAAAAGCCACTTACATCACTGTCACTGCCCTGGCAGGCACATTCAGGATTCTCTTTCTCTCTCTATAAGAAGAGTTCGCCCCTGAAGGGACACCTACCAACACATCTAGAGAGCCATAGTGTGTGTTCATCTGTTTGCGCGTTTGCTCACGTGGTAGGTGTGGGTCTAGCATTGCCAGAATTTTAGCACAGCTGTCCTGTGATGTAAAACTCTATGCTGTGCACTATCTAGATCTTGCCTTTTACAGCTTTCTCCAACACAGCTTAAGAATCAGTAGAGGAGAAAGTATATTTTAGAAAGACTCCTATAATAAATATGAAGTTACACAGAAAAGGTAGAAACCAGAATATTCTCCTCCAAAATGACAGATTTCTGTGGGTACTAAAGCGTCAAGATTTTCAGAAAAAGAAAGCAGTGTCTCCATTATCCATAAGATACAAACCTAGTCACACAGCTTTGGAAAACCATAGTAAAGATTTTAAAAATAAGTACTTCTAGTGATCAAAATGAAGTCGTTTTTAATTTTTTATATTAAGTCTCTTTTAGAAATATATCTCTATGCTAATGGCAGAAATAATGACCATGAAATTTTAGAATGGAAAGAAATTCATCAGTGTAATTTCTTACTCCTCCAAACTAGAACATGGGACATGAACACCAACCTCCTTTTTCAGAGGATTTTTAACAATCAGATGAACATACAGCTACGGTGCTCAGCACAGTGCCTGCCCTACAGTGATTCCCGACACATGGCACTGTTGATGCTGTTTATCCTCTAGAAAAATGCACTGCTGGTGACAGAGATCACACCAAGAGGTAACGCTTTCTCTACTTTACATATTTTATTATGGTCTCCATCATTTTCTATTGGGTCCACAATATTTACCTAAAGATATTTAATACATAATAATTAGCTTTTTGTAATTTGACAAAAAAGAAAGTATTAGTTGTGTCCCACATGATCTCACAGAATTTTCTCTGGTGAGTAAAAGCATGTTCTCCTTTTCAGTTATTATTTCTAGCACAGTTTTGTCCTACATTCTCCAAAACTAGTAAGTATTCTTTATAATCAATTTAATTTGCTCAGAATCCAGCATTTAAAACTCAGCATTTTCAATTAAATAATACCTTATATTTCTAGAAATTTAAAAAAATGTAGATATTTTACTCTCCAACTATGCTTTTAAAACATCTGGTATGGAAGAAGTCTCTACCTCATGGAGGAGGAGGATGGGATGAGTCAATTATCCTCAAGTTTTCCACACAATTTATGAAAAGATCTAATATTGCCTTCTAGAAAATCAGCATTTATTCTACTTTTCAAGTAAACAACCAAAATAAGGAGCTTTAAAAAGTCATTCAGTCTTTGTAACTGAGGAAATACTATGTATTTTGATAAAAAAGAAAAGATTTAATAATTACTTAAAATGACAAGCTGATACCAGAACCTAAGTTTCATTCATAAAAGTAAACTTAATTTGGTTCAAAAAATAAACTCAAGTTGGGTAAAGACAAAACACACACACACACACCCCCCAATCTATCAGAACTCACAGCCTCTGATAATTACAAAAGAAAAAAGTTTGAGGCAGATTCATAAAACTAATAAATGTGACAATTTAAGAGTGGTTTTCTGAAGAGATTGTGGGCCAGTCATGAGGGGGATCTGACATCTAATACAATTGCATATACACTTACTCATTCAGCCAGCAATCCCGCTTCTGGGAACTTCCCCTAAAGCCATACTCCACAAATAATGCCCACTAGGGGAAGGCTGAAGGAAGAAAACATGGTCCAACCATACGGGCCATTTACATAGCAGCCACAGTACAGGCCTGGGGCTGCAGCTCAGTGGTGGGGTACATGCTTGGCATGCCCGAGGCCTTGGCTTCGATCCCCAGTAATACAAAATGAACAAAACAGCCATAATAAGAGTAAAAACAAAATGCCTATGAACTAACATAGAATGATTTCTGAGATGTATTGTTAAGTTTAAGGAGAAAAAAAGCAAGATGCAAAGGACCATGTATGGTATGCTATTTTTCCTGTAACTAAAAGAAGTACAAAGATGCACAAATTGCCTTATACTTACAAGAAGCAGTATATAAAAATAAGCCAGGGCTAGGGGTACAGCTAGCTCAGTGGCACAGCATTTGTCTAGCATGCTCAAGACCCTGGTGTGAGCCCTAACACCATAAAGGAAAAAAGAAGGGAAAGAAAGAAAGAGAGAAATAGAGGAGGAATGAAGGAAAGAGAGAGAGAGAGAAGAGGAGGAAGAGAAGGAGAGGAGGAGGAGGACTGCTGCCTTAGTGGGTTATATTGCAAGTTAAAAAGAGTGGCGACAGAAGGTCAAACTTCGCTAAGTGGTTTGCTAGTGCTATTAGTGGTTTGGTGGTGGTGGTAGAGTACCACTGTGCACGAACTATTATGTATGTATTGCTGGATAAAGTAAATGAATAAATGTTGTTGAGACCAGTGTATTCACTATGGAAGAAGGGAGATAATAATATACAGCGTGAAAAGTGATTAAGAAAAAAAAACTTATGGTGGTGGACTTGAACTGGAGCTGTGAGAAAAAATTCATAATTTTTAAAAAATATGACTTCCTAACCCTAGTCTTAGAAAAGGCCTAGAACAGTGATAACAACTGCATGACAATAATCATGTCCAGCATCTCCACCTGGCTTCCTAAATACCATTCTGGACTACAAACCAGAACTTACTGGTGCATTAGCTGACTACAAGTATGAGCCAAAGCGACCCTAGAAATCTTGGTGTGTATAGAACAGGAAAGTCCTCAGATACTAACAGAAGTATATCAAAAGAACAGAGGCAGTAGCTTAAAAGCTACTTGATAAATTTAATCACTAATATATTTTTGGACACTTTCTACATTAAAAAAAAACAGCAACAACTGATTAAACTTCATAAATTAAAATAGAATAGGTTATCATCATTTTCTGACCTCTATTATAATAGCTAATTCAAGTGTATCAATGGTTACTGAAATAACTGAGTGAAAAGTTGTTAAAGAGGAGGATATTCACAAGGTCTCTACATATCACTACATGTAGGACTTAATTACAAAGGGGAATAAGTGGGAGATCTGACAGACTCCACCTGGACCAAGCTCAAATTCAAAAATGCAACTGACAGAAACACCATCGGACACCATCACCACCCACACCGTCTTCTTGACGAAAGTGTTAAAATCTAATCATGGGAAAACAAGACAAATCCAGAATGTGTGACACTGCATGTGTTAGGTGATGCAGAGTCCCCTGAAAAAGTCAATGTCGTGAAAAATAAAATGAGTAAACAGATTCAATGAACAAATGTATGAATGTATGAGTCTCAACCGGGTTTTGTACTGGAAAAAAGCAGTTCTATTGAACAATTCAGATGCAATCAAAGGAATTTAAACATGGACTATTAGATGAATAGTCCATGACTGAATTTTAACTTTCCCAGATTTGATGCTGATGTTGGTTACGTGAAAAATGCCCTTATTCTTTGGAATGAGTACTTCAGCATGCAAAAGAAAAACATCCTGATAGAAATTTTGTATAATAAAAAGAAAAACAAGTAAATAAGATGGTTTGAAGAGGCAACTGAATTGGTAACTGTTCTAAGAATGACAGAGCTCACCATTTTATTTTTACCATATAAAAATTATGCCACCTTATTGAAACAAACGTGTCTGACCTAATTTTTACCATCAATGAAAACTATCTGATGTGATCATCCCACTACAAAAGTGACGGGCACAGTAATTAAGCCAAAATCTTAGCAATAAACTTTAGTAAATCTTAATCATTCTGGGAATAAACATATTAATCCATTCAAGCATGTGCCGACTGCTTCTATCTTTCAACCAGAAGTACGCAGATCAATAAGTGCTCTGGTTTACTGGATGGGGACCTGAGTCAATTTTCACAGTAGTATGAACAAAGTCTATTCATAAAATTTGTCAAAACTTTTTAATGTAGGGCTGGGGATTTAGCTCACCAGTTAGAGTGCTTGCCTTGCAAGCACAAGGCCCTGAGTTCCATCCCCAGCATCAAAAAAAAAAAAAAAAACTTTTTAATATATTTTGTTGTTGTTGTTTAGATGAACCCCTACAAGGTAATTCTGTAAAAGTAACCAGTGTATCTATAAAAATCCATCCTCCAAACTCAGTATTCCATTATAATTTCTGACAACCATTGGCTACTTTTTACATACTTTAAACATGCAGATGACATGCAAATAAATAACTGACAGTCAGCTAAAGTATCTTTGACAAAATAATCACAAATGCATTAAAAATGCAATCATATTGGTGGTCATGGCCTTTTCTGCAATTCTAATTAATTTTGAAAGTGATGATAACATGCCTTAATATGGTATCTTGGTGCTCTGGGAAATGTTCGTAGTATTCATACTTATAAACTACTTGTTGGTTTAACAATTTAGACGATCAGCATTGTCATTTGCAAGTTGATTCCAGGCAAATATATCTCCTGGTACAAAAACATTGATCTTTTAAATATAAATATACATATATATATGCAAATTCCCCATTTTAAAAATAAATACTAAAATAAGGCTAACATACTTCTACATTAAAAAAAGGCAATGATCCACAATAGCTACAAAAGTAGTTATTATAGTTATTAATAAATATTTTTTCTAAAATATAACTTGTTTACTGTAAAATAGATTTACTTTATTAAAAATTGTCAGAACCTAATGGGTACTAAACATAAATTCAGCTTTTCCAATTGTTGCAGATGTCCAAACACACTTTTTTACATCTGAGTAATAAATATCAGGCACTATCAAAGAGGCAGATATCAAAATACTGGTTAACATCCATGGTTATCTTAACCATTCTCATTCCAATTTTGGTATATGTGCTGCCCAAGCGAGCGTGTCTTAACCATTCTCAACTCATACCCACTCATTAACTGCTGACTACTTAGGGGTTTTTGATTTTTCCCTGACAATATGTATATGGTATTTCTCGTTGTTACAATTCCTAACACAGTGCTTTGCACATTGCATATACTGACTGTATTTCTTTAATGAACAATGTGCTAGGCATACCATGATGACCTTTCTGTTCTCCTTGGGTCATTTCCTTGAAGGTGTTTTCCAAATAGATGGACAAAATATGTAAGTAATGTCAATTCTATTTGCTCATTAGATTGTTTTTTAGAAAAATTCCAATTTCTGTGCCATTAGCAAAATAAAAGAATACTTATTTCATCAGTCTCCAAATGTTGAGTAGTAATTTATTTTCTGCTGTTAGTTTTTTTTTGTGAAAATACTGAATATAAACTGTCTCTCTAATATTTTACCAACAGATGTAAGTTCATACTATACTTTTTATCATTCTTATTTTTGACAGTTTCAAAGCACCATATCCTACCAATTAAAACAAGTACCTTAAATGTATTAAAATTTATTATACTTACTATTCCAATATCAAAATGATCTCACTTGTATTTTCATAGACCTCATGAAGATTAATCACATGGGGACAAGACTTTGCCAGTTCCAGCACAGCAATCTCATGTAGAATTTCTGCTCGACAATCTTGTCCTCGTCTTCTCTTCTTGAGAAATTTTGCAGCATATTCTTGGCCAGTAGATTTTGATATACATTGTCTAACTACAGCAAATTTTCCTCTAGGGGGGTGGGAAGAAAGGATAAACAATTTGAACTTTTCCATAGGGAACAACATTAGTATATTACAGATATTGTTATAACTCCAATATAAAGTCTAATCTTTTAAATATTTATGCCATTAAGAATCTGTCTTTATTCTCTAAATGAATCAAATATCACAGGTACTTTTATAAAATGTATAGTGTCATGTAAAACATGTAAATGAATACTATAATAACAGGGTAAGACAGAAATATTATTCTTCACTATTAATATGATACACTATAACTGCAAGCAGATCATCTTATTTGGATACCTACTTCAAGCCATACACTTGGTATAAATAGTCGTGTTTCAGTATCACAATTCTATATATAACAAATGCTATTCTGTTTCAGAGACCCCAGAGAAGGTGTGTAACTTGGTCAAGGTAAAGATTTAAATTCAGGTCTATTTCCAGAGACTGCACCCCTACAGGTCATCACATTAACTCGCTAATCAGAATGCTTTTTCTTCAAATATAAAAAAATCAAATGAAAAATGGGTGTATGACTTGTTTAATTTTATTAGTGCAATAATTTTTCCTTTGAATTTGAATTTTAACAAGCTCGGGAACTTTCTAACATAATTTGTGAGTTGTTTTACCAACGTATCTCTTAGTCATGCTCTGTAGTCAGTGAGGCCTGTAACAGGAAGAGCATGTATCCTATGGAGATTATGCTAAGACGTTTCATGATCAACTAAGAAAGTTAATGATTATCAACTGCTACGTGCAACACACCTGTTAAGGTCATGTTTATCATTTTAGGAATAAGTGTCTTTTCAGCTTTTTCCAATAACAGTGCTTAGCTACTTAGCCAAAACTTAAAAAAACACAAAAATTAGTTTCCATTGGTATGTGTATTTGCTATAAGCCTACAGTCACTCAATGTTTAGTTTCACAAAGGGCTAATGTATTTTCGAGTCGAAGATTGTATCAGGTGATGAAAGCTACTGGCTTGCCTACCCACGAAAATGTACATACACCCTAAACAGGGAGCTTACACTCAGCTGCAGAGTTTTCAGATTTAAAGCCCCATCCATAAGCCTTCAAAGCTTGAAAACTAGAGGACCCAAAATTAAGAACTTCCATCCGAAGGCTCAGGCTATTCTCTACTTTATGATACTGACAAATCAGGTATAAATCATAAATCTTAACTTTTGTTTCACAACTCCTCTAGCCCAGTCCCCTCTTCTAGCACAACATATTAGCCCTTGGCAAGGAAAATCATTTTTAGCACAACTGATATTTAGGGTATGTATGGGGTGGGGGGACAAATTCCTTGATTTCACTTGCTATTCCCAAGGACCAGAGTGACAAACATTCCTTTTCTTCCCCAAATTCCTCAAAACTGGTGGCAGTGAAAACCACTGCAAACCAAACTGAAAAGGTTTATCTGGTAAGTAAAGCACAAAAAGAGTACCGTGAGCTATAATCTGACACCTGCATTTACTAAAATGCACCTCAACTAAATAAATATGCATATACAAACTTGATTCTTCAAAAGTAGATTTAAGATTTGAGAATGTTTAATTTTAACTACAACACATTTCTCACTCTATGAAAAAGGGATACAAATTGATGCATTTTAACAAGCACCAACAAAAAGTAAATCAATCTTTTAACTTTTTATTCAGTCACTGGTTTCTTTTAAATTTTACGCTGAGGAAACTGAGTCAGAATAAGACTAAGTGATTCATGCAAGGTCACATATGGAATTGTAGTGTCAAGAATTAAACTGTACTATGAATTTCTAACTTTCAGTTGTAACCAGTACAACACAATTGCTCCCTTTAAAATAGCTTTTCCATTTCCTCTGAGAGGGTTAATGTACCAATTCTTACTTATATTCAGAAGCAAAGCCTTGTCCAAAACAGAAAGGAAATGCTAGGTTTTACGAGGAAATTAACCCTGTAAATTTCAGGAAACAGAAACTAGTTAGAGAAAATCACACTTTCAAAAAAGTACAGTTTTACAGTGCCAGTTGTGGCAATTTAGTCCTGCTGTAATTTTATGCCTATCTCTAAAGCCGGAATCCCTTATAAACAAAGAGCAGGACTCAGCATCCCTTTTTGTCTCGTTTCATGTCCTCCCAAGAGGCCATAAGCAAGGACAGACAGCCGAGCACTGACTGATTGAAGACAAAGGTGCACAGCGCACAGGCACGGCGACTCTGTGGCCACTAAGCAAAGCTCCACGCTGGGAGGGGCACACCTGGCCCACGAAGGAGAGTGAGCAGGAACCTGCGCTTGGCCACCTCACTCAGAGCATCTGTGGGACAACTACCAGCTCCTGCCCAGCTGTAGCAGCACTCACTCAGCCGGTCTGTGCCCTGTGCTGGAAACACTTGCACTGTTGAAAGTTTATTTGTGATTCCAATAAGATTTTATGTATGTGTGTATATATTCACTTACATACTCTGCAACAAGATAAATATTCTTACCATAATTATCAGGTGTCTTAGGGAAAAAAAAAGTATTTATTTTCCATTCTAAGATACTACTTGTAGCTTAGAAGTATCAAAAATAATCTTCAATATGTAATGTTTCTGTACCAGGTTTAACAAGCATTCAAGAAAACCGAAGGCCCTTAAGAATGACACTCAACCGGTACCCTACAAAGGCAAGGCCGGGCAGGTCTCCCGGGGCTCTGGTCAAGCAGTGAGCCACCTCCCACCGTCCAGCACACACAGCAGCTGCAGGCGGGGAGGGTGGCCACGGAGGAAGCTGACGTTTATTTCTGAACCTGCCTCACCCTCTGACCACAAGGCCTGTGAAAGCTCGCCTCCCTTGGGGGAGGGGTGGAAAAAATCTACCCAACGTGGTGAAAAACAGGAACAATGCAAGGGGGTTGAGACTAGTAAAAAAGTGAGCTTAACTTTTATGTATTCGCCTTTAGATAGATAAAGAAAGGTCAGTTCCTAAACACTGACATCTTAAAATCAAGTTTTGAGAAATCAGTTGACTTAGAAAGATAACTTTACAGTTCAGCACATGCTAGAATGATGTTTATGTACTACAAAATATGTAAGCCTTGGGGAAAAACAAGATTATGATCTCAATTTCCACTATTCAAAAATACATTATTTTAAAGATTGGTTACACTACTGAAAGTACTTTAAGCAAGTTTTCAGCAGATGAAAAGTAATGCTTTTTTACTTAGCAAGGGCTACTAATGAAATACACCTGCAGTTAGCATGCGACTCATTAGCCCATAACAATTCACACACCGCTCAGTTCTCTTTCACAAAGACATAAGACAGGGTATTAGCAACGCGAGTTCCTCTTAATTAGATTCTACCATGAGCTTTTGCTCTAAAGTGTTGAAAAGCAAGCTGATTCAAGTTTATATTGGTATTTATGATGGCACCTCACTAATAAAAAATTTTATATTACTGACATCTTTCTCATCAAAGTTTAAATTCTATAAAAACTTCTAAGAAAAAATAGACTTTCTAGCTACCACAGTGTCTTATTTTTCAAAGTTAATTTCATAAATTTAGTAAATCTATCCATCAAAGTAGTAACTTGGAAAAATGGAAAAAATGTTTTGTGTCTTATGCATTACTGAAGGCTCTGCATACCTAATTACTTACTCACCGCAATTTCCATACATTTTTGTAATAAAAGGAAACTTGGACATATCTAGACCACCTACTCACTTAGCAAAAAGGAAATCACACAACTAAGTCCATCACAACTTCAGATCTACGGCGAAGACAGGGCAACTGACTTAGCTCAGGCTTTTTTCCTAATCTATTATGCAATGCTGCACGACACAGATGTGACATTATCGGGGGAAAAAACAGAAGAAAGGAGAGGAGGAAGGAGGGAGGAAGAAAGGAAGGAGGCATGGAGAGAAGCAGGCCAACTTCTAATGGCTTCTGAGACACCCGTAATAAAGCATCCTAAGATACAAACAATGAGCATCCAATTCTAGGCCTCACATTGTAAGAAACAACGAAAACGCCAAAGAAGAGGGTAACCACATCAGGGAAGGCTGTCTGGAAATCAGGTCGTCTGATAAGCGCTGAAGGGAACTGTCAATGCTTAGCTATTTCAGGAATTTGAAGAAACATCACATGGATACACATTATATGCAGCTACAAAAGGAAAACGTGTCTACTGGGTCGATATTTGCAGAGTGGAAGACAGGACATTCTGTAGTTACAAGGTACCACAAAACGCAGCAGACAACTTCTGAGGTAGAGAGCTCCTCATCTCTGAAGCATTCAAATTGATGCTGGGTAACAGCTTATTGTAGGAAATTACAGGAGTGACTGCTGCATTGCATAAAAATTGTATCAAAGGACCATCAAAGTACTTCCAATGCAAAAATTCTATGACAACTAAAATCAATCTGAAGATATAAATTGACCACCATCTTCCGACCATTAATTGCCTTTAATACAAACCTCAGGAGACAATGACTAGATTACTTTAAAAACTTGGTACAACTTTCATGACTTTCAATACTAAATGGTCTTACAATATCAGGTCACTCCTGGGCCTTCAGAAAATCACATCTTGGTTATGCCAAAGTAGAATTTCTACAGGATTTTACTTTCAGAACGCCTATTCTGTGTAATACAGAATTATACTACCAGACATGAGTTACCTATTTGCATTTAATTTAGGAAAGAAATAGGAGAGGATCTTCCTACTTCTTTTTTAAACCATGCACAATATCCTAGGAATTTAAAAATGTTTAACAAAAACGTATAGAGCACTGTATTAAGCACTTTAAGTAATTTAACCCTCACAACAACAAAATGATCTTCATTCCTTCTTAAAAACGAGGTAACTGTGGCACTGAGAGGTTCGGTAATTTAACTGAGGTCACACAGCTAGCAAATGACAGAACCCACATGTGGGCTTAGCGGTCCACTGTGCTGAGCTGCCTGCTCTCATCACAGCCACAGAGGACAACTGGATGTCGCTGGGACTCTAGACTGCGTGGGGCGTCGACACACACTCACTAAACCCTCCACAGATTCAATTTCCCAGTCTGTGTGTAGGGATGAACGTAATGACTTTTCATTCTCATCGCTGTTAATGGACAAAAGCAAGTTTCACAACAGAACTAAGAAGCAGAAACCCACAAGTTGACTTTAAACACCATAGCATCATAGCTTCCTTACCTTCCGAGCTCTTTACACGTAAGTGTATAGAAATTATTAAAGTTTTCCGTCTTGATTGGAGTTTGAGGAGTTGTCGTTAGCATGCCTGAAATACTTCGGCAATCAAATCTTCTCCGAGCCATACTAGATGACTCCAAGATCACCTTTTCTAGTCACTTATTTTTACCTATGGACAAAGGAGAGAGCAGATGTAACATAAATGTAATTAAGGAAAAAAAGAAGATGTTGTCTCTGACAGGATGTGCACTACATTATACATCTCCAAATATAGCAATAAGGTAAAACCAAAAAGAAGAAGATCATTCAAGAGCACATTTTGCCCACAAAGGGAAAACCAGAAGCACACACATAAACAGATGTCACCTCTATTTCATCTCGGTAAAGCTACAGATTCATTTCAGAATAAAACTACTGTAAAAATCCTCCCAACTTCTTAAAAAATAGGTATAAATTATAATGCAAACAATCATCTAGTTTTATTTTAAACTCTCATCATACCTTTCACACAATTAGTAATTTAACAGAACAATGTAATGGTTTTTCCTTTTAATTTCTCATGGTCAAATTTGGTGGTGATTTCAAATATTGTGAGTTATATCACTGACATGTGAATGTCTACAAAAATAAAAACTTGTTTCATGGAAAATTATATTCCAGAACTCAATCCAGAAGCTCTCCTAGGTCTTCAAGTGTCCCCTCTGGCCTGCCATGGCTAAAAACACAATCATTTTGTTGGATGAGTGACCCGCCATAAACCAATCCTTACTCTGAAGTTCTATCTACACCTGAAGTTCACATTTATCAAAACCTTTGGATTATTCACATGCATTGACACTACTTTCATATTAACTGGACTTGTGATAATAGTGGACTACATATTTCAAGATGCAGCACTTCAGATCTTCCGCTCTGCCTGCCGAATAAAAACTTCAGCATTATTCTTCTAGTACCCACCTCCAATAACCCCCCGGCTAGGTTCCTTTTTGCCACACCTCCCCCCATTATTTCCTGCTTGACATCTGCTGCTCTGTATTTTCCTACATTTCAAGGCCAATTATCTTCTACTTGAGCAAACAGGCAGTGTTAGAGTTCAGTGTTTTCAGTCCTACATTTTATCCTCTTGGTTTTATTCTCAAGGCAGTAAAATTGTTTTCTCTAAGTCTTTTGGTTTTTGGGAAAAGAAAGATCTAATTAGTGTAGAGGCATGTCTCTAGGAGTATAAGGGCAAGAGTGCAGAATCCTGAAAATAACATTTGGGCTGAAACACACCAGGGTCTGAATCCCACTTATCCATCATACCAGCTATGAGACCTTAAAACTTTAAACTTCACTACTCTATTAGTCTGTTTTCTTCTGTTTTTCAACTGTATTGAAATTCCTAGGGTAGGCTTCTTTATAAAGGGAAAATGTTTATTTTGGCTCATAGTTGTGGAGATGCAAGGCCTAGAACCACAACTGACAATGGCCTTCTTGATGGTAAATCCCACCACAGCACAGAGCACCACATGGTGACACACAGGGATTGCGCCTGTGTAAGTGTCTGGCTTCTCTCCCACTTGCAAAGTCACCAGGATTCAGTCATGGCAGCCGCACCTCAGTGAGCTTATCTTGTCCTGGTCACTTCCCAAATTCCCTACCTCTAAACCCCACGGTCAGACTAAGTTCCCACCTCTTCGTAGTTGATGACAGGAATTACATTTCAACATGAGTCTGGGAGAACAAACCCTATTCAAATCTTTGAAACTAACATAAAGTCTGAACTATGTCTTCTTCAGATTCACATGTTGAATCCTAAACCCCAGTACCACAGACTGAGACCGCCTTTGGTGACAGGGTCTTTTAAGGTGGTAAGTTCCAGTGGCCCTAATATGTGTGGTGTCCTTATAAGAAAAGAGATTAGGGCATACACGCATATGGGAAGACCCTGGAAGGGGACTGCCATGGAATCAAGGGAGCGGCCTCACAAGACCTCTCTTGACCTCAGACGTCTAGTCTCCAGAATTGCAAGAAAACACATTTTTATTTGTTCAAGTCACCAGTCCGCAGCAGCATGGCTGTTTTAAAAAGCATAGAACACTTCAAATATATAGGGAGGGGCACAAAGACTACAACACTCGTTCTTTCCAGTAAAATTCCTGGGCCATATGCTATTTAAATTCAATAAAAACATGATAGCCATGGTGCCTTCCTCCCATCTGCAGTCTGTGCTCCCACTAGCACCGGAGGGGAAGGATTTATCACTACCTCACAGCACCTGCCCATTCAAGCTTTTCAACCCAGAGTCCTGGTGGGATGAAGGTGAAATAGAATTTTGCTGTGATTTACTTTGCATATCCCTGATGACTAGTAAGGAAAGCTTCAATGCTGCTGTCTCTCTAGTATGGCTAACAGAATTGATCTTATAGATCTCTAAAGATCAAGAGTCAAAATAGCACGAACACATTTAGACTGGCACTGGTTCAGTGCTGGTTATGATGGCACTGCATGTCTGTTGTATTAATGAAAGAAGTTAACATTCGACCCAAAGGCACTTTCCACACAGTTTATTGCCTGCCACTGACGAGTAGACACACTGTTTTCATATACAAAACTCCCGCCTCAAGTGAGCCTACACTCAACTCTGAAAACTCCTTTTATTTTGTTTTAAGATACTATTTATCTTCTTACTTCTGATGACACTGGTTTCACTGGTCACACACGGTTCTCTAAAAGACCAATATTAGTATCAGTATTTATGCTCAATTTGGCTTTTTTTTTCAGATCATCTCTGAGGTTTTAGAATGATGTGCCTAAATTAAAACATCTACAAATATGCATGCTTTCAGATGCACATACGTTATACACAGAGACTCAGAAAGGAGGGCTTTGCCTGTATCTTGCATACAATTGGGACACATTCCCGGTAATGCCCATCAGTGAAGAACAAGTTCATAGAGACAGGATAGTAAAGACTCTTGATACCAGACTTTTGCCTCATCCAGATTCTAGATTCCAGGATGTTCACTTCATGCTCTAATATATTGGCTTCAAAGTGACCCATTCATGAGAACTCTAACAGAACTGAGATGTACTTTATGAAAAAGCATTTTCTGCTTCCAATTTTCCAGAGTCAGCACAGATGGGTTTTGGATCCAGTCAGATTTATGTTCAAGTAAGCATGATTTATAATAGTGAAAAAATACTTCAGAAATTTGTTGAACTCATGAACCCCAAAGTCCAACAAAGCTTCATATATATTATGATATATCTGTGGGCAAAATATAAAAGCAAAGAGAAGAAAAGATTGAAAAAAGCAGCAAAGTATCAATAGTGGCTAAGTAGTGACATTATGGGCACTATTTATCATTTATCATTTCCTGTGGAAGTTATCTACGGTAAAGTATTCAAAAATCAACAAAAACGAATGACTATAGTTAAGAAAAAGATGGCTGTTGACTCTCTTCATATGAGATAATATTTTTAAAATCCAAAATAATATTAATACTTATTCCAGTATTTTACTGATAAATGCTTCTGTATGAAAAAAAGATGGCTGTGAATGTAAGAGCAGACAAACGTAGACTCTTAGCCACCTCAGCAGCAGAACCTTTCCAGGGTAAGGGCTCACTCAGCCTGAGGCGCAAGACTCAGCGTTAGGCTGCTGAAGGCCTCAACCTCTTTGCATTTCCACGCAGCTGACAGTGCCCTCTATCCAAATCACAGGTGGCTCTCATGGGCAGACCATGCGAGAATTTGGTATATACAAAGCAAGAACTAATATCTCGTTTCATATTGCACAGAAAAACACTTAGCAATAACAACTTGGTAACCTTAAGATATGTGCCTTTACAAGAAGTGGCACTTGCAAAAAAGTTCAGACTCCTCCTGGAACCCCTCCAAAATAAAACCCAGTGATACCCAAATTCACTGGTAAAAAATAAGTTTGGTAACGCCTATCATTTAGCTTATTAGTAGAAAAGCAATTTAAGTTTTTTTTTGAAAAATAATTGAAATACATAATGATAATTTAAATATAGCCTAATTGATCAATCTCCTTAATGGAATTTCCTAATACAGGGCACAGGCCCGTGTTTACTTTTTACCCTAACAAATTCTGTAGTACTTATATCCACTGCTGTTATTACGATGAATGACAATGCCACAGGTATTTGCATGACTACAGATGCAGCTGAAAACAGTGCTGGGCAGTCATTAAATACAGAAGCCATTTTAGGGACTGTGATAAATTTCATTCTGGGTCTGAATCTGCTGCAACACAAGCCATGTCTCAGAAAAAGAAAGCACACATTTCTGAAAATCAAATCCTAAGCTCCATCACAAACTGCTTTAACTATCCATATGGTGTGTCTTATGTTCACCTGTCTTCCATGTAGTGCACTTGAATCACCTGTCACAGCCTAGACACTTTCCTGTTTCTCCTCCTTTGGTCAATTTTGTATATAATGTAGCATGAATGTTACCTCTGTCCCCCAAATCCTTCACAAATATCTGGCTGCCCTTCATGTAAGATACATGAAGTCAGTCTGGCTGTCTGTCTGTCTCTCTCCTTGTATCTTCTAAATTCTCCCCCAAATTATCCCAATTCCAATAAACAATCCCCAGAACTTTTGTCTTCTACTACAATACATAAACCTATAACTGATTCTAGATTAGCAGTGTGTGTTACACAAATCCATTTCATAACATTTTATCAGGCTGTATTAATAAAAATATCTTAAGGGCTTAGTAAGTAAATCTGTGTGTCTGTGCACAATTACAGACACAACAGTGCTAGAAGGGTAATAGAAGATAAGATATAATTAAGATTTCAATTACATAGCGCTGAGAATAATGGTACCTCACATTTATTTTCAATTTTTCATTAACTACTATTATAATAATTGCAGTAAGAATTCAGACATAAATCAATGAAGGCAAGAACAGAAGGAAATGTTAGGTTTGATGAGGGCCTTGACTTACTTGAAATGAAGAAAGCAAATATGATGAGACTAAAAGCAAGGCAAACAGTCCCTATAAACCTCAAAACAGCTCTATTAAAAATTATTCATAATATTCATTTCAAAACTATCAAATAAAAGCTTTACAAAAGTAGAATTTACAGTATACCATAACAAATTAATTAGCCTGTTTTGATTCCTTATTAGCTCCCCAGTGCCTACCAGCTAAAACTCTTAAGCATGACACACAAAGGCCACTGAAGCTTGGGTACCAGTTTCATTTCCTGCCACAGTCTGATCACATATTTGTCTCACATCCTTGTTACACTTCTCTGCCTGAGACACCTCTTCAAACTCTCCTTAGATGGCTGACTCTTTTCACACATCCTCTTCCTCAGGCAGCTTTGCCTCAAACCTATGGGATGTAAATCTTTCTCCTCTGTAACAAGAGGCCCCTTGGCATATTCCCTTACATCAAAATGTAAAATGTTAGATTGCAATTACGTTTAGTGCCTACAGAGCAGCACACTTTTACTTCTGTATCTAAGCAACCAGCCTGGTGCCTGGCATCTGGTAGGAATTCAAAAAATGATTGATGAACAAAATTATATGGATGATTAAGTATACAAAGTGAATTTTTAGCTGTGTTTCGTGTCTTCACTTCATTAGAAGTTGGGATCCATCTTGACATTACAGTACTAGAGTTCCCAAACACTGCTAGTCTCTGCTTCATTCAGTATTTGGCTAAATAAGCATTTAAAATTGCTAAAAGAGAATTCAAAACAAGGTAGCTACAAAATCCAGAAACATAGATAAAATTATTTTTATTATATACTATAATGCCAGCAATTTATTTTATGTTTATGAGACCTCCTAGAGTGGGCGATTTTCATGTAAATACCCATCTCAGTTAAGAACATCAGTGTTTTCAGGACGACCTCCATCAGGAAATCCAACCTGTCCTTCCAAAGACTGATAAATCTAGGTCTTCAGGGTGTACATTTTGAAGGCCATGGAGAACAAACTAAACCACAGAACTACAGGGAAACACCTCCTCTTTTCTATATGGGCCTTCACAGAGACCACGTTGTGCCAAGGAGACAGGACCTGCAGGTTGATTTATCTAGCACCCGTCGAAAGTAAAAGGAAAACCTATTGCTGGTGTGGCTATAAGATCCATGGATTGGAAGTAAATGTATTGGTGTTAGGGACGAGGATAAAGATGATTTTCAATTTCAAGGAGAAGTTACCCTCCTTATAAGTATTCCATTGAACAGAAAGTGTAATTCAAGAATTCAATCCCCCTCCAAATCACAATAGGAAGTCAGTCAGACTAACTCTAGTCCAACCCATCTAATAGATACTATCCAGGGCTGAAATCCCAGGCAACGACCCCAGGCCTGAGTCAGTGCCAAGACGATAAGGCCCGGCTCTGTCTCTTTCCACCTTCAGCAAAGGAGCTAAACCCTCTGTGCACTAGGGTAAGAAGATGTTGAAAAATGGAACACAGTGGGCCAACAAACACACAGTGGCTGTCATTCATCAGGTGGAAAATTAGGTTTTTGGTGTAAAATAAATTATTGTTTACTTAACAGCACCACTAAAGTACTGTTTATTCAGGAACTATCACAATGCAAAAGGAATCTGATCCTTTCAGGATTAAAGAGGAAACTACTATTTCACTTAAATTTTTTCAATGCTTAAAGCATAACTACGCCCTCTTTTGGAGTATTTAGAAAGGGTAGGGAATGAAACAAAACATGCTGCATATAAATATGAGAAGAAATGGACTAGTTCACATATTTAAAATAGCAGTGAGGTTTGAGTTAAATGTTTTGAGAAAAAATAAATCAAAAGTGTTTAATAAAGTATGCCTTGAAAACGGCAACATTCATTACAACAATATATTCATAAAAATATGTGCTTGTAACTTAATTCATAAAAATATCCCCCACCCTGGTGCTGTGGATTGAACTTAGTTCAAAGAAATCTCCTTTGATAGTAGACTATCAAACAACACACACTACTTAAAATCATTGGATTTTGTCATCATTATGGAAAACAAAAGCAACTGAACACATTTAAAGTTTTTCAAGTGACTTAATATTTTTGACACAATAAATACATACAAATGCAAAACAACTCTTTAAAAAACCAAGAATCAAGCAAAATCCTTGAAAAGTAGTAGTCAAGGCCTAGGGATGTGGTTCCATAGCAGAGCACTTGCCTAACACGTCCCAGGCTCCAGGCTCCACCACAGGACCACAAAAAGAAAAAAAAAAAAAGAAAAAAAAGGTAGGTAAGAGCATAGCTCTCAACTGCCAACTTTTACTTACAGGAAATATGCACTACAATTTGTCATACAATTTTAAGACAGTTTAAGAATTTAGTAAATAAATTAGTAGTTGATTTCTTTGATTCCTGGGTACCTCTACGATGAAGGCAGAAATTTTGATATGTCTGCCACAAAATGCCTGCATCTCCTTCAAATATGTTATTTGTATACTGACACAGTGATCATTAGTCAAGTCTCTACTTTCCTAAAATCTGATACTACCTTAACCAAATAGCAACTCACTATTCAATGATATCAGAAGAAACTGCGATCATTCTATCCACCCACAAAAACTAGTTTCAAGTTACAAGAACTACATTTCTAATATACTGCCATCTAAGTACATATATTTTATTCTGATTGTGGGTCCATATTCTAGAAGAGTGATCTAAAATGTATAGCGTATTTAAAACATACAGCAGCTATAAATGATTAAAGTATTCTACAACATTTTAAAAATTCAGCATCTGCCCAGAGGGCACTGTTTCCACGGGCTAGCCTTTTTAAAACTACCCCGTTTTATGGGCATGTGCTTTAAAAGAAAAAGCAAACATTTAGAAACTGCAGAAAACTCCTTCTGGCCCGTTTGCCAACTGCACAAAGTTGAGCCTTTTTATCTTTTCCTGCCATACTGTGCTTCTGGGTTCAGAATGCCAGGATGCCACCTCCTTGCCCAGTCGTTTCTACAGACCAAGTTGTCACCCACACCTTCTCAGACCTGGAAGGCGACAGGGGCCACACCACCCTGAGCATCCTGCCAGGCTCA
>PVJO010000540.1:168660-231455 GCA_004026905.1 Hystrix cristata | reverse complement strand
GAACCTCCCCCTGTTAAAATAGCCTGGAAAACAGCAGCCGCAAGGAAATCCTTACCAGCTTCCATTACAATGCACAAAGGGAGCCTGGATTTGCAGAAGTGTAACATGTCCCCAGTTGTAAAAATTGAACAAGTCTTTGCTCTTCAGAATGCAACAGGAGATGGGAAATTTATCGATCAATTTGTTTATTCAACGAAGGTACTTCCTTTTTTATGTTTTTTTTTTTTTTGAGAAGGGTTTTTTAAAAGTAGTCAACTTTGGCATTTAAATAACAACATAAGGATATAATTTAAATACCCTTTGTATCTCCTGCATTTAAAATATATAGTCGCGTTTACCCTGTGGGCAAAAAAAAGACTGGCAAAACATCTATGTTTTTGTTTTTTTCATTTTCTTTTGTAATATTCCCATCTGTAGTGGATTAATCTTGAGCTATGCAGCCAAAATTGAGCTTAGCTCCTGAAAGTCATGGAAAAAAACCAGGCAGTTTCCCTGTTTCTAGTTTGTATAGTTTTTCTTTGTTGTAATGTGTGCTTCTTATTAAAATCATTTTTCCAGTTATCTACATTAACCACATTATAAAAACTATAGTACTAATTCTACTTCCTGATCTGCTTGGGTACACCAGCAGTTTTGTTAGACTCCTGTTCTTAGGATATCCAGCTGTATTTTATTGAAATCCCAGTACTGTTTGTCCTGTGACATTTAATTGTGGTGATTGGATGATGGGCTAGAAACAATCGCTACAAACTGAATGCCTCCATTAGTCTGCCTTAGGCCTCCGTTTGAGGCACTTACACTTTAGCCTGGAGACATCAGGAAAAAAAAAAAAGACATCAGAGCTCTTCCATAACATTGGTAATATCTGTGTACCTCCTCACCACTCTCCCAATCCACGTAATTTTGGGTTTGTGATTTAAATTTAGTTGCATTTCATGCATTCTTTAAAAATAAAGAATTCTGTGTTTGTTTATTCCTAACATAGTCATATGCATATTTAAATAATTAAATGTAGAGTTGCCTCATTAGTAATATGTTTTCTTAGACATGTTCAAGGTCTGCTGTGGGGCCTGTTAAAGCTTATGTTTGATCCCTACTTTCTTTTTTTTTTTTTTTTTTGGGCCTCGATCAGAAGGACTTGGGCCCCCAAAAATATGGAACGTTTCACGAATTTGCGTGTCATCCTTGCGCAGGGGCCATGCTAATCTACTCTGTATCGTTCCAATTTTAGTATATGTGCTGCCGAAGCGAGCACTTTCTTTTTTTTTTGGTCTCTACTTTCATTCCCTTGATTTCAAATGAATCTTTTGAATCTTTTAAAAAATGCACATTGGCTTTATTCTTGGAGCTAGTTTTATCTGCTTCTGGATGCACAAATCAAATTTGGTTCCCATACCCATAAGAATGTTTGTTAAAGGAGATTTGATATAACACTGATTTTTTTAAATGCATACTTATTTATAAATCACTTCTTTATTTCTACTCCTTTGTGTTAGTGAGACCTAAATTAATTTTACCTACCTTCTGTTGGTTCCACATTACTTATTTGGTCACATTCTGGTCACCACAAATGACATATTTCTGTATCTAAGGATGTTCTTGTCTTTTCAGACATGTTGACTTTTCTGTCTTATAATACGGCACTTTATCAAATGAAAGTGACTAGAACTATCTGTTACATGTGTAAAAGAAGAAACTTCAGAACAGAAAATACTTTTGACAGAATATTGGGTGATATTGGAATATTACCTGGACTTAGACAAATAGTTTTTTCCCACATGTTCTCATTGTACATTTTTGAATACACACTGATGACAATAAAATTGTGATAATGGCTAACATAAATGAACTATAATCAAAGATCATATAAATTAAAGCAAGTTATAATCATGTTAAGCCATCTTCATAAGTTCATGATATGATGCCTTTTGCCTGGTAATTACCTTTTTTTTTTTTAATTTTGCCTTATTTTAAAGGGAATTGGTAACAAAACGGAAATAAGTGTCAGGGGGCAAGACAGGCTTATAATTTCCTCACCAAACCAGAGAAATGAAAAGCCAACACAGAATGTATCATCTCCTGAAGCAACATCTGGTCCAACAGGTGGGTGTGAATGAGGAGTACATGGATCTATTTTGAGAGATCATCATTCTGTTGTGCTGTGTTACTAAGACACTTCATTATCAAAAGTAAATTATAGAGCCTAGCATCGTGGTGCAGTTTTGTAGTCTCAAGTATTCGGAAGGCTGAGGCAGAGAGCTCACTTGAGCTCAGGAGTTCAAGACCAGGCAGAGCAACATAGCAAGATCTTATGTTCCCCCCCAAAAATAATTGAATTATAAAAGCAATTATTTCAATAGAAATAATGGATTGGGGGCTAGAGAATTTTATTCATAGTAACAGTTGTTTTTCCTTCAGGAATTTAAAAAAGGACAATTCTATAAGAATATAGCTATAAAATCTAAACATACCAGAGTACAGTAATTGTACCATTTGATTATCTCTATTTGGATAAGTATAACAGCTTTACTTTTCCAGCACTATTAGTGCATTCTTTTTTTATTTATTTATTTATTTATTTTTTTTGTGGTGCCGGGGATCGAACTCAGGGAAAATTCTCTTAGTTTTTTTGTTTTGTTCTTGGGTGCTGGGGATCGAACTCAGGGCCTTGCACTTGATAGGCAAGCACTCTACCACTTGAGCTAAATCCCCAACCCCATTATTAGTGCATTCTTACCATTTCCTGTTTTATTCTCTATTAGAAGCAAAATGGCAGGTATCAGAGCTCTTTTCATTATTCCTCGGTCTACAAGGTCTTGGTAGCTGAGAGGCCTAGAACCTAACTATCCTAATGTAACCTGTTCTCTGATTAATGCACACTATCAGTTGAAAATCATGCTGTGTTATTCTTGCCTAAAGGAGAAGTGCCTCTATCTTCAATAAGGTCCTGTCTTTAGAATGTTTAAAGTAATTTTTTTTAGAGACTTAGAGTTCTTAGGATCTTAGAGTTTTACCTGAATAGTGAGTTTGGTTTATATAACAGTATCAAATAGTAGTATTTCTGTAATACTGCTTCACATAGCCATCAAGAAAAGAGTTAGGTATTGATTACCTTGGTCATTTGGAATCTTAGTTAAGGAGATTTGTTTTATTTTGTTCTTTGATTTTTTTTTTAAATTGCGACTATGTAATAGAGAAAAACAACAAACTGTCTTCTCTCGTACTGTACTTTGACTACTCAGCACACTTCTGTGACCTAGATGGGTGGATTTTTGCCACACTGACCAGTTCTTCAAAACCCAGGAAAGCACTTTTTACGTTTACCAACTTAATATAAAGGATATTACAGAGGAAACAGATGAGTGACCACATGGTGGAGATGCGTAGGCCAACATATGTGGAAAGGGTCGAAGAGCTCCATGCCTTCTCTGGGTTTACCATTCTCCCAGCACCTCCACATGCTTCCCAAAGGAGAGGTTCTCCAAACCTCATAGTTCAGGGGTTTTTAAGGAAGCTTTGTCACAGAGATATGATCAGTAATTGACTCAGTCTCTAGCCTGTATCCCTCTGAGGATGGAGGTGGGGCTGACAATCACAATTTGGTCTTTCTGGTGACCAGTCCCTACCTAGGAGTCCATAAAGAGTGACCTCATTTCTGCTGTCACTGAGGAAGTCCCAAGGGATTAGAACTCTGTGTCAGGAATTGGGGCCAAAGACCAAATATTAGAACAGGATGCACCTAGCACTCCTATCATGTGTGGATCTAGGAAGCAGGGACAGACCAAATATATACTTCTTATGTCACAATATCACAGTGACAAAATAATTTTCTGGAAGCATCAAAGTTATAAGACCTAAAGTAGTAATCTTGAATCAGTAGTAAGCCAGGCAAACTCTTAGTAACACGAAGAGGTATTTTTACAAGGTAAATTTAAATAACATCTAATTATTACGAAAGCTAAGTAAAAGTAATCACTCACTGTTCCAAAAAACTTTCTAAAAACCAGTGATGAAGCTGTAGGACAGAACTGGTGGCAGAGGACATGGGGCACATGTTGGATGGCATATATTAAACAGTATGCCTTTATTCAGTATTGAGTCAGGAAAGGAAACGGAACTAAAGAGGGAGTAACAAGATCCAGAACCACGTTTGTAACTTGTATCATTTCAAAATACTGTTCAATAAAATTGTGGCAGTCGTGGTAGCACACGCCTGTAATCGCAGCACTCAGAAGGCTGAGGCAGGAGGAGCACTGAAAGTTTGAGACCAGCCTGGCTACATAGTGAATTGAAAGCCAACCTGGAGTACATAGTGAGATATGTCTCAAACTAAAACAAAACAATAATAATAATAAATACTACAAAAAATGGTAATGTTGAAGGGTTGAGTAAAATGGACTTGCATTTTGTGTTAATTAGCCATAATTAAGAATATTTGCTTTCTTTGACTGTTAAAAGTACTTTTCAAAAAAGTATCTTTCAGGGTTCAGCTTTTCATAGGTATATCAGTTTTGTTATCTATCTCTACTCTTCTACGCTTTTGTTAATTTATCTTAATTTAAGTGGGATACTTAGATTAGGAATATTTTTAAACTATAGTTTGTAACTAGGGAGAAAGTAAATTCTTCATACATTAGACTGACACTAAATACTTTCATTTAGTGGGGTGGTGTTGGGAATCAAACTCAGGGCCTTGTGCTTGCTAGGTAAGCACTCTGCCACTGAGCTAAAATCCCCAGCCCATATACTTTTATTTCTAATGGAGCTTTTTTGGGTATCTTTCAGTTACTGAACATTTTCATGCAGTCTTTTCATTGTAAGATTTAAGTTCTGCTGTGAAGATACTTTTAATTAACTGGAAGGTTATAATTATTTATAGCTGGGTAAAAGCTGTCTAGTGCCTTTATTTTGGTTGTAAATTATGACTGGAACCTTATTTTAGGGATGGGTGCTCCAAAGCTTCAGTCTTGGTTTAAGTTTGATTATCAACTGTGGTTGATAAGCATACTTCGGGTCTTTTTAATGACCATTTTGCTTTTTTTGTGTGAAAACTGACTTTCAGTAGTTGAAAGGTCAGGGAGGAAACTTGTTTTTCCTTCAGAAACCAATTGTATTATCATCACAGGTGGTGTTAACAGTTGAAAGAGAGTTCTTAGCCTTAGTAAACCTGGGGATACATTAGATATGTGACACTGCTACATTTCTGTGGTTTGAAAAATTTATATTTGCATTCACACTAGATTTCTAAACTATTTTCCAAACGTAGACATGCTCACCTCCTGTCTCAAAGATAAGCATTACCGTACTTCTTGGGTAGCTTTCAGAATGATTTTAGGAAGCCATGTTGCTACATCCCTGTAAGACAGCAGATCCAACATCATCTGCACTTCATGGTACAATTATATTGTCATCACCAAAACAAAGATTTTTATTTGCTTTTAAGTAGTTCCATTTACATTTTTGTCTCTCCTGTTAGTACTTGAATATTGAGGATTATGCTAAAATATGAATCTCCAGGATCCTCAGATTGATTGGTCTAGGAGGGTAGGATACCTGGTGTCTCAGTAAACATTTTTGTCAGTGAAAGAAGAGTGAGCATAAAGGAAGGAGCCACCACCTTTATTTGTGACTTCTCTGCTAGAAATTGATTAATCACAGCTCCAAAACGTACCATTAGCAAACTACCCACTCCTCACCAAAAACAAACTACTGTAGTGGGATCCTTCTTTGGTTTGGCTTTGAACTAAGGTGAAGGAAGCCATTGGCATGTAACCCAGAGCAATGAAATCAGAAAATATAAAGGTTATCTAGAAGGCTATATTGGAATAGCTTCCATCTGATTTTATAGATTTTTTTTTGTTATTTTTGTTTCGTTTTGAGATGGGGTTCTTGAGATGTAGTTTAGGCTGGCCACAGGCTTACTGAGGAGCCCAGACTGGTCTCACTGCAATCCTCCTGTCTCAGCCTCCTTGGGTGCTGGGATTGCAGGCCTGTGCCACCACACCTGGCTAGATCTTAATATCTTCCTCATGTGGCCAGTGGAAGGCAATTCTTTTGGCGGGGGGGGCGGTGCTAGGGATCAAACTCAGGGCCTTGCACTTACTAGGCAAGCACTCTACCCCTTGAGCTAAATCCCCGGCCTTGGAGGGCGATTCTTACCAAGTTACTTGGACCATTTTAGGTGATCCAGGCATCAAAAACAAGGCAGCCAGCCTACTGAAGGTATTATTCCTTCTCAGGACCACAGAGCAAAATCATCCCTGACTTAGTGTTTTTTCAAGTTGTATTCGTCAGTCTAAGTTTTACCATTTCCAAAAATGGGGTGCATTTTTGGGGTGAGTTTTCTTCTGTTTATTTTTAAAGAACTGTTTTTAAAAAATCTTACTTGTACCATTTAGCATGGAAAAGCTTGATAATTTGTTTCAAGTTGGTTTCCATTTCTAAAGTATAACAAAAGTCCCTTGATAGCCAAATTGATGATTAGGTTTGGGTCCCATTTTTGTGCCTTTGCTGCTTTTCTTGCTTTGAGATTAATGACAGTAGCAAAGCTTATTTAAGCTTACCAAGTGCTGTTAACCCTTTTACCCACGGAATTAATTAAACTCATTTGTTAAGAATTTTGGACCAATAATACCTGTGTAAACAAGGTAATAGTCATTTTTACTGATCTCTTCAGACCTTTCATCCCCTCAATTATATTTACCTAAACGTGTTTACATGCTTTCGAAACTAAACTGCCTCAGCTGTTTCAGTTTGACTCTATAATTTAAAAATATTCACCCTCCCCCTTTATTTGTATAGCCAGGATCTTCTGTGGATCCCAGTCTCAGTTCGGCACTCTTTACAGTTTAAACTATTAAGTAATTATTTTGCTCCCAAATATTTAAAAGCTTTTTAACCATTTATAATTAAAATTCCAAAAGTAATGGATGAGAAAGGCAAAGAATCTGGTCAAATCTTAACTACATGAGTGTCAAGCCCTCCTTAAATAAGTATTGCTTATGTGTTTAAATCATCTCTTAGGCTCAGTAGAAAAGAAGCAACAGAGAAGATCAATTAGGACTCGTTCAGAATCAGAGAAGTCCGCTGAAGCTGTGCCAAAGAAGAAGATCAAAAAGGAGCAGGTTGGCTTCCTACATGTAGAGAGTTAAAGCACTGTATTTGTAAATGTTGTGGGTTGTCTCAGTATTTTAAGAGAAAGTGAAGCTTCCCCACCCTGGGTTTCCTTTCTGGACTGTCTTATGCTTCTGTCCTGGGGGTTCCAGTGCCCAGTCCTAATACAGCTATCCCTGGGATTCTGCTTCAAGCATTTTCACACGACAGACAGGCTTCAAGAGGGATGGGAAGCCAGTGGTGCAAGACTCATAAAACCCTCACATTTATTTTCAAATTTCTGTTATGAGTAAAATGATTTTATGTTTTCGTGATTTTGGGGGTGGGGGAGAGCCATCATTGAGTTCCCTTTTTTTAAAATTTTGATTTTTGGTTTAAGCTGCTGGTATTTTTTATTTTTTCCAACAAATCAAATTAATTTAACATATTTAAGAAACAGATAGTCACAGATGATCTGGTTTTTCTGTCAATATCACAGATTTTTTGGAATGTTATTTTCCCAGTGGAATGGTACTCACCTGGTATAGGTTGTCAGATAATCAATATTTAAGTGAGAAAGGAGGGGAGGTACATTTTGCCTGAATGTGTTCAACTGGTGTAATCAGTGTAGTAATATATATGTTAAATTACCCTTTCAAAGACATTTTTAGAAACCACTCTCCTTTAAACTCACAATCAAAACTTTCTTAATTTTTTTTTTAAAGTGAAAGAATATCCATTTATTCAGCCTGAACACCTGATATTAAACAGGACATTCTGAGTAGAATTAGTTCCAGTAAGTTTTATATTTTTAAAACCATTTGTTATGGAAGAATGTGGACTTTTCTATTTAAAATATTGCCTTCATAATTTTAAACTTCTAAATTTAAAATTTGTCTTTGTGGGTGCTCTATGGTATCACAAGCATGTAAAACAGTTTTTCCAGAATATTTAACTAAAAGTGAAGTAATATATTAATTTGTCATTCATTTAGCATATTAACTTTCATACTTAGAAAATTATATTCCAAAAAATCTTAATAAACTCTTGCAAATCTGCAGTATTCGTTACTAAAATAAAGTTGTGATTTTGCCACCTGGTTCCCAAGTTCAGTCTGTGACTAGTTTAAAATTAATAAGCAGAATGAGTACAAAAAAATGGGACACATTGTTAATGCCACTGTGTTATAGTTAGTAGTAGAATAATACCAGTGATTGTTAGAAGATTTTATATTTGTATGACTAATTGTATCTTATAAAAAGCATTTATGTTGTATGTTTTTTTACCTGTTGTAAAAAAAATAAAAAATTTTTTAAAAAGCTTAGAACAATCCTTAAATATTTACAAAATGTGTTTCAACATGCATATTTCACCACATCTCAAAGAAACATGAAATTCAACTCATAGTTTAAACAGGAACTCCTCCAAACAGCATCCTTTCTCTAATTCTAATGGTTCAATCCTCAAATTACCACGTGTTTTACATATACATTGGCAGAATAACTTCTGATCTCGCTCTCCTAATGTAGGATCAAGACATTGTTCATAAGACACTCAAGAAAGTGCTTTTGCAATATCACAAACTTATTTTCTTAAGTTTGTACTAGCAGCAAAAGTATTGAGCTTGCAGCTGTATGGAGCCCTGTAGCACTCTCTACAGAGAGGGTCCTGATTCCCAGCAACTTAGCTGTGAGTGCAGGCGCGGAAGGGTCTTAAAGTGGCGTGAGTTACATTAACCTGAGTATCATAGTAAGTAAAAATTTATCCTAACGTCTTTGGGGCGGGAGGGGTTTATAGCAACATTGGGGCTGGTTGCAGAAACAACCCCTCTCCTGCCTTCAGACACTGAGGAAAGTATTCTTTTTTTTTCATATACCAAGGGAATGGTGGGAAAAGTCTGCTAAGAGAGCATGTGGCTTTGTGTTGTCACTTGGTATTCAGTGCAGGCAGCTAGGATTTAAACCCTCCCTGGCCTTGAGACAGAGAACTTGACCCAGAAAGTGGGACTGAGTTCAGATTGTAGATACATTGATCACTCATCACTACTTAGATTGATGAAAATACTATTTTTTTCCCTCTGTTAATTAAAAGTGAAAAAAAAAGAATCCTTGCTAATGCTGTGTTTTTCTGTCCAAACAGGTTGAAACAGTCCCTCAGGCTGCAGTGAAGGCTGGATTACAGAAAGGTGAGCCGATATTATAATGTTGCTTTGCATTTCCTTGATTAAACCAATTTTAAAGAATCACTTATTTGTACCTCATGTATTTTTGTCCGTCTCTGTAAATCATCGTTGTTGCTCTTCAGTGTGAAATTGCAGTATTCCCCAGTGTTTGTGTGTGTGTGTGTGTGTGTGTGTGTGTGTGTGTGACTTTTAGAGTTGATCTTACTCTGTACCTTCATGTGAAAAGTCTTATTTGTTTTGGTAAATTGGAGAACACCACGTAGACTTGATACTGTTTCCATCTTTTCTCCATAAAATTCTTGGGTTTCACTAGCTTATAAACTAGGGATGTGACGAATCCACTTTTTTTGGTATTCGACTGAATACCGAATAGTAGCTATTACTGTTTGTAAAACATGGACTATGACAAATCAGAAAAAACAACCTGATTGAAAAAAATTTTGCCACATTTATTTTTACAGTGCTGTAAAATCTTTTTGTAAATTAAAATGATCCGTAGCATATTTATGGCCACTATTAGATGACTTTATGTGAATCTATTTGAGATATGCACAAAGTTTAAGAAACCTTAAATTTATATCTGTATTTTCTGTGTGCAATTTGACTACAGTACAAACCATAGCATGATTCATGCATTTTTGGTGAGCTCAAAACTGTTTTTAATACCTGTAGTTTACTCTGGGCAAATTGCATTAATAAATAAATAAATAAATAAATAAATAAAAAAAACACCAGCCTCTCTGCATTCTCGGGGAGAAGTCTGCAGCGATGGTCTCCGTGGAGATCCTCAGCAGAACTGAACAGCCTCTCGGAGGGAACACTGCTTGGCGGAGCTCCAAGAAAAGACATCGCGATCCGCTGCGAGATTAGGAGGCCTGATTGCGTTGTGTTTCCACCATTCCACAGGGTCGGCGGACCGGGGAGTGCAGGGCTCTGTCAGATTCAGTGACAGCTCCGTCTCCGCAGCGATTGAGGAAACTGTGGACTGAGATTCCTGTACAATTTCATCCCAGAAACTCCAGACTTGGAGTCTCCATGCAAGATTTCTTTGTCGGCGGCTCGATAAACAGTTTCTTTGTTTTCGATTTCGATTTTGCCAATCATCGTTATTGGCATTCTCCTGCCTGGTTTCTTCAAGACTCTGACAGTTGCTTTAACATTCAAATGATTTTTTCTTTTTCTTTTTTTTTTCTTTTTCTTTTCTTTTTTTTCTTTTTCTTTTTTCTTTTTCTTTTTTCTTTTTTTGGTCTGAGCTGGATGGGTACAGCTTAAATCATGAGTCCAGCCTAAAAACCACCGTTTAACTTACACTGATCAATTCCAACGTGGACTATTTTTGGGGTTTTTTTGTTTTTTGTTTTTAAATAAAAGCATCATTAATGCACATCTGCAGGGTTTGCCAAACAGCCCAAACTGTATACATTGCAATCATTAAAAGCTCTTATTTTTTTTAATATTAGTGCCGTTATCATGGAGAACAGCATGACAGCTGTCTTCAGCAGTCTGTCATTTTTCTATCATTTTCAGAAACTCATCGGAAATGGCGGTACCTGTGTTTCCCTTCGAAAGCCTCTCAGTACAGCACTCCTGTTCCTCTGTTAAAACTCCTTGTTAATCCAGTAATCCAGGAAATACTTTGTGGTGGTGTTCTGGGTCCATACACCAGCAATGAAGGAGATAGATTTGTGTACTTGTGTTTTTAAATCAGCGTTAACGTGGGCAGGCACCCTCATTTATAGCTGTCAGGAAGCATTCTGTGAAAAACTTGTAGATGGGATGTGATAACAAGGTTCCAGTAATCTGAGCAGTCTCCCGAGGCCCACATCCTCTACCACAGAACATGGCTATGTACCAAGTGCTGCTCCCACTCAGCCTGTTGCGGATCTTCATGGCCTCAGGAGACTTGTTTCTCTGTGGTCTCTTCTGGACTGCACACTTCCACCATAGCTTGCTGGGCTGATCTAGATGTCTGTCTGTTGTATGGAAATTTTGGGGGAAAATCCAAAACACAAACTGTGGGTGGAAATATTAACCGTCTCCTTGATTCCTTGGTATTCACCGTGCCTGATCTGCACATTTCATCGTGGCTGTTTCTGTATAGCCTATACCGCATTAGCCCAAGAGATTGTTGCTTTGTAACTTTTTGCACTATTGTTTTGGCTGGATTTGTATTACACACAGTTTTAAAAAAATTCCACACTATTCTCTGCCTTTTTTTTTTTCATGTTTATTCCTTCCCGCATAAATTCCACATAGAGGCCTCTCATCCAGGTCTTCGTGACTTGGCTGCATTGAACACTGTCCATTCACTACCCTCAGCAGTGTGCCTGCTAATGGCATGACACATGTAGATGTGCTGCAGCACTTGTTAATGGTCACAATAAATGCCACTTCACCAAGGAAATCTCAGATGAACGATTATGAACATCCAAAATTTATTTGGGGGGCAATAATCAACTGAATTGCAAATTTTGGGGGAAAATGGCACTATCCGTGTACGAATCGAATACAAATCAAAGATTTGTCACATCCCTAATAAAAACAAGATGGAGATGTTTCTGCGACCATATTTGTAAGCTACACAGTGTGTTGGGTTTTATGTCTTTCCCCCTCCAAATTGAATGGTTCTTTGAATTGTTCCAAATCAATCAGCTATCTTGCAGTCTTGATAGAATTGATTTTTAGGTTGGAACTTGGGCTCTGCTAACTGAAAAATAGCATTAGGGCAGGTGAACTGAATTAAATGTTTTAATAGAGCGGCTATAAATGAAATCACTCACTACCAGGAAGGTCAGAAGCTTATGAAGTTTTGAATTATGGCCTCAGTATTACAAAGAGAGCTGTGCTTTTTTTTCCACCCTAAAGATGAGTTTGGGGAAAAAAATTCTCCCACCAAAAAAAAAATTAAAGCTGCAAACTTTAAGCACTATTTTAGGATTAATTTCAGTGTGTTGTATTAAGGTGCCAGCGAGATTTCAGATTCCTGTAAGCCTCTAAAGAAAAGGAGTCGCGCCTCAACTGATGTAGAAATGACTAGTTCAGCCTACAGAGACACATCTGACTCCGATTCTAGAGGACTGAGTGATCTGCAGGTAAGGATGTGCAAGAGTCTGAGTAGAATGGTGCTTTCTGCTTTGGAAACCAAAGTAGCATAATGCTTTTGCCTGACTTACTTGAGGAAATCGGGAATTTAAAAAATATTCATTGCAGAAAAAAAATCACTGGGTATTTTGTAACTTAGAAGTGTCTTTTTTATTTGTTTTGTTTTGATATTTTTGAGGGAGGGTCTCGCCCTGTAGTGTTGGCTGACCTCAAACTCACTATATAGCCCAGGTGGGTCTCAAACTCATAGAGATCTTCCTGCCTCAGTCTCCTAAGTGCTGGGATTACAGGCATGCATGACTATGTCAGCACTTATATAAGTGTCTTAATTTTGCTGATCTTTTACACAGCAGAGGCGGTTTGTTACTTTACAGTTTCTTGCAGAATGGCAGACATACAATATTCGTGGACTTTTAAAGGAAAGGGGTAAAAAAGGTATTAAAAGATCTGTTTTAGCAAATTTTACGAGGATTTTCATTGCATTTAACCTCTATGGAATTTTTGTTTTGTTTTTCTTAAAAAATGTGCTGTTTTTCATATAGGTAGGCTTTGAAAAACAAGTAGATAGCCCGTCAGCTGCTGCAGATGCAGATGTTTCTGATGTGCAGTCCATGGATTCAAGTTTGTCCAGAAGAGCCAGTGGAATGAGTAGGAAGGACACTGTGTGTCAGGTAGGCAGGTGACTGATCCTCTTATTGAAAACAGGTGTGGTCATATTCTTCTGATAATGTACTTAATTCTTGTTGAAGAGGGCAGTATTTTTCTAATTTATGATATTACTTTAAAACTACGGATCTGGAAGCTCTTTCTGACTCATTGTTTCCCTGAGTTGGAATACTTATTCAAATGTAAATGCCAGCCTTCATTGTGATATTAATTGGGAGTAAATAGCAGAAGACCCATTTCAAAAACATTTTCTTACACTTGAATTCATGTTAGCTTTTTAAATGTGTTTTAACCCTTTTAGAAAAAATACTGGGGCTGGGGAGTTAGCTCAGTGGTTAGAGTGCTTGCCTCACAAGCACAAGGCCCTGAGTTCAATCCCCAGCACCAAAAAGAAAAAAAAAAGAGAGAGAAAAAATACTGCTTTGTTCTATGAATAATGGTTAAGCTATGCAGACTCCAAAGAGGGAATTATAAAAACTCAAGTATGACTGACATACATGCATACATATATTATTTATTTTTGTGGTACTGGGGATTGAACCTAGACCCCCACATATATTAGGCAAGCACTGTACTAAAGTATCACTTTGTAAGTTTTGTGTTGTATGGTGTAAAGAAATAGCTGTCACAGCTATCTAGTTCAGTGCTTTTCAAAGCGAAGGTCAAGGACCGGCAGAATCAGCATCTTCGGGATACTTGTGAGAAATGCAAATTCTTGGTCCTTCTCTAGACCTACTGAATCAGAATCTCTGAGACAGGAACCCTGTGGTCTATGTTTTCCTAAGCCCTCTGGGCAACTCTGATATCTACTAAAGCTTGAGAACCACTGCTTTTTGCCATTTTACAGATCTGTGAAAGCTCTGGTGACCCTCTAGTTCCTTGTGAGGGAGAGTGCTGCAAACACTTTCACCTGGAGTGCCTGGGATTGACATCAGTTCCTGATGGAAAGTTCATTTGCACAGAATGTAAAACTGGTAAGTTTATGTGAAAAGATGGATAGGGAAGAGTGTGCGATGGCAATACCTTCCATGACATCTAATTCCCTTGTCACTTTCGTGTGTGCGTGTGTGTGTGCCGGAGATTGAACTCGGGGCCTTGTGTTTGTGAGGCAAGCACTCTAACCACTGAGCTAAATCCCCAGCCCTCCCTCGTCACTTTTATCAGACCCTCTTCTTCCCCTTCTGTAGGTATTTCAACAAATTAAGGGACCATTCGAGGATTAAACTTCCTAAAATCAAGAGTAGTATGCAATTCCCCCACCAGTGCTTTTATCACAATGTGTATCAAAGTATCCAGACCAATTTGTGTTTTATCCAAAGAACAACACAAAGTATGTGAACTGAGTTATTTTTCAGAGAGGTTTGAGAATTTTTGTGCTCACGAAATTGGTTTAAAGTCTTTCGGCTCTAATAGATTGGATGGAATAAGTTTCAAACAAAACTATAGCCTTGGTGATTATATTTTTAGTGGAAAGCTGGAGCTATTTAAAGAAAATTTTTAACTTGGGATTCATCATTTCTTATCCCATTATATATACTACTACTTATCAGAATAACAGAGAAAGAAGTATGCCAGTTTAAATTTCTTCTCCATGTAACTATGCTGGTTAAACTCATGGAAAGCAGGAAGTAGTGGTTTAGTCTGAAACAACATGGCAAATGAAAACCAATTGGAGATAGCATGGTAGTGCTTCTAGCAACCATGTTTGTGGTTTTACTGTTTTTGTTGTGGTTGGGGGAAAGGTTATTTTAGCTATAAGTAACAGCCAGTTGTATTTCAAATATGTATTATATGCTGATGCTACATTCTACTCCTTTTTCTTCTTATTTGGATTCTCACAATCTCTTATCTTTTTTCATTTGAATATATACTGCCTAAAATCCTTTAGACAAAAAGTTGAGATTTGGGGGTGGTGGCTTTGTTTTTAATGAACACATACTAAATGCTAGGTGCTTTTAATATTAAGGACTTTATCCTGCTATCTCATTTGATCCTGTTATTATTTTGTAGAAAAGGGAAATTGAAATTAGAGAGTCTATTACCTTGCTTAAAGTTACATAGGTCTCATATAATAAAGCTGTTATTTAAACCGAGGCAGTTTGACTCCAGAGTTCTTGCTTTTTTTCATTGCCTTCTGCCTTGGCTACATAGGATGGACATCACATATCATATGTCCTAACACACTGTTTAAACTGTAGAAGCTGTTTAGAACATACAATGTATTTTTCCTATATAAAATATTTAACTCATCACATTTAGGTGTGGTATGCCACCTAGCAGTCTTAGAGTCAAAGTTCCTGTACGTTGTTTTATTTGGCCTTCAGAATGTGTTTTCATTTTAAACATGTTTTGGGCCTGTGCTCTTGGTTCTCTACATTCTCTGCACTCCCATTTTCTAAAACCCTGTTATTCTAGTCACTTTTGTAATCTTCCTGGTTCCTTTAAGTGTTTTAAGTATGCAATTCCTGATTTGAACTGTTGATAGGAAGGACTTCTATATCTTAGCGTTAAAATACTCTTAGCGCTTACGTCCTAACTCTAATAGGGCTTATGTCTAACTCTAGAATCCCATGGAATTCTCCCAGCAAAACAGTTAGATTACACACCTATTTGGAAATTTTAAAATTTGCCTTTAAAATGCACAAAGTTGGAATACTCATACCTTCTGATTTCAGTTTACTACAAAGCTGTGGTAATCAAAACAGAGTGGTAATGGCATGAATAGAGACCTGTAGACTAATGGAATAAAACAGAAAGCCCAGAAAATAAACACTTGTATATATTATCAAATAATTTTTGACACAGATGTGAAGACCACTCAAGGGGAAATGACAGTCTTTTCAAAGATGTTGCTGGAAAAATTGAATACACATGGAAAAGAAATTGGATCCTTACGTAACACCATAAATAAAAATTAACTCTAAATGGATCAAAGACCAAAATGTAAGAGCTAACACTGAATTTGATAGTTTTTTTATGGTTATGACATCAAAGGCATAGGCAGCTAAAGGAAAAATAAATTGGACTTCATTGAAATTAAAACTATTTTGTTATACCAGGTAATATTATGAGCGGAATGGAGAGGCAACTCCCAAAAGGGAAGAAAATGTTTGGCAATCATGTATTTGATATGGAGCTAACCCCCAGAATATTTAGAGAGCTCCTTAACTCAACAGCAAAACAAATAAAGAATTCAAAATTAGATTATGAGGATAGAGATGTAGCTCTATTGTAGAGTACTTGCTTAAGAGGCATGAGATCCCAGGTTCAGTCCCCAGTACAACCAAAAAATGACAAAAACACAAAATTAGATAAAGAATTCAAACAACAAGAAAACAACAGAGATTTCTCCAAAGAAGATACACAAATGGCCAGTAAGCACAGAAAATGTGCTTAATATAATTAGTAATCAGGGACATACAAACCAAAACCACAATGAGATTCTACTTCACATCCATTAGGACGGCTATTACATGGGGAAAAAAAAAAGCATAAAAAAAGTGTTAGACAGGATGTGGAGAAATTAGAAGCCTTTGTACACCATTGGTTGGAATATAAAATGGTACAGCAGCTGTCAAAAATAGTATGGCAGGGGTTGGGGGATTTAGCTCAGTGGTCGAGTGCTTACCTAGCAAGTGCAGGCCCTGAGTTCAATCCCTGGCAACCCCACCCCGGCCCCAATAGTATGGCAGTTTCCCTAAACATTAAACCTAGAATTACTACGTTATCAAGCTGTTTCACTTTAGGTATATACACAAAAGACTAGAAAGCAAAGACCTCAGCAGATACATATACACCCACATTCAGAGCAGCAGCATTCGCAAGTCAGAAATTATAACCTGTTATGGTTTGTATTTAGATGTCCCCCCAGCACCTCATGCACTCATAAATAGGGCTTTTCAGGGCTTGCTAGGTCTAGGGTGTGTGATACTGGAATTAAGGGTGTGGTACTAAATTAGTCCACCAGTTGGAATTAGCATAGTTCTGGATGGCACCGCCCAAAAGGCTGAGTAGCCTGGATGGACTAAACAGGAAAGGCAGGCTGGCTGCTTGCTGCTTGTTGCCTTCTGCCTGCCATGGCGTGAACTCTTTCTCCTCTGTGGTGCCCTCTGCTATGCCTCCCTGTCTGGGAGCCAGCCAGCTGTGGACTGTGAGCTGAAGTAAACCTTTCCTTCTTTACCTTGTGGATGTTTGGTATTTTGTGTCAGCAAGAAGAAAGTAAGACACAGCCCAAATGTTTGTCAATGGGTGAATGTGTAAATAAAATGAAGGTACCTACAGTGTGTGTGTATCTGTGTCCATGTCTCTGTCTGTCTGTCTATGTAGTTTTTTGGTGTAGTTCCAGGGATGGAACCGAGGGTATTGCACATATTAGGCAAGTGCCCTGCCACTGAGCTACATCCCCAGTCCAGCCTACAGTGGAATACTATTAAGCCTTAAAAAGAAATGAAATTCTAGCACATGCTGCAACATGGATGAACTTCAAAGGACATTGTATTATTCAGATAATTTTTATTTTTTCAAAGATATTTTGATGAGTGAAATAAGGGAGACAGAAAAGAACAAATATTATATGATTTTATTTTTATGAGGTACCTAGAATAAAATTCTAGAGATAGAATAGTGCAGAAGGGTGGGAGGAGGTAGAAATGGGGAGTTGTTCAATAGATACAGATTTCTCGTGCAAGATGATGAGAAGGTTCTAGAGACAGAAATAAGAGTCCCACGCCAATAAGAATGTAGTTTGTTTTTTTTTTAATTAGTACGCGTTTGCAGTTCATGCATTTTACAGTCATCTTGGAGAGTGGTTACATACCACAGCTTTTTTTTTAATCCCCTTCTCTCTCCTTCTTTCCTCCAGTTCCTCTGTCCCATTTTTCATTCTTGTTGATATTATTAATATTAGCTCATGTTATAGCATATAGTGTTTACATTAATTGAAGTTATTAGGCTCCTGTACATGGCCTGTCTTTTTTTGGGGAGGTGCCAGGGATCGAACTCAAGGCCTTGCGCTTGCTAAACAAGTGCTATACCACTAAGCTAAATTCCCAACCCCACATGGCATATCTTTATTCTGTTTATTTCTCCTTCCCCTCCTCCTCACCCCTCATGCTTTTTCCCTTGGACCACTTGCCTGTTGCAAGAGATATAGCTTCCTGTCCCTTCCTACTCATCATTTATTATTCTCTTTGTTTGTACTTTGCCTCATTTAAATGAGAGATACCATACAGTATTTAAACTTGTGTGTCTAGTTTATTTCATTCAACATTGTATTTTCCAGGTGCATCCATTTTCCTACAAATGTCTCAAATCTGTAATTCTTTATAGCAGAATAAGTATTCCATTATATATAGATACAGCATTTTGTTTATACAATCATCTGTTAATGGATATACAGGCTGCTTACAGGATTTAGCTATTACAGGTTGTGTTGCTATAAACACTGGTATGCATGTATCACCGTAATATGATAACTTAACCTCTTTCAGGATGTTACCTAGCGGGTTTGCTGGGTCGTATGGAATTCTTAATTTCAGTTTTTGAGAAACCTCCATACTGAGTTCCATAATGGTTGTACTAGTTTACATTCCCACCAACAGTGAGGAAGGATTCCTTTTTCACCACAGCCTTGCCAGCATTTGTTACTGTTTGATTTCCTAATGATTGCCATTCTTTCTGGGGTAAGATGGAATCTTAACATTTTAATTTGCTTTTCTCTAATGGCCAGAGATGTTGAGCATTTGTTCATATAGTTGTTGACCATTTGTATTTCTTTCTCTGTGAAGTGTCTGTTCATTTCTCTTGCCCATTTTTTGACTGGATCTTTAATTTTAGGTGGTTTAATTTTTTTCGAGTTCTTTGTATGTTCTAGATATTAGTCCCTTGTCTGAAGAGTAGCTGGCAGAAATTTTTTCCCATTCTGTAGTTTGTCTCTGTTTTACTGATTGTTTTGCTGTACACAAGCTTTTTAGTCTGATGTAATCCCATTTGTTGATTCTTGCTGCAGTTTCTTGTGCAGTTGCGGTTCTGTTTAGAAAATCCTTTCCTACACCTGTGTCTTCAAGTGTTTTACCTATTTTATCTTCCAGTAGGGTAATGTTTCATTTTAATGTTTAGATCTTTGATCCATTTTGATTTTAATTTAGTATGTGGTGAGAGATAAGGATTCTGTTTCAATCTTCTGCATGCAGATAACCAGTTTTCTCAACACCATTTGTTGAATAGGCTACCTTTCCTCCAAAATATGCTTTTGGACTCTTTGTCAAAGATCAAATAGCTGAATATATCTGGGGCAGTTTCTGTATCTTCCATTCTGTTCCAAAATGCTCCACGTGTCTGTCTTTGTTCCAGTATTGTGCCGTTTTTAATATAGCTTTGTGGTATACTTTGTAGCTTTGCTTTGTAGGATAGCCTGAAGTCTGGTGTTTCTGTGCCTTTTGCTTTGCTCTTGTTGCCCAAAATTGCTTTTGTTATTTTGGGTCTCTTCTGGCTCCATATAAATTTCAGGATTGTTTTTTCTAGATCTATAATGAATGCTCTTGGTATTTTAATTGGGACTGTGTTGAATCTGTGTAACAGTTTTGGGAGTATGGCCATTTTGACAGTATTGGTTCTGCCTATCCAGGACCAGGGGACGTCTTTCCATTTTCTATTGTCTTCTTCAATCAATCTCCTTTTACAGAGTACTATAGTTTTCTTTTGTAGAGGTCTTTCTCTTTCTTGGTTAGATTAATTCCTAGGTATTTCGTTTTTCTTGAAGCTACTGTGAATGGTATTATTTTCATAATTTCCTTCTCATCCTGTTCATTGTTGATGTACACAAATGCTAATGCCTTTTGTGTATTGATCTTGTAATCCTGCTGCATTGCTGAAGTTAGTTATTGTAAGAGTTTTTTGGTGCAGTTCTTTGGGTCTTTGTAGAGTATCATATCATATCCAAATAATGATAATTTGAGTTCTTCCTTTCCTATATGTATCTTTTTTATTTCTTTCTCCTACCTAATTGCTCTGGCTAATGTTTCAAGTACCATTTTGAATAGAAGAGGTGACAGCAGACATCCTTGTCTTGTTTCTGATTTTAGGAGGAATGAGACATTACATACGTGATTCCCAGTAGCTTCTTTGCCAGAAAGTCTGAGTGGTCACACCCCAATCCAGTGGTACCTTGGTTCACAAACTTAATTTTTTCCATGATTCTGTTCCCAAATGAATTGGACAAGGACTGAATCAAATTTCCCCATAACCTCAACGTTGAACCTAACTACTGAATTTGATTTGGTTTTCTGCCATTTTTCGAGGATCAAGAATGTACTTTAATGCCATTGAACTGAACACTTAAAATAGTTAACAAGTTAAATATTATGCTATATGTATTTTACTACGATTATCTTGAAAGTGCTTTTGATTCACTTATTATGACATAAAAATTAGTTTGGTAACAATTTGTTACATTTATACCATATTGGCAGCTAGAAATTAGGCTTTTCAACTGTGATGACGACCATTTAGGTAGTTTTCCTTTGTTTATCAAAAGATACATACTTCACATATAAAAAGGTATTACAGGATACATTCCTAATAAGTTCTTTTTAAAATTTTACCTAGTCTATTTTTAAATTATTTACTATTATTGTTATTATTTTGCTTTGTTTTGTTTTTTTGAGACAGGGTTTCACTATGTAGTTCAGACTGGCTTTGAACTTGTGACAGTCCTCCTGCCTCAGCCTCCCTGTGCTGCTGGGATTACAGGCATGTTGCCACCATGCCCAGTTTCAATTTTATCCTTTCAATTACTCATAGGCTACCCATAGGCTTCTTAGACTACCATCTTCTATTTAAGACAAATGTGATTTCTGGAAAGGAAGCATTTTTCAATTACCCTTTTGAATAAAATGTGTAACAGGAGACTATAGAGCGAGTTCTGTACATTTCATTTTACTTACTGCTTATTCTTATTGAAAACCAATTCATAATAAGAAGGGAGGATACTGGAAACATTCCTGTGTTAGAGCTCTAACATAAGTCTAGGGGTTGAGGATTCAGGTTGGTGGTAGAGCACTTGCCTAGCAAGCTCAAGGCCCTGAGTTCAATCCCCAGCACCCAGAAAAAAAAGAATAACGCAAGTCTAAATGAGTTTGATTTTTCAGCTCTATAAATATGACAATTGTACTAGTCATAACAATTTTTATTTATATTAGACTTATTTTGATTATGTATATGAAAACCTGTTTCATTTTTACATAGAATAGTTTATATTAGGCAAAGTTTAAAGTCAAATGCCTTCCTTTATTTTTTATTATTATTTTTTTTTTGTGGTGCTGGGGATTGAACTCATGGCCTTGTGCTTGCAAGGCAAGCACTCTAACCACTGCGCTAAATCCCCAGCTTTTAAAATACATTTTTAAAAAGTTTTTTTTTCAATTTCTGAAAGTTATCTTTCTTTTGTTGTGGTGCTGAATGGAATGCATGGCCTCATGCATGCTACACAAGTGCTTTATTATTGAGCCCCATCCTTAGCCCTAAAAGTTATTTTAAAAGTCTGTTACCTTCAGAGCCAGGCATAGTGGCACATGCCTGTAATTCCAGCACTCAGGAGGCTGAGGCAGGAGGATTGCCACAAGTGTGAGGCCAGCCTGAACTACGTAATGAGTTTAAGTCCAGCCCGAACTACATAGTAAGACCCTGTCTCAAATAAACAAACAAAAGAGTCTATTACCTTCATAACTATATACATGTTAAAATTTAATTTCAAGTTAGCAATGTGAAATAGTAAAACAGACAAAAAACCCTACTGACCTTTATTTCTGCAACAAAGAGTTAAAAAAAGAGTAAGCATCACAGTTTTAAGTATTCGTTTTAAAGAATTCATATAATCCAGGCAATTTGCGCAGATTAGGTACTTCCAAAATCAAAGAACAGTATTGCAATTCAACTGATTTTCTGTGAAACAAAAACAAGAAACGGAACTATTCCTTGTACTTTTTATGAGCTTTTTCTCCCTCAGCACTGGGGATAAAACCCAGGGCCTCATGCGTGCTAGGCAAGGGCTCTACCACTGAGCTACACCCCCAGCTATTCCTTGTAATTTTTTCCCTTTTAATTTTTATACATGTTATAAGAAAAATGGGCCAAAGTTTCACATACATCCCAGAAGATGATATCCAAGTGTTGAATAAACACTTAAAAGTTGGCTATAATTTTTTTGTTTACAACTAAGCATTTTTTGTATATCTTTATTCACTTTTTTTGTGATTTATATGTTCATGTCTCTTGTCCATTTGTGTTTTACAGTGTTCTTGTCACTCAGTATTTTAAGTTTATTTCTGATTACACAACTAATGCATATTGTCTTCTTTTTGTTGGGGGGGTACTGGGAATTGAACTCAGGGCCTTGTGTTTGCTAGGCAAGCACTCTACTCCTTGAGCTAAATCCCCAGCCCACATATTGTCTTGAAAATTTTATAATTAACCATTCTAGTTAATGTTTCCCCTTGATAATCCCTATTGTTGCTGGGTATTTAATCCCAGGGCTTGGTGCATGCTAAGCACACACTATTATTACCAGTTTGGTATATGGCTCTCTATCTTTGTGTGTGTCCGTATGGGGCATTTTTGTATGTGTGTGCAATAAAAATATACTGCTCTGCAGGAAGTCTTTTTATGTCAAATATAAGTACATTCTATTTCATTGCTGCATAGTATTCCATAGTATACATATATGCATATAGTTTATTTAACTCTTCCCCTATGGAAAGATATATAAGTTGCTTTTAGTTACTTGCAGTTATGATCGATATGTCAGTCAACCTCCTTTTCCATGTGTAAGTCTTCACTGAGTACCTATCAAGTAAAATTTCCAGGTCCCAGGAAGTGAATATATTTTTCTTTTAATGGTCCTCACCCAGTTGCCTTCTGTAGTAGTCCTTCCAACTTAAACCTCTGCCAGCAATATATGAGTATCTGTGTTTCTCTTCACTATTATCAGCAACTGGTATTTATCAAGCTCTTAAGTTTTTTCCTGTTTCATAAATGGCTTGAGTTAGCATTTATCTGATTACTAGTGAAGTTGAGAATTCTTTCATGTCATTGGCTGTTATGTCTTTCCACTGTTGGTAGGTGTTTGTGGGGTTTTTTTGTTTTTTATTTTTCTGTATGTGTGTGTTTGAGACAGAGTCTCACTATGTAGTTCAGGCTGCCCTCAAACTCACAATCCTCCTGCCTCAGCCTCCCAAGTGCTGGGATTACAAGTGTGCACCACCACACCTGGCTGTCTTTCCACTCTAGTAAATTCACAGTTCATACCCTCTGCCTACTTTACTTAGGCTGCTTGCATTTCTTTCGTATTGATTTTTAGTTCTTTATAACTTGTTGAGATGTCTTTATATATATTGTGTATATTTTCTCCATATGTGAACTTTTTAAGTACAAAACGTATTTCTTAGCCTTTTTTTCCTCTCCCCGTTTTTTTGTTCTGTTTTGTTTTTTTTAACTACTGTGGATCAAAGCCAGGGCCTTGCCACTGAACTACATCCCCAGGCCTTTTTCTTTTTTTGTATTTTTTAACTTGAGACAGAATCTCACTAAGTCACTGAGTTCCACAGTCTGGACTCTTAACTTGCAGTCCTCTTGCATCAGCCTCTGACAGTGCTGGGTTTACAAGCATGTACCACCACACTGACTTCTAAGCCATTTTTGTTGTGTATTTTCCCATCTGCTTTTTTCACATTTGTTCCTTCTGTTTCTATCATATTGGCTTTTTTTTTCTTTTCTTTAAATGTTTGGTACATTCACCAGTGCAGTCATCTGGGCCTAATATTTTTCTTTCATTGGAAGATATTTAATTATACTTTCAGTATCTTTTAGTATGTTATAGAACTATTCATATTTTCTATTTTTTTGTGTGTGTGCCAGTGTTAGTAAGTTCTCTTTTTCTAGGAAACTGTCCATTAATTCATCTAAATTTTCAAATTCATTAATAAAAATGCAGTGATATCCTTTTAGTATCTTTTGAATATTTGTAGTATAATATCAGTAGCCTCTCTCTTTTTTTTTTATTACTTATGCTATAGATACAAGTTCTACTAATTTTTTCGAAGAACCACATATTAGCTTTCCCATCCCTGGGATGAAATACCTGATGCTTTCATCTTAAAGGAGGAGAGGTTTAGTTGGGCTCACAAGTTTTGGAGTTCAGTCCATGGTAAGCTGGCAGAACAGCTAGGTAGAAGGATATGGAGGAAGACAGCTGCTCACCTCACAGCACCCAGGAAACAGAGAGAGGAGGAGCCAGGGACCAGAATACACCGTTCCAGGTGATACCCCCAGTGACCCTCCCCTTCCTGCCAGGCCTCCCTTTCTAACAGCACGTTCAGCTATGAACTCATCCAGGATAACCCACTTGCCTTTCAAAAGCCCCATCTCTGAACCCATGAAACTTTGTGCGGGGGGCATTCTAGATGTAAATCATAACCACATTCTGTTTATCCTTCCCAGTGAACACTGATTTCACTTCATCCTTAAAGAATATTGTAACACAAGTGTCCTGGCTTGGTAATTATTTTCTTTCAGCCCTTCGAAGATAGGATTCTTCTGTGTTTTTGCTTTTTTTTTTTTTTTTTTTTTTCTTGTGCTGGTGATCGAACTCAGGGCCTTACCACTGAGCTAAATCCCCAACTCCCATTCTCTTGTTTTTAAAGTTCCATTTTCTCTTTCACTCAGCTCTCTTTGAAAGCAATTGTCTTTTCTGTGGGTAAATTTATTATTTTCTTTTTATCTGTTTTACATGTATAAATCACAGCAGTTATCTAACAGGATTATTTTGTGTATGTGGAGAGGACTGCTACTCTCTGCTCCCAAATATTGAAAAAATTTCCATGTGGGAGTTTTTATGGAACTAATTTTGGATATCTAAATTGTTTTACCTTCAAGTTGATAATTTTCCCAGCAAAATTTACAAAATAATTTTTAATTAAGTCATTGATTTTTAAATTTATTTTTAAATTTTGTGTTAAATCCTTTTTTGTGTGTGTGTGTTTTTGAGACAGGGTCACAGTTTATAGTTCAGTCTGGCCCCTTGAATTCGTGGTGATTCTTCTGAGTGCTGAGATTATAGGCATGCATGACCATACCAGGCTCTTGTGTGTTAAATTCTTATACCTACTAGTAGAGTCTCTTTCCAGAGCAGCTCTTCAATGCCTATAGTGGCTTCTATCTAAAAGGAATATGCTTTCATATTTCATCTATTTCTCACCCATCTTCCAGGGCAGCACCCATGTTTCTCCTGTAAGGTGCCTGGTAAAGATGTGAAGCGTTGTTCTGTTGGTGCTTGCGGGAAGTTCTACCATGAAGCCTGTGTCCGCAAATTCTCTGCCACCATCTTTGAATCGAAGGGGTTCCGCTGTCCTCAGCACTGCTGCTCTGCCTGCTCTATGGAGAGAGATATCCACAAAGCAAGTAAAGGTAACACAGCTGAAGAAGGGCACAAAGATGTTTTGTTGAAAGTGCAGTGGCAAATAATATACTAAGTACTTTATTATAAATAACTTTGGACCTTCTTCCTCTTTTTCTCTAGGGTTAAAAATTCAGCCTGGGGTTGGGGATTTAGCTCAGTGGTAAGTGCTTGCCTAGCAAGTGCAAGGCCCAGAGTTCGAGCCCCAGCACCAAAAAAAAAAAAAAAGTTCAACCTCAGTAGATAACATGTTAAGTAGGAATTGAATAGCAAATTCAGATCCTGAGAAGAAAATTCCATATGTTCCAAACTACACATGGAAAATTCCTTGGGCAAATGCCATATTGATATCATTATCTCTCCAGCATTGGAACAAGTTTTTTTTGTTGTTGTTTGGGAGTTTTTTGGAGACAGTTTCACTATGTAGTTCACGCTGGCGTTGAACTCTCTATGTAGCATAGGCTGGCCTCAAACTCACAGTGATCCTTCTGCCTCAGATTTCCAAGTGCTGGGATTACAGGCATATACTACCACTCCCAGCCCTCTAAGTGATTTTTAGGCTTGTATTTAGGAACCATATAGTATAGGAATAGCAGAGTTTTTCTCCAGCCTAGTGGAGAAAAAAGTGTTTTACTATTGCTGTAACTAGTGTCACATGGGAACCAAGAAAAGCCCAACTGATATCCAGCTGATGCGCACCATGGACAGGTACAAAATAAATGTGACGAATGTGATCATTATATGTACAATGTACCAATACATGTTCTTGGTTAAAAAAAAAAAAAAGATATCCAGCTGATGCCTTAATGTGCAAATGCCTTCTTGTCACCTCTTTAAACAGGACGTATGATGAGATGTCTGAGGTGTCCAGTTGCCTATCACTCTGCAGATGCTTGTATTGCTGCAGGAAGCGTATTTGTGTCCTCCTACATTCTCATCTGTAGTGATCATTCCAAACGGAGCAGTAATTCTTCTTCTGCTATAAATGTAGGCTTTTGTTTCGTGTGTGCCAGAGGTGAGTGTCAGTCCTTTCTCTTTATTTCTTTTTCAGTTCTTTGGCAGATTTCTCTTTTAAAATGAGCTTTAGCATTAGGAGAGAACCCAGGCCATCTAGTACAATCTCCCACCCAGGGCCGAATTCCCTTTTTTTATATTCCTAATAGAAATCACCATTTCCAGCAACTAGTCCTTTTCATGTTAGACAATATTGTTACAATTTGTTACAGTATTAGTTCTTCTATAAACTAGGCTAAAATCTGCATTTAAAAATATAACTTAGAATTATAAATAAATGTTTTTCTATTTGACTAATTTTCTGTTAAAAGATTAATCTATTCCCTTTTTAAAGTTTCTCTATTTGTTTGTTGTTTTTTGGTGCTGGGAATCAAACTCAGGGCCTTGTGCTTGCAAAACAAGTGTTCTAACCACTGAGCTAAATCCCCAACTCAAAGTTTCTCTATTTGAAGTAGATCCTTCCCTTGTCATCACCATTAATTCAAAATTTTCAGCTGATTGAGACTGCACTTGGAAGGCAGGACTAGCACCTTTATTTTTGATTGTTTATGTTGTGTTTCATAATGTTTTGCTCTGGCATTGAGAAGGCCTGACGGGCTACAGCCGAGGGCAGCATATGTGGTGATGTAGTGAAAAGCCAGCAGTGGTTACTTAAGGACGCCAAGAGATTGATCAGCTGAAAACAATACTGTGCCCCAAAGACAGTCAGTGAAGCTGAGTGTGTGGTACACAGAAGACAAAATGTCTTCGGTTGGCTGTGCTGCGGTGTCCAGCTTTATCTGGGTTGTATGATAATGAAACTTTTTTTGTCTTTTTTTTTTTTTTGAAATTAGCGTCATAGAGGCCAACTAATAACTCCAAATACTGTTTTTACTTTGTCTTTAGCATAAGTGCTAAGTTTCCTGGACTTGCTTTGGTGTAAAGTATTTGAAAGACTCTAAGGCATAATCAAGCTTGTTATATTATAAAGATGAAGGCTTATTTTTGTTTTTCCTTTAGTATTAACTATTTAGCAAAAACCCTGTAAAGATATTTTTAGAGTTCAGATAGTATGACAGATCTTAGATTATTTTGCTTTTGTATTTCTCATGTTTTGTATTTCTCTCCCGTAGAGGAGGTAGGCAGTGGAAGATTAAATAAATGACGGTCCTCTGCATAATAGCCAGCTGGACACGTGGCTTTCTGCTCGCCCAGAGTTTATTAAGCCCATGTGGCTGTCTGCCCCCAAAGTGGGGAGCTTTGGTTTTCTTTATGACTGCAGTTAGAACTGTATGCTGCTCTCAGGCCTGGCTGGTAGATGGAGGATTGTGTCACATTGTAACAAGTAACAGAAAAGGTTCAAATAGGCAAATAATAATATAATAGAAAGCCATCCCTAGTGCCTTCTCATCTTCGCTTCCCAAAGAAAGTAATGATAGGACAGAATTACTGAATTCTTAGCCGAATGCCTGCCTCTGAGACTTTCAGACAGAGGAGTGGCAGCGGTAGCGTGAGACTTCAGCATTTTTCAGACTTTGTCCCTTCTTCATTCCTAGACGCCTGTGCTGGCAGCGTATCAGTACATGTAACTTAGCCAATGTTTTTGCTTTATTTTGATTTTTTTATAACTTAAACATTTTGAGCATCAAGTTTATAACCTGTATGTTGGCTTATTTTGGGGGGTACATCTAAATTGAATACCATCGGTATATTAACCAGTGTTTTCTTTTGTTGTAATTCATACAGTAATTGGGAACTTTTTAAAACAGGTATTTCAATGTGAGAATAGATAGAAAATGATTCACTAACAGAAACTCTAGTCATTTCATTAAATTTAACTTATGTCCCTTGACTAAAAGCTTGGAAATAATATAAATGGGGGAAATCCCATGTCTTAAAAATAGAATCTATATTTACATCTTATCAATTTGACAGATACTATGAAAGATTTACTGTATTTAAATACCTATTTAACAACAAAAAAATACCTATTTAAGGAAGTTTATTTAATTTACAAAATTTTTTTTAATTCACAAATATCATAGCTGTGAAACTTCATGAAATAAACAGAAACCTTTATTTTCCTTTCCAGCATTTGATAAAAATGTAAATACAGCAGATGTTGGGATTTGAGAAGGTTTAAATTAAGACTTTTGAAAATAAATAATGTGTGTCCTTTTATAAGTGTTTACTGAGATCACCTTTGGAGGAGTTGATACTGAAGATTGAACCTAGGGAGTGCTGAGCAGCATCCTCAGCTCTGTTCATTTATTTAAAGATAGGGTCTCACTGTTGCCCAGACTGAGAGACCTAACCCTGATATATATAGATATAGATATAGATATAGATATATAGATATATAGATATATATGAAAAGACATACTTTAATTATTTACGTTGTAGAAGATGGGGCATATTTTGCTTGTTTCTTTCCTCTCTTACAGAATTTTTTCCTCATAAAAGACTTTTGGTTATTGGATGTTTAAAGTCATTAAGCTACTTCTTAAAGATCAAAATGTCTAGAAATAGTTTTAATTTTTGAGGTTTAGAGTATTATTCTCTTTCTCTCTCTCTCTGTCTCTCTCTCTCTCGTTCATATGCACACACACACACACACACACACACACACACGCAGAGCACCAGCTTGAGTCACCAATAGGAGAAGGTGAGACATTTGTCAGCATAGTTTGTATTTTTTATCTTTTCCCTTATGTAGCAGGTGGTAGAAAATAAAGTTTACTTCACATTCTGTGCTTTTGTATATAATGGTAATCTTAAATAGAGCCCCAGCCATAAGTTAGGGTTTTCATTTTAATAGTAATAATACCAATTTATTTTACATATGCGAATCAAACTTTCCTGTACACTATTTGAAAGAATTGTCCTAAGAGGTTATTTCCCCATTTTATATAGATGAGCAGACTGAAGCCCACATTAAATAATTTACCTAAGGTTGCAGAAGCCATGACCTGGGGAACCTTCATCAGTTCCTGATTTTTCTTATATCAAAGCCTATGTTGTTTTTGTTGTTGTTGTTTTTAACATTACACCACCACCCACCCTTTATAAAATGTGTAATTTATTTTGACATTAGATCACTTTTTTGTTGTGGGGGCAGGTGCTGGGAATTGAACTCAGGGCAAGTGCTGTAGCACTGAGCTAAATCCCCAACCCCCACATCACTTTTCTTAGACATTTCTTATATTATTAGCAATTTCAAATCTCATTCTGCCATCTGGTTCAGAGGCATTACTTGACTCTGCCTCAGTGGAGGGCAGCATTACGTGAAGGTAAGACCCACAGGAGAAAGTAGATGGTAACCCTTTTAAAAACAAAGCTCAGGAAAGAAAAAAAGAGAAAACCAAAAACAAAAAAAGTGAAAACAGGGGCTGGGGATTTAGCTCAGTGATTAGAGTGCTTGCCTTGTAAGCACAAGGGCCTGAGTTCGATCCCCGGCACCACAAAAAAAAAAAAAAAAATCTTCCCACCCCTCAAAATGATCTCTAAGTGAAATTGCTGTTGTGATTTGTGTTGTAAAGTCCTTGCTCGTTATGAATTGGCTAGTAATCAAGATAGAGACATTTTCCCTGGTAAGATCAGGGTTTAGAAGTGACTTGTATAGGTGAATCATGAACTTAACTATGGGAAGGGGGAGAGAGAGACAGAGAAGGGATCCCTGAGTATGTCACAGCAGATCCTGTGATTTTCTCCTAATAGGACAGCTGTACTATTAGATCAGAAGGACTCTTTCTATAAACCTTTAAGTTGGTAATCACTTTGTATTGTGACAGGGAAAGAAATTTAAATGCTTTCTATTATTTCAGTAAAGTTCAGGAAAATATGGCTCCTTTAAAGTCATGTACTGTATCAGTAGAGAAAAGTTTCATTACCTGGCAGAGAAAGCTAGAATTTGAATATATCTCAAGATAATGAATAAAGAAAAAGATTCAGATCTGCCTGGAAGTTCAGTTGCATATGTGGTAGATAGACTAGGGTCTGTGCTATGTAAATGATTCTTACTTCTAGCTAGTTAAATAACATCCTTTTGTTTGCTGGGTTGTCATCATAGTACTGCTAAATGCCAAGGACTCTAGCTTTGTTTTTCATAGTATTTGGAGTTTTCTTCTGCAGCACAGAGGTTTCTGCATAGGGATAAGGAATCAAGTAGTTCACCCTTCCTTTGATAATTGTAGAAAGCTTTTCAGTCAGAGCTTTCTTTTTCTTCTTATTTGTCCCCACACCCAACTTTAAGGCACAACTGTGTTACAGGTGTTGGTTTGTTTTTCCCTCATGGAATCATGGGTAGTTTCATTGCAGCTCATCTCTGTCTGTTTGTTTTGTATAGGGCTGATAGTTCAGGACCATTCAGACCCCATGTTCAGTTCATATGCCTATAAGTCCCACTACCTACTGAATGAATCAAATCGTGCTGAGTTGATGAAATTACCTATGATTCCTTCTTCGTCAGCTTCCAAAAAGAAATGTGAGAAAGGTAATAATTGAAATAGTTTATCTCTTGCTTTTATTTTTGCATTTCCTATTTTTTTCTCTAAGTGAAGGGGGGAAGTGTATACCTGTCAAGCACCATCTGTTGCTTTTGGTAAATTCTGCCTTGGTGGTTGTGACTGTGTTCTTCATATGGCTGCAAAATTATAAAAAGGGCTTAAAATAATTCCGTTATTACAAATTTTAACTTTTCTCCTGGAATAGATTTTCATATTGCATATATTTAGGTTATTAAAATAGTAGAAAAACTAGGATTTTGTTGAATATTAAAAAAATATTTTAAGAACTTTTTCTCTTTTGCCTGAAGTAAAACTGTCATTCTTGTTAGAATAAAATAGCTATGGTATAATTTATAACCATCAAGTAATATAGGTTATTAAAAGAAGGAAACCTATGTACAGTACTTAAAAGTTTGATTTTAGAGTATGTTCTATCATTTTGTTTCTTAAATGTTTTAAGATCCTATAAAAACTGGTTACCCTTACCTTAGGAGATTTTGATGGGAAAATGGGGGGTGGGGAACATCCCAAACACTGGATGTTGGAAGGCAGCCTGGCTGAATTGCTGATGGATAATTTATCCACAGAGAACTGAAGCTAAATGTATGTGTGTGGCAGTATATGTGTATTTTTTTCTGAGTTAATTTCATCTATGGAAGAAAACTTTATCCTGTTTAGCTTTCTGTAGTCTGTTTGTAATAAAGGGGAAAGTGACTTAACAATTATGTGTTACTTGGGGAGTTATCCCAGAGGGAAAATTCAGTGAGCATGGAAGGTAAGGCCATTTTCTGTGTACATTGCCATTATGATCTGGGGACCAGGTTCAGAATCTGTAAGGAAATATTCATTCATAATATTATCATGTATGTATACAGGTATATTTGAATTTTTTTCATTCTTTGTGTTGCCCCTTTGATGTATCTTTGCTCTTCGTCAGATGTCTAAAATGGCAACTCTTGATTCAAAGTATAACTAAGCAAGTTGATTAGAACTCATTAGAAACACTGGAAAAAGTATTGACTTCTTTGCTTGTCCCTTGAAGTCAAATTGTATCACCTTATTGGTGACGCCTCCTGCTTCCAAAATAAAAATGGACATAGGTCTGACTTACTCCATAATGCAATAAAATTAGTCTATCTAAGGCATTTTAGGAAATGATTTATTTTCCTGCTGGCACCTTTATGACATCAGGTTAATTAAACTGTTGTTTTGTTTTCAACTCTCAGTATTAACCTTGACATGAAATTATTTTGAGCCCTCTACCTAGCTTGAACCATACGTTCTCCTGCATCCTAAAATGATTTTCTTGCCTAGCACCAAGGCAAATCATGCATATTTTAATTTTTCTATATCCCTCTATATTTTTAAAGTTTATCATTATGATTTTCACAGATTTCACAGATTCTGTATTTCCTCTGAAACAAAACTTAAAATTTAGGACCATTCAATAACATTAAAAATAACCCACCTGATTTTTCCACATCAGAGCTAACAATCACATGTCCTCTAAAACTGTTTGCACTTACTCTTCTCTCTTTGGTCCTTCCTTCACAATGAAAAAAATGAAATATTTACAAAAGAATCCCCTACCTAGGCTTAGAACATTCAGGCAGCCAGTCTCAGGACTGGAGAATCAAACCCATTAAATCCATATTGGTAGCTGCAGTCAAAGGAAAAAATGCTGATGATTGAAGTAAAAGCTTTTGAGCAGAGGAAATATAGTAATTTAATTCATCGCTGGATGTGTATGGATTTTTCTTTTTTTTTGTTGTTTTCATGTTTATCAGTTAGAAGTTTGAAAGTCTACAGGAAGATGAGATTTTCTGCAAAATTAATACCAAACCCTCCAAAGGTTAGAGGATGTAATTTGATCAAGTTGTATAGAGGGCTCTTAATCTTTGCTTATGAGACTTTAAATCTCAGTATATGCCTAGGTTTGTAGACCTAATTTTCCAATAGAATGATGAATTATTATGGTTTTTGTTTTGTTTTGATTTGTTTTATTTTGGTGCTGGGGATCAAATTCAGGGCCTTACGCTTGCTAAGCAAACACTCTAACCACTGAACTAAATCCCCAACCCCTAAGATGAATTATTATGTAATAAATGTTTTTATCGTATCATCTTGAGAGGTTAACCTTGTTGAAACATCTTAGACATATCTAATTTTCCTTGCCTCTTCCCAAAAAACTCTTATTTCTTTACAATTAAAAATACTGTTTTGTTTGCTACACCTGTTTTGGCATTAATCCCAAGATCGTTTTGTGTATTTGAAAGGAGAGAGTTTAGACAGGCAACTTGGGAGGATACCCTTGCACATGGTACTTCACCGTACATTGGTAATTATTTACTTCTGTGCTATAAAGCAGTGGTTCTTGATATTAAGTCAGAAAAGACAAATTCAAAATTGTTGAATTATTTTGGAAGATCTAACAGAATCACACATTGGTGCAAAGAAAAGCTGCATAATTTTCTTTGTATTGGGCTATGATTTTAATGATATAATGTAGTTTTGTTATTGGATCAGAATCTTTGGTTGGCAGTTACATGTTTCTTTGGCTAATAAAGTAGGAGGGAGGTTGATACACTATTTGACAACATGGAGGTTCATAAGGAATGGAACAGGAGCCTTGGTGATGAAAAGTTGCAAACCACTGCTGTATAGCCTGTTTAACTGTCTTTTCTGCACTGAAAAGGTAATATTTAATCACAAGTTTGAGAATCTGTGTTCCTTTTGCTTTTTCGTGTTCTTTTATAGGGAGAAAAAAGGTACTGATCAACCTATTGGCTATTTTCATTCCCGCTAGTTTTATTGTAAAGGGGTTTAGTTAACTGGGACTGGATTAAAATACAAAGATGACTATTGCTTGCTTTCTTACTTCTGAATAAGAAAACTGCTACTCAACGTCTTTGAAAAACCTACTTGCTAATCTACTCAGTGTAAAGATTTTATGCATCCCTGCTTGCTAAACTGATACGGTAGCCCACATTTTACAGGACTGTTTTGGTGCTACTCAAAAGCTCTAAGTTTATAGCCACTGAAGTCCCAAAATATTGCTAAATATTTCGTTTTTTTCTATTTTAATCTATCACTGTAGATATGACTCAATCCCTTTATTAATTTCCCCCAATTTGAATCAAATTCAATGCACTTAAAATATAACTTCCTCTTTCTTATTCTGTTTCCTCTTTTCTCAGTTACTAAGGCTGTTTGTTTGTTTCAAGGTGGAAGATTGCTCTGCTGTGAGTCGTGCCCCGCTTCCTTCCACCCCGAGTGCCTGAGCATAGATATGCCGGAGGGCCGCTGGAACTGTAACGACTGTAGAGCTGGCAAGAAACTACATTACAAGCAGATCGTTTGGGTCAAATTGGGAAATTACAGGCAAGTTTTCTAAGGAAAAAGAGGAAGTATTCAGTCATTGCTCAGACCAGGTCTAAAATCCAAGCAACAGGGTTTCGGGCTGGGCTTCTAAGGGCTGGGAAGATTGTGTCCCTGTTGCATATGTTCTTTTTCTTTGGGATTGCCTGGTTAACTGTTGTTTTTAGGTTCTTAAAGTTATTTTATACCACTGATATAGGCACTACTAGATTTGAAGTAAAAGGTTTTATGGGGACAGTGGAGGTAATAGTTTCTTTGTGTCTTAGATTTATATTGATTTCTGGCTTCTGGTAGGATCAAGAGTTTATATTCCTAGCCAAAGTAGCTTTCTTTGCCCCTGAATCTGGCCCACTTTGTTCTACCAGGAAGTTCCAAACAGTGTGTAAAGGGAGAGACTTTTTATAATTTAGAGAGATTACTACAAAAAGAGTCCCGTCACTGCTAAGGGAATGAAATAGAAATGTGTGTGATTGCCATTATTTTAGTAAACATTTTCCTTTACGGCTTTCAGTAAGGCTCCACTGAACAATATATTTTTAAAATCCACATTTTGAGACATGTATTTGTAATTTTTCTAAGAAAATAGATATTAGTCAGGAGAGCACCATAGTTTCTGCTTTGCAGTTACAATCCTAAGCAAAATATATTTCTGTACAGTTTCAACCATTTTGAATTTTTCTGTTTTTTTATCACAAGAGCTGTGTTGTCTTTGCTGTTTTGAATATGCTGCTCATTTACTTATTTAATTTAAAAACTTCATTTTTAGCTGGGATGGGGCATTAAGGTTAAGACTCACTTTTTTTTTTCAGATCCTTAGTGCATAATGTTTGCATTCCTTTTGGGGAGTTGGTATATGTATATAAGACATCATGATTCCTTTTCTCTTCTCTTTCCCTTCCTTCTGCCCTCCATCCATCTCTTGATCTCCTTCCTCTTTTTTTTTTTAATACATTTTTTAAGGGCTTTCTTTTAAGGCTTACTTTTTAAAAAATGTATGACGAGATGCCTCTTTATCCTAAAAAAATTCATAGTTTGAAAACATAAATAACTTTATACTCTGTGGCAAAAGGTATCACAGTTTTAAAGGGCAGGTGTCCAACCAAAGGGAAGGATTGCTCCTCTGCATTTAGTAAGAAAAGACAGATATTGCAGTAGAAAAAAAGGAAAAAAAGAAAAAGAATAGCAAATAGAAAATAATCCCAGAAAAAATTTTCAGCCTCACTAAAAACAAAGGCACATTCAAACATATATTTTTTCAATTAAAAGATTGGCAGCAATTTAAAAGATTGATAAATTTGTGGCAAGTGAACGATCCCTTCTTGGAAGGCGTCTGGTATCACGTGTCAAAACCATGACTGCAGCACTAACTTCATGGGGTTTATCTGAAGAAGAAACTGAAGTCAAGTGCTGTGGCACATTCCTGTCAGCCCTCACCTGAGGCTGAGGCAGGAGGACTGAGAGTTTGAGACCAGCCTGGACTATGCAGTGAGACCACCGTCATGTCCCCCCGACAAATGCAGGCAAAAATTATTGGTGTGCTCACTGCAATTTTATTTCTAAATACAGCAGTTTGAAATAACCTAAATGCTTAGTTATGAGGGGATTTGTGAAGTAAATTATAGTCCCTCTATATTGTAGATAACATAAACCCCATAAAAGTGTAATCCAGGTCTGTGTAGTACCATACAAAGGTATCTGTGATACACGGTTGAGTTTAAAAGGCATATTAAAAAAATAAAAATAAAAAGCATATTAAACATACGTAGTATGTTTCCACATGTTTTGTTTGTTTTGTTTTGCTTTTTGTTTTTGAAACAATGTCTCACTATAAAGCCAGGCTGGTCTCAAACTTTAGGGCTCAACTGATCCTCCTGCTTCAACTTCCTGGTAGTTGGAACTGCAGGCACACCCAGCTGCATTTGGCCTTGTTTATAAAATTTTTAAGTGTAGATCTGGGTACAATGTGTTTCAAATAATGGGAAAGAAATACATTTAACGTTAATAGTCCCAAGGGTGAGATTACAAGGGGAAGACATTTTTACTTTTCTATGTTTTGGCATTTGAATTTTTAAAATTTTATTTTAATTGTGTGTAACAACTGTACATATTTGGGGGGACACAGTGTGATATTTTGATAATGCTTTAGCTTTTAAAAGAAAACCATTCTGTTACAGTTGAGTGGGCCAGAAATAGTCCAGGTCCACGTGTACGACGAGGAAAGAATTACAAGTGCGCACTCCGTAGTAGGTAGCTGCGTCTACTGGAGCTCTCCGGGAAGGTAGCAGCCAGGATGAGGGAAAGGGAAAAGCGTGCAATGTGGTACGAATGCGGGGGGGGGGGGTGTGCTGCTGCTAACTCAGGTTCCCTGAATTTAAAGGGTAGCCTTTTCTGACTTCTGTGTGCCTCCCACTGAGTCTTTCACTGGCGTCAGAACCCTGCCCCCCCAGGGCGGGGGTGATAGGCTTTTGTTACTATGTTTTGTTCCTCCTCTAACAAGGTGGAAGTATAGATAATCCTTAAAATGTTTATATTTATGGTTGAGCTTTTGGGGAAGGGAGTGGCTCACTCAGCTCCTTTGTTTCTGACTGTACTAACTCTACTTTCATAATTTTTAAAAATGCGTATATATCTTTCTGGAATGGAGAAGAGTACAAAGTTAGATAATAGACATTCTTGAGCCAGCTTCAGTGACACCTACCAGAAATCTAGGCTACTCTGGAGGCTGAGGCAGGAGCACCTCAAGTTCAGGGCCAGCCTAGGCAATTTACAACACTGTCTCAAGAAAAAAAAACAAAGTTTGGGAATGTTAGCTCAGTGTAGAGACCTTGGTTTCAGTCCCCATATTGGGGATAGTGACGTTCCTGGGTCAGAAATAACTAACACAGTGTAAGAAACCTTCAGATCTTTTGGGAGATTTCTTTTTCCCTTTTTTGGCGGGGGGCTCCTGGGGATCGAACTCAGGGTCTTGCACTTGCTAGGCAAACGCTCTACCACTGAACTAAACCCCCAACCACGAAATAGTGGCTTTTGTTTCTGCAGTTTGAGCATGAATTCTTACCCATAGTTTTAATTCTTAGATGGACAGCAGGGTGCCTTTTAGATGACACATATTCACATTCTACCACATAAATCTGGAAATGCAACTGAGTTGTGTATCTTCTAAATGATATAATGATTTATTAAACTGTTTTAGAGCTGGGCGTGGTGGCACACACTTGTAATCCCAGCACTCTGGAGGCTGAGGCAGAGGAGGATCACGGCAAGTTCAAAACCAGTTTGAACTACATAGTGAGACTATTATAGACAGCTAAGGAAGGTAGAAATATTAGTCAGACAGGGCTGGGCCCTCAATGGAGTCAATATACAGAGGAGAATAGGCTACAACTATGGCTGGAGGCGCATCCATTGAAGGTCAGGACTCAAAATAAGGCCAAGGGATAAGCAATGAACTGAAGATCACACTCATCTGATCTGATAAAGCCCAGGTCACCCAGGTGGGCAACCAAGACCTCCAGATCCACCCCATCCTGGAATGTCTTTATTCTTTCCATGTTCATTTGCTATGTGACTTTCTTCTCCAGGGGATCAATATTACCTAAGCGACTACACTTGTAATATTATTGGTTAATCATTTTGACTCACATTGTACCCGCCTGGTGATCTTGCTCTATAAAACTTCCCCTGAAAAGTGAGCTTGTTGGCAACGGCTCAGGTCCCCTCCTGTCTTTCAGGAGCTCTCTTTCTCTCTCTCAATAAATTTCCTGCTCTTAACCTCCTTTGTTCCTTAGAATTCATTCTTCGGCTTCGGGAAACACGAACTCAGCATACCTGACATCTAGCAGGTTGGGAGTTACATTTTTTCCCCTATATCAAGACCCTGTCTCCCCACACTCCAAGAAAAACAATGGTTTTAGGAAAGAGGGGTGGGGGGGATCTGAAATGTGTTGTGTACATGTACCAGTTCTCTACAATGAATGCAATCATTATGTAACGCGAACATACACTAATAAAAGTCAGAAAATAACAGAAATGGTCTTATTACACATATGTAAAATAAGAGACTGAAAAAATTCAAGCTTATGTATGTTTACTCTTGATATTGATGGTTTTATGTACAACGAAAGCCCATGTGAGGATCACTGAGGTTGGCCTTGTTTTTTCTTTTTTTTTTTTTTAAATAAGAGAAGACCATTTATTTGTTTTGTGTTTTTTTGGTGCTGGGAATTGAACTCAGGGCCTTGCACTTGCTAGGCAAGCACTCTAACCACTGAGCTAAATTCTGAGTCCCAAGACCATTTATTTGAAGATGGAGAAAAAGGGGGAAGAAAGGGATGATAGCTAGCTACTCTACACAGTGGAGCTTTTTTTTTTTTTTTTTTTTTTTTTTTTGGTGCTGGGGATTGAACTCGGGGCCCTGTGCTTCATAGGTAAGCACTCCAGCCACTGAGCTAAATCCCCAGCCCTCTATGGAACATTTGAAAGCAAAATACTTGTGGGCTCTTCTCTGCAGCTTCTTTTATTGGGTTTTTTCTTCTTCTTTAGGCTCCTGGAATCTGATTGGCTCCATGGCTGTCTTTGGTCCTCCCCTTGGATTTCTTCTGGTCATGTGCAGTCACATATTGTTTGGTGGAGGCTAGGATTATCGGTGGGGGTCTTAGGGACAAGTGGTTTAGGTTTAAGTATTAGGTAAATGGCTTTATGTTGATCATGGTACTTGGGACCTCCCTGATCTTAGTTTCTTTGCCTTTGTTTTTCTAATTGCTTGAGTCAGGAGCCGCCACCCATGATAAGTCTCTCCATTAACTTCTAACAAAGCTCAATAAGACCTTCATCCTATCTTCTTCCTACTTACGAGGCCCCTATCCCCACAGAACCCTCTCTGAAACAGCCATCCAGCTGCTATTGGGGAAACAGATGAGGACTGACCTGGCTTCTTTGAGCTGTATGGGATCCTAGTTGGGGAGCAGTAGATGGAAGTCTTCAGCAGAGAAGGTCGTCTGATAGGCCTCAGTGGAAGAAGCCTGCCTGTTTTATGGTGTGGGTTTCGTCTGTATGATCACCTGGGGCTTGGCAGCCTCTCATCACAAGTAGCTGGAACACAAGAGAGAGGCAGATATCTGGGTGGTATCCAGACATTTTGTTTCTCCTCCAAGTCCCTGTAGATGTCTTTTTGTCAAGCAAGAGTGTTCCTCTGCTGTCTGAGCAGCTCACTGAGTTCATAAAAGTTCCTCTCGATAAAGAATTAGAGAGCCAAAGCCCTACCTTTCCGGCCGGTGCACAGTTAATGTTCTGTCTGGAGGTGGACTGCAAGCTGCTGCTCTGCTGGAAAACAGCTCCCAGCGACTGTAAACCCAACGTCAGTCAAGATTTAAGGAAGCTGAGTTTAAACTAAGAGAAGATGATTTATTTGGAGGTGGAGAAAAAGGGGAAGAAAGATGATAGATCGCTATTCAGCGAGTAGGGGGCATTCAAAAGCAAAATACTTGTCTTGGTTTTTGTTTTGTTTGGTCTGGTTCTTTGATTTTTTTTTATTGCCCAGCATCAAACTCAGGGCCTTGTGCTTTGCTAGGCAAGCACTCTAACCACTGAGCCAGAGCCCTGACCCCTTGGCCTTGTTTTTTGACCTTTATAAAGCTTCACTGTTCAGTTCTTAACTTGTCCAGTTGTTGGAAACTGTCAAATGTTCCTTACAGATAGCTTTATTTACTGATTGCATGTAGTATTCAGTTATCATAGCACAAAATAGTTGTGTTTTCACTCTGCCCGTTATGTCATGCTTATATAATCTAAGACAACTTGGATTCTGAAATCAACTGATGTAAAATCTAATACATTTGACCAAGAGGTGTTTGCCCAGTTAATTAGAGATTCAGAAAATACTGATTTGTAAGGGAAATGTCTTTACTGTGCCAGCAATTTATTCTCAAAATGATTCCCTTGTTGGGGGTTTAGCTCAGTAAGGCCCTGAGTTTGGGCCCTAGCACCCCCCAAAAAAAAAAAAACAATCAAAATGATTCCCTTAACTACTACAAATGAATTCTTATACCTTCAAAGATAATCTTTTATACCTTCAAAGGTATTAAGTATGTCCATTGTAGGAGAAAAATGTGTTTTTTCCTGGATAAAAACTGTTTTAGAGTAGTATTGGTAACATTCCACTTCTTGTTGTGTAGTGGATTGTTACTGAGTTATTATGCTTTATAACATCTTTTCATGATATATACTTTATAAATCACAAATATTTTTTAAAGAAATAAACTAGATCACATGTTCTTGGCCTACTTTGTTTACTCTGTTCTTTATTGTTATTTATTAATAAATTAAAGCCAGGCATGGTAGTGCATGCCTGTAATCCCAGCACTTGGGAGGCTGAGGCAGGTGGATCACCCTGAGTTTGAGGCCAGCTTGGGCTATGTAGTGAAGCCAAAGCCAACCTGAGCCACACAGCAAGATCCTGTCATTAAAAAAATTAGTATGTTATTAATAATATGTTTTCAAATGATACATGGTTTGGGTAGATTAAAGATAAAATATTTCATGTTCTCATTTGAATGAAAATTGCAAACTACAAGACTTTTTGGTCTTTGGGACTGAACTCTGGGCTTTGTGCTTAAAAGGCAAGCACTCTAACCACTGAGCTAAATCATTCTTACAAGACCTTGTTTTGCCCTCCTGACTTCTTGTAAAACATAGTGTGGTTTTCCGTTTTCTTAGTCTAAAATTGACTTTGTTTTCAGGTGGTGGCCAGCAGAGATCTGCAATCCCAGGTCTGTACCACTGAATATCCAGGGCCTTAAACATGACTTGGGAGACTTCCCTGTGTTTTTCTTTGGTTCTCATGACTACTACTGGGTACACCAAGGCAGAGTGTTCCCGTACGTTGAAGGAGACAAAAGCTTTGCTGAGGGGCAGACTAGTATCAACAAGACCTTCAAGAAAGGTAAGTGACTCTGATCTGAGGCTCCAGTGTGGGTTTCTCGACATCTCCTCACTTGCACGTGACAGTTTTGGTGTAGAGAATTCTAACCTGACTGTGGTCTTGCATCCATAAACTTCTGATCACATTAGAATCAAGTCTGAAATGCGTTTCAGTACAATAGACTGTATTGCATTGTGAAAGGAGTTTCTTCAGCAGTCTTTCTAGAAACAAAGATTATACTAGGAGTCTTTTTTTTTTCCAGTACTAGGGATTTAACCCAAGCTCTTTGCACTGTGCTACATCTCCACCTCCCACCCCTTTTTGGGGGGACAAGGTCTTCTAAGTGGCTAAGTTACCCAGGCCGGGCTCAAACATGTGCTCCTCCTACCTCCCAGAGGGCTAGGACCACAGGCATGCACCACGCTTGGCTAAGGGAATAATCTTAGCGGAGCTCTTTTGCCACAGAAAGGTAGTAAAAGCCTTACAATTTAGCAGTGTGTTGCTAGGAAGTTGGCTTTCTGAATAAGAGTGAAATGAATGTAAACCTAGAACAAAGTCTAGCAGCTGGTCTTCAATCCCTTGGGATCTCTGTCGTGGAAGTGGGCCCTTTTCTCTGAGGCAGTAGTGTGCAAACAGCAAAAAGTGTCTCAATGAGTTACGTCCTAGTTTATCACTAACCTACGATGGTGGCAAATGGTTAAAGTACAGAATAGAATCTGAAAAGGCACTGGGTCGAGTACAGAGCCCTGGAAAGGTGGTAAACTTACCTGATCAGTGTGTGTTTTTTTGATAATTATGTACTTTGATCTTATTGTCAGCACTGGAAGAAGCTGCAAAACGTTTCCAGGAATTGAAAGCACAAAGAGAAAGTAAAGAAGCACTGGAGATTGAAAAAAACTCAAGAAAACCTCCTCCTTACAAACACATCAAAGTGAGTCTACTCACAAAAACACTGACTTTTGGTAGAAAAGATGAAATGCCTTACTTTCTCAGGCATTAAAGGCCCTCTTTGACTTGTAGAAATGTCTGCTAATTCCCTCCCAGTCTTCTGTGAAACCAACTGACTGTTGGAAGCATCAAATGGAGTCCTAGCTGCAGGGCTCTTGAGATCTCTTCTCAGTCCCTCATTCCTAGGAGCAACATGGCTTGTGTGAAACCCTGGTCTCTTGGTCTTTTTTTTTTGGCCAGGTGGGGGGTGCACGGTTCTGGGGATTGAACTCGGGGCCTTGCACTTGCTAGGCAAGCGCTGTGCCACTGAGCTAAGTCCTCAAGCCCCCAAACCTGGTTCTGACTCTACCAGGTTAGCCTGCGACCAGATTAAAACATAGGCATTTAGCCCCTTTATTCCAGAGAGCCCACAGACAAGCATATTTTCAGTTAGGAAATTTCCATCAAACAGTGGAAAGAGAAATATACCGAATAAATAAGTGAAAATCCCTATCAGGTTTGACTCTTTAAGGAGAGATGGTTACTAGCTTATTGCTGGGGAATTTAGGGTGAAGAGCTTTTCCCAGAGTCACACCACAAGTCATGAGCAGAAGCCCAAACAACCTGGATGTTTTGGTGGTGCTGATGTTCTGTTCAGACTGCTAGTAGTGTGCTTACCTTCTGCCCTGTCTCATTTGTGATCTTGTTTTCTAGGCTAACAAAGTCATAGGGAAGGTACAGATCCACCTCGCTGACCTGTCAGAGATCCCCCGCTGTAACTGCAAGCCTGCTGATGAGAACCCTTGTGGCTTGGAGTCAGAGTGTCTGAACAGAATGTTACAGTACGAGTGTCACCCGCAGGTGTGCCCAGCTGGAGACCGTTGTCAGAACCAGTGCTTTACAAAGAGGCTCTACCCAGACGCAGAGGTCATCAAGACAGAGCGGAGAGGCTGGGGCCTCCGGACCAAGAGGAGCATCAAGAAGGTAGCGTGGGGTGGAGGGAGGAGGGATCTGGGCAGAGGGGCCAGGACCTGGCTTGCTTACAGATGCTTCAGCAGAGTATGAGCCTAGGCATAAAATGTACTGGGATTTGCTGGGTGCGATAGCACAAGCCTATAACCCCAGCATTCAGGAGGCTGAGGCAGGAAGATTGCCACAAGTTCAAGGCCAGCCTGGGCTATCAAGTGAGTTCAAGCCAACCTGAGTTATGTAGCAAGACCCTCTCTCAAAAAACAACAAAACAACAATAAAAGTCATGGGAATAGGATAAAATAAAATGTTTGTAAACTTTAAGTGTCCTATTCATGAAAAACAGAAGGCGTATTTATAATTTTCTATTTGAAATATTTTTAAACTTATTAAGCAACACAATGTAAAGTTCTCAAGGCAATACGGGAAAGCTAAGAATGTCCTGGAACAGAAACCCAGGACTTTATGCCACCATCTTAGTTCATTAGCCATAAATGTATCACCAAGTTGCTTAATTGTTCCTCAGCCTCAATTCTTCATCTGTGAAATAGACATAATGATAATCCCTGCCCTACAGAGTTGAGGTTGTTTCAAGTCTCAAATTATTTATGCAAAAACAGTTGGAAAGTCGAGATCTTTAACACTTATATTTTCATTTTTATACTCAGAGACAGTTTTTCAAAGCAGTTCTTTGCTTAACATAAAAAAATTATGCCCATTGTATAAAAAAATTTTAAGTGCAAATAACTCAAAGGAAAATGAGTATCACCAATAAATGCTATTCAAATAGCAGCTCTCAGATTTTAGAGTTCCTGAGGACCTTCTGAGATCCTTGTTAAAAACAGTGTCTGCTAAATTTGGTCCGGCACAGGCCTGGAGTCATCTACATTTTACAACAAACTGCCCACCCAGCTCTGCTCTCACCCCTCTGCCTCGTGCTATCTCTATGCAGAATTTGGAGCTGTGTCTCAAGAGATGTAGACCTAGTGGGAATTCAAAATTACTGTGGATTTTTGTGTGCCTTTTTAGAAATCACCTTTGTAATTTAAAAATACCTTCTAATGTAGTAAAGTCAACACCAGAAAGATAGAGGAGTAAAATTCCTCCTTCATCTCTACAGTTCCTGGTCTCCTGTCCAGAGATAACCACTGAGCCTTTTTGACCTTTTTCAGTGCAGTGATAAACTTAAATACATAAACCAGCTCCCCATGAGGAATGTGATCATTCTGTACTGCAAATGTGTACTAATAAAAATTTTTTAAAGTAAACACATATATGAATATGTATTCGTATATTCAATATTTGTAGGGTTTTCTCAATGTAAGTATGATCATATTATTTTTTTTCCATTTAAACAAAGATATCATATATACATTTCTGATGCAGATCTTCATTCTTTTTGGTTTGGGGGTTTGTTTTTGTTGTTGTTTGGTTTGTTTGTTGGTTGGTTGGCGTGTTTGAGACAGGGTCTCACTGTGCAGTTCAGGCTGATGTTGAACTTACTGTGTAGCAGTGGCCGGCCTTGAACTCGCAGCAGTCCTCCTGCCTCAGCCTCCCAAGTGCTGGGATTGCAAGCATGAGCCACCATGCCCAGCCTTCACTTCATTCTTTTTAATAGCCTTATTGTAGTCCATAGTAAAATGTACCATGATTTATTTATTCTTTCTGTAGTGAACATTGTTAGTCATCTATTTTTGTGCACTTGCTTCTCTTAAGTTAGATTGTTTGAAGCGGAATTCATTCATTCATTCATTCATTACATATTTACGCTTCTCCTGTGTACCAGGTACTGTTTTTGGCACTTTGGAAATAATAGTGAACAAGACACAAAGCACTTACCTTTGTAGATCTGCTTGAGGAGATAGATACCACATAGAAATGTATTAAATACCACTAAACACTGCTAAGAAAAATTGGTAAAAGGTGATAGCTGATGCCAGGGATTGCTGCTTTGCTGGGTTTAGGGTACCTGAGGATGTGACATCTGACCTGAACGTGTAAAGTAAAAGCTGTGCCGGTACACACAGAAGGGAAGACAGAGAAGAGGGACAAGAGGCAGAGGCGGGTAGGAGATGAGGGAGGGTGTGAGGAGCCCTGTCAGCCGTGGGTGGGGTCCTTCAGAGGACTCTAGGAGGGAGCTACTTGGTCTGACTTGACCTATTAGTTTTCTCTTTTTTCTTTTTTGTGTGTGGGATACTGTACTGGGGGTTACACTCAGGGGCACTTTACCACTGAGCTACATTCCCAGCTCTTTTCGTTATTTGAGATAGGATCTAAGTTTCCTGAGCGGGCCTTGAACTAGTGATCCTCCTTGTCTCAGCCCCCCAAGTAGCTGGGATTACAGGCATGTGCCACCATGCCCTGAGGTGTAATAGTTTTCTATTGCTGTGTAACAATATCCCCAGAAAGTTAGCAACTTAAAATGTAATGCATTTTATTATCTACAGTTTATGTAGACCAAGTGTCTGGGTAATGCTTAGCGTCTCACGGGGTTGAGGTGGAGGTGTGCCGCAGGGCTCCTGGACAACTTGTGGCTCAACTAGGGAAGGACCTACTTTCTGCTCACATGGTTGTTGGCAGAACTCTGCTCTTGGTAGCTGTAGATCTGAGAGCTTCAGGTTGTTTCTTTGTGCTGTTTTGGGGGTATGGTTCTTGGTGTTGGCTTGACACTGCTCTATCCTGGAGCTGCCCACCTGTCCTTGCCACTTAGGGTTCCCCACGCAGGTGCTTGCTTCCTTACTGCCAGCAAAGCCGCTACCAAATCTTCACATAATGGTATCATATAATAAGCACATACGTGCTGTGTCAGTGAGGGATCGCTGGGGGAACAGGTTTGATGTAAAACATACACAATATATAAAGGAGTTACAAGGTAGGCTTACAGCAGCCACCTGCAGAGACAGAGGTGGAAGAGCACCCTGGAAAGCTGGAGCCCACTTCAAAGTGTGTTGTGAGTCCCTATCAGAAAGCCGGAGTCTGCACTGGAAGCCTGGAGACAACATCCAGGGGTGACAGCAAAGGCCGGAGCTCCTCCAGAGAAGTGGAAGTAAGACGTCCTTCTGCTGTCCCTCTTTTATTGCATCCAGGCTACTAATCTGTTAGTTGGTGCCACCCACATCTGGTGTGGGTCTTCAGTAAGTCCATCATCCAGACACACCCAGAACTGTGCTAAACTAGCCCACTAGACACTTCTTATTCAGTTGACACCATGATTAGCTATCATACCTGCCATCGCCCTACTCTGTTGGTTAAAAGCAAATCACAGGTCCTGCACACTCGGGGTGGGGGCTGTACAATGGCAGGAACACCAGAAGCAGGGGTCATGTGGCCCCCTTGAGAGTCTGTCTGTGACACACTTTAGTTTTAGAGGATATTGTTCTGCGTAGGCTGAACTATGCAGGATTTATGAAAAGGGGAAAAGAGTGATAAAAAGACCGTTGGGGAGAGAGGATGTGGCATGAGACCCCAGGGTTGTGGGTGAGCAGGGGAGAGGTGATTAGTTCTTGATGCGTTGAAGCTAGAGCCAGCAGGGTTTGCAGATGCGTTGGATATGTAGATTAGGTTGTCTGGTCAAAGACCAAGTACACTTGAAATGTTGCTATAGAATGCAGCAAATTTTGTATTACTTTAATGCCGTGCATATCACACATACAAATTTATGATATTTTGAAGAGTTTATGGCATCCTGAAATTCATCCAGTTTCATATTGTTACTACCTTTTAATAGGAGTTGCATTTATCCTACAATGTATTCTAAAATAAGAAGTAATATAATAGGAAAAATACAATCTGGATTTTTTTGTCTTTTTAGCACTTGAGGGATTGTTAATGAAGAGTCATTCTTTTACAAAATAGCTAGAATTATTCAGTCATTGAAAAGTATAATCAGAAAGACTGTAGCAACATGAAAAAGATTTTTGATACATTTACCATAGTGAGGCCAAATATGAACTGAGTGCAGAGGCTGCTTGGAAAACTGAGGCTTAAAGATTGCATTTAAGGATAAGCCCGGGCAACTTGGTGAGACCCTGTCTCCCTTTTTTTTTTGGCATTGGGGATCGAACTCAGGGGCTTGCATTTACTAGGCAAGCACTCTAATCACTGAGCTAAATCCCCAGCCAACCCTGTCTCAAAAATAAGCAGAGGGGCTGGGGATTTAGTTCAGTGGTAAAGTGCTAGCCTAACAAGCACAAGGCCCTGAGTTCAAGTCCTGTTACCCAAAAAAGTAGCAGAGCATCCTGGGTTTAATCCTCCAAGTATGAAATTGAATGTCCACAATCAGTCCCTGTATTTCTCAGGTAACAGATTCCTGAAAATGTGTATAAGCATCGAACAAGGGACTGACTTCCTGTTAGGAAGTCGTTTTTCAGATGTGTCCTGTGGGGTGCTGGGGTTTAAACCAGGGCCTTGCACATGCTCAGTACATCCTCTACCCTTGAGCTACACCCAGCTCTTGCTGCAATCTTACAGGACAGACTTGGAGCATTTTTCAAAAGTTCCTTAATTTGTTTGTTGTTGTTGTTCACAGTTGAATTCATAGTTAATGTTTAAGTCCAGTGAGCAATTCTTTGAAGACTTTCGTCACCTTCAGAACATCTGAAATACTTCTGTCTTTATTCATGGTAGTATCAGGTTTGAGTCTTGCATTCCTCATATGTGATACCAGCACTGTAACTTTTCTATAATCATTTATTTCTATGCAGTAATAAATATGAGCAGTTATCAAGCTTTTGAAGTCACAAAATTAATGTCTTCGACTGAAATCTTACCTTGACTCTCAATATGTGAAAAAGATGAAGTGCAGGTCATTTGATTGAAATTCTGCTCTAAAGCTTTACATTGAAGAAAATGTGCCACCTCAAGATGTGATATGTATATGTACTAATTCTCTGCAATGAATTTATTATGTATTGCAGATATACGATAATATAAGGGAAGAGGGGAAAAAATTAACTAAATATAGTGACAGGAAGTGACAGTGCAGCCAGATGGTAACACAGTCTCCTGCCCTCAAAATAGTGCCCCCAGCTCAGGTTGCCGTCCACACAGGATGAGAAGCCACCTGAGGGTAGCAGTACATGGTATGTGAGTGTGTAGAACCCCCCGCAGGCCTTCATGAGGATGAACTGGAAGGAAAAGTGGAGAAGATTAACTGTTCTGCTTGTGGTAGTGCAGTAATCGATGAACGTATTTTTCTAACCTAATTCTTTGTCATAACTTGTACAATAAATAAAAATGGGAGAGAGAAAAAGCTGGTGAGTTTTTGTGGTGACCACTGCCCAGGAGACATGAGTGTGCAGCTTCTTGAAGCCAGCTGGTGTCCCTTGCCCACATCAGCAGCAGCAAATTGCCAAGGAAGGACTGGCAAAGGCAAGGTCAGGTTGGTCCTTCCAGCTTTGCCCTCGACTTCTTTTATTATTATTATTTTGGGGGGGGGTGCTGGGGATGGAACTCAGGGCCTTGCGCGTGCTAGGCAAGCTCTCTACCACTTGAGCTAACTCCCCAGCCCCTTCAACTTCTTTTAGTACAGAAGTAGTGATCTGTTTCTGTCAATAGAGAGAGAGTAGCCAGGTGCATGTGGTGGAGGCCAGCCTGCGCTACATAGTGAGTTCAAGGCCAGCCTGAACTACATAGCAAAACCCTGTCTCAAAGAGAGAGAAGCACTATTAAGAACATTGGTTTATATGTTTTTAATCTTGAGATTACTGATATTTACCATCAACAGTTCTAATATTAAGAGCCAGTGAGAGTTTGTATGAGAGGAGAGATGACGGGAATAGGCAGAAATCTGGTGAAATAATAAGCAAATACATGTTTGTTTCCCAAGACATTTATTGTCCTCTGAAGTATATTAGTAAGACTGACAAGCCCTGTACGTAAGGCTGTCGTGCTGGCGGAATCAGCAGTATTCCCAAGGTGGAAAGGTTAGTGAGTAGTGAATTAAAAACACAAAATGTTGTGCTTGCTTCGGCAGCACATATACTAAAATTGGAACAATACAGAGAAGATTAGCATGGCCCCTGCACAAGAATGACACACAAATTCATGAAGCATTCCATATTTTTTCAGAAAGGGGAGGGATGCTGAAGAAATCATATGTAAACATACTTTGACACCTACTGTGTTATAAAATATATCATCAGATGTGCCTTAAGAATCATATATGTAACATTAAAAAAAGTTGCCGGCTTAAAAAAAAAAAACACAAAACGTTGTATGTGCAGTATTTACTCCTGTTTGACATGAGACGCCTCTCTGTGCCTGTTCAAACAGCCAAGCCAAGAGTGACAGTGCCAGATCTCTACAGCGCTGTGGGAAGCCCTTCACACTGATGGTGGGAATGTGAAATGGGATGGCCCCTCTACGGAATAGTTGGGCAGTTTCTTTAAAAATCAACAGGCAAATCATACTCTTGGCATTTAGTCCAGAAAAATGAAAACCTATATCCACATGAAAACTTGTCCAAAATGTTCACGGCAACTTTATTTGTAATTGTCCAAATCTGGAAACCACCCAGATGCTTTTCTGTGGGTGAGTGGTTAAACTGTGGTACATCCATACTGAGGAGTTCCACTCAGCAGTTAAAAATAAATCATTGATACACGTAATTTGCCTGAGGATTTTGTTTTAAGCCAGTCTCAAGCCAGTCATAAAGTCCGTAATCCAGGCCTTCAGGAGGCTGAGACAGGAGGCTCACCAAGAATTCAAGGCTAGTCTCCAAAGGCTGCATATTATGTAATTACACTTACAGACTGTTGTAGAAGTACCACACTTCAAGTGATGGACACTGGGTGAGTGGTTCTGGGTGCGCAAGCTGGTGGAGGAGGGTGCACTGCACAGGAGCGGTGCCCACAGCTCCAGGGTAAAGGGGCGGTTGTGTATCTTCGTCGTGGTGGTAGCTAAATGATTCTGCATCTGACAAAACTGCACAGAGCTACACACAAGTGCATCTGAAAAAGGCTGTGTGCCAGTGTCAGTTTTCTGGTTTTAATATTGTGCTATAGTTCTGTATGATGTTACCTTTGGAGGAAGCTGAATGAAGAGTACAGAGATCTCTGCACTACTTTTGTAACTTCCTATGAATATAATTATTTTAAAAATTTCAAGAACAAAAGTAGAGTTTATTCAGATTTAGATCTTTTGCAGTTCTTACTGGTGACGACCCCCCCACATACACACACACACACACACACACACACACACACACACACACTTGCATACAGCCACAAACCAGTAACAGTCTGATAATACAGCTTCAGAGGCTGGGGTTCCTGTGTCCTCAGATCTCAGGCATGGCCATGTTGTGTCAACGGGACTGTAGAAACAGAATTTTCAGCAAGAAAAGGCAAGCAGATTGACAGCTTTTGAGGCACTTGCACAAGTAGAATGTTGCCACTTGATTACCCATAATAAATACAAGCCATTTATTTCTATGATTGAAATTAAAGTTTCAGGATTCTTTTTAGTTAGCTGGGCATAGTGGTGCAAACATGTAATCACAGCATTTGGGAGGCTGAGGCAGGAGGATCACTGAGAGTTCAAGGCCAGCCTAGGCTGTGCAGTAAGTTGAAGGCCAGCCAGGCCCACATAGGGAGACTCTGTCTCAATCCATCAATCGATTGATTCAACCAACCAACCAGAAAAATAAAAAAGAATTATTTTTAGTTAATTATCTTGATTATGTACATTTGTTAAGGAATGCCTTCTAATATAATACACTAATTTTACAGTTATATATCACATGCTTCTCTGCAGGGTGAATTTGTTAATGAGTATGTTGGTGAGTTAATTGATGAAGAAGAATGCAGACTTCGAATCAAGCGAGCGCACGAGAATAGTGTAACTAATTTTTATATGTTAACTGTTACCAAGGTAAAATTGCCTTTTTTTTTTTTGGTAAGAAAAAGGGATTTTTTTGGTTCTTGTTTCATGGTTTGAGGTTCAACTCAGTTTTCAGATTCATTTTTAAGAAAATAATAATGATTGCAGTAGCCCCCGTGTTTATTATACAGAACATAAAACGAGACCACAGTATTCTCTTGGATGGTGAGTGCCCTCATGCTGCAGGTGTACATTACTTCTTTTTCTGCTTTTACTTGGCCCAAACTCGCTCCACAGAGCCTGTTTCTTTTCCTACCTTTAATAAAACTTTGCTACTATTTTAAAAAAAAGGACAAGATGAATCACTACCGAAGCCTTGTATGTCACATGAGCTGGCACTAAGAGTGACATGTGTGGACTTCTGTCCCGGGTATGAGTCCCACCCCTTTTCTTGTCAGTGCGAGATGTGGCTTCACTTTATCAGTAAAGGAGTGAATCAGCTCTGTGGTTAAATTTCTAATTTTGCAAAAAACTCTAAATTGTCTGGTACACTGAAACTTCTTAAAAATGCATTGGGAAAATAATGAGTGCTGTCTTAAGAAAAATGACAGTAAAACCTATGTTTCCTAGTGTAATTGTAAGACCTGTATGTATTTACATGTTACATTCATTATCTCATTTAATTTTTTCAACAGTCCTCTGATTTATAGAGGACAAGAAACTGTGGTCCAGGCATAAGTGATTTGTTGAGTGTCTCATTACAGTTTAAGAAACAAGACTAGAGGGCTGGGGATTTAGCTCAGTGGTTAGAGTGCTTGCCTAGCAAGCATAAGGCTCTGAGTTCGATTCCTGGCACCAAAAAAAAAAAAAAAAAGAAACAAGACCAGTACCCACATTTTCTCTTCCATACTGTCCCTAACATAATCAGAATAGCACCAGGGCTGGGATGTAGCTGGGTGGTAGAGTGTGTGCTGAGTATACATAATCCCCAGCACTATCACCCCCAAAACCCAACACACACATACACATACACACAATTAAAAGTATGCGAGATCATTTGAACGAAGAATTTTATCAATGTGTCATGGTTTGAAAGTTTTAGTTTTCATAAACGCATTTCATGAACATGAATTAAAACAGCACTTTTTATGGTGCTGGAGTCTGGCTCCTTGAATCCTGCCTTCCTGGCCAGTGGCCCCTCCAGCCGGCTCAGCAGTACTTGGGAGACTCAGTCATTGGAGCTCATCCAGGTTGGCAGAGTTCAGATCCAGGGGCCAGAGTGTTCAGCCGTTCCTTGTGAATGTTAGTATAAGTGAAAATGGAGACGACAGGTCACTACTGGAAAGTGTATCCCACACAATAATAGCCTGTCCATCAAACTGATCTCCAGGTCTTTATTTAGAGAAAATTTCTCATTTTTCCTTCTTGTATCTTTATGGCTTAAACTTGTTCACCCTTTAGTTTTGCTTCCTGCTTGGTGCAGGAAAGAAGGGTTGACAAAAGACACCAGTGTAGTTATCTGAACTCGGAGCTCTCTATTCAGAAAATACTTAAACGTATGGCTCACTAATCCAAGTAGCTTTTTCTAAGGTATGTTTGTTCCTAGAAGCAAACTTAAAAAGAAACTATATTCTACTTTACTTTAATCACTTGAACTTGACATTCAGCAAATAGAACACTTAGTAAACGGCACAGGAAGTGTCACATGTTTAGAGGTGTCGTCGTCAGGCACCAGCTGGTGGCGAGATGCCACCTTGTGGCCAGGACTGAACTGGATGTGTCTGGAGCAGGTTTGTTTCATTTCACATCAAAGGAACCTTTCTTTTCTTTTCTTTCTGAAGGACCGTATAATTGATGCTGGCCCAAAAGGAAATTATTCTCGATTTATGAACCACAGTTGTAATCCAAATTGTGAAACACAGAAATGGACAGTGAATGGAGACGTTCGAGTTGGGCTTTTTGCTCTTTGTGACATTCCTGCAGGTAAGAAAGTGATGTGCCTCCTGAGCCTCTTCCCAGAGAGCAGGCTGTCTTTTGAGGGCGAGACATTGTTCTCCAAGGGTGGGTGCCCAGCTATTTACTCAAATAAGATGGCGTGTTATATCTGGAATTGAGTGTTGTTTGCCAGTGAACGATGAAAGGCTATAACCTAAAAAGGGAGTTTAACGAAAGCCTTTCTGTAAGAGAGGGCGTGACAGGTTCTACTTTGTGGTCCTGGTCCTACTTCTCCAAATTATTGCTGTCTATGTAATGTAGCCAGATGCCTTAGCTATTGTTTTCTTTTTCAAAACATACTAAAAGTAATTAGCTTGTGTTAACATCAACTGGTTTCTTGTTTTTACTTTGAAAGATCATTCTGTTTTAAATTAGACATAAAAAACCTCAGAAGGCAGCGCTATTGCTTTGATTTTTCCCTTTCCCGTCCAGCTTCTCCCACCCCTCCACACCCCCATAGCCCATCCCTTTTTAAAATTTTGCTTTGAAACAGGTTCTCATTGAATCGTCCATCCTGGCCTCAGATTTTCAATCCGCCTGCCCTCGGGCCTGGCAAGTAGCTGGGGTCACAGGTGTGCACCACCATGCCTGCCTTCTCATCCAGCATTTTTTTTGTTTGGTTTGGTTTTTTTGGTTTTTTTCATCCAGCATTCTTAACAGCAAAACTTAGTTTCTCTTTTGTTAAGTTTGTAGAAAAATGGACGAGAAGAGAAATTGTGTAGCTGACATAGATTTAAAATGTTTCTAGGACCTGGGCATGGTGGTGCATGCCTATAATCCTAGGACTCAGGAGGCCGAGGCAGGATGATCACAGCGAGTACGAGGTCTGCCTGGGCTACATAGTAAGACCCTGTATAGAAAAACAAACAAACAAACAAATACATGTTTCTAGAACTCTGAATTGGTCAAGCTCAGTTAAAAGGAAGTTTAGGAGGCCCTACTTTGAATCCTGGGTCTTTGGTATATGTAGTAAACTCCATTTTAAACTTTCATCTGTTTGTTATATAAGATATTAGTTACTGGGAATAGCACTGTGACAATTCCATGGTCACATTGTTTACTTAGAAACTGGAATGAAATAGTATTAGAAAAAGGGCTAAATTTGGCTGGTTGTGTTGGTGGATGCAAAATCACAGCACACCAGAGGCTGAGGCAGGAAGATCATGAGTTTGAGGCTGCCCTGGGCAATTTAGCCAGATCATCTCTCAAAAAAATAAAAAAAATTAGAAAAAAGAAAAGGGGCTAAACTAGAAGCTTTTTCTCTTGATCATAGATTCTTGGTCCCTATTACATTGTTTTTAAACCACTCTTGTAAGAAGAAAATGACTTCTCTGTAGGATGTTTAGGATTGCCGTAATTGTTGGTGGATGGCGTTTTCCTGGTTTTCCCTTCTCATTTTGTTGTTTTCTTCCATCACTGTTTTCACTGAGGTGGAACATGGGAAAGGAAAGTCTTCCCATCAGAATTGTCGACTTTCAGTGTTGGAGTGTGTAGCAGGCATTTCTCTTCTTCAGACTCGAGTGTGAAGAATTCTTTCTCTTATGCTTCAGGCATGGAGTTGACATTTAATTACAACTTGGACTGTCTGGGCAATGGGAGAACAGAGTGCCACTGTGGGGCAGACAACTGCAGTGGCTTCCTAGGGGTCCGGCCAAAGGTTAGTTGTGGGGGCACCATGCTGTGGGTGGAGGGAGCAGTTCGCACGTGTGCATCTTGGGGGAGTTCGGCACCTGGGCACCTGCTTTGCCTGCAGGTCATCCGCAATGTTTCAGACACTCAGGGTTGGGGATTGAGCTCAGTGGTAGAGTGCTTGCCTAGCAAGCACAAGGCCCTGAGTTCAATCCCTGGCACTCACCAACCCCGCAAAGTTCAGACACTTGACTTGCCAATGAAGCTTAATTTCTGATTAAATATGAAATTAGCAAAGCTCTCTTAAAACTTACAAATCAGCAGTATACTAAAAACCACCTTTAAAATGGTGACTGGGGCTGGGGATTTAGCTCAGTGGTTAGAGCGCTTGCCTTGCAAACACAAACCCCTGAGTTCTATCCCCAGCACTAAAAATAAAATAAAATAAAATGGTGACTATTGTGAAGCCAGGCACATTGGCACATGCCTATAATCCCAGCATTTGAAAGGCTGAGGCAGGGGGATTGCTGAGAGTTGGAGGCCATCCTGGGGTACATAGTGAGTTCAAGGCCAGCCTGAACTACATAGTAAAACCCTGTCGCAAAAAAAGAAAGGAAAAAAACTGGTGATGGTTGTGGTATATGGGTTTAATGCAGTGAAAATAGTCACAAATTATCTGAGCATTAATGGGTTAAGGTTGCTTGGATTTACTACCACCCTTGCAATTAAGAAAACAATAAAAAGCATCCTGTTTAAAACTCAGTGAAAGTAGAGCCTTATTTTTAGTATAGCATTGTTATAGGATAAATTATCCTGGTGTTTTTAGGAATTTTACAGCAGACAAATTTAAATCATTGTGAGGATTTTCTGTGTAAAATTCCATACATGATCTGTGATTTTGAAACTGGTCCTTCTTTCCTGCCAGTCGGCATGTGCATCCACAGCTGAAGAGAAGGCAAAAAACGCCAAGTTAAAGCAGAAGAGACGAAAAATCAAAACAGAACCAAAGCAGATGCATGAAGATTATTGTTTTCAGTGTGGAGATGGCGGAGAGCTCGTCATGTGTGACAAAAAAGACTGTCCCAAAGCATACCACCTCCTCTGCCTTAACCTGACTCAGCCGCCATATGGTAAGCTAGACCTTCAAGGGCCCCTCTGCACATGACATCGTTGTGTGTGACTCAGAATGCGTCCTACTCCCTTTAGTAGAGTCCTTAAATAAGAAGTGTTGAGCCAGGTGTGGTGGCGCATGCCTGTAATCCCAGCACTTGGGAGGCTGAGGCAGGAGGATTGCCATGAGTTTGAGGCCAGCCAGGCTATATAGTGAGTTCAAGGCCAGCCTGAACTGCATAGCGAGACCCTTTCTCGAAAAAGTAGAAAAACAAACAAAACAACAACAAAAATTATGCTAGTGAAAAATCCGTCTCTGCAAACTGAGATTCCTTGTGTGGTAGGCAAGGTTGGTCTCTTACTGAGTGTTACACGGGTGGGTAGGTGGCACCTGTGGCATTGGGCCTGGGCCAGAAGCTCACAGCCAGATGAAGCAGCACACCCAGGCGTATGTTTTACTGAAATTCAGTCTGAGCAGACGGTGGGAGCTTGGGGTGTCTGGGTAACCGTGGCACTGACTGGCTCCCTCCTCTGCCGCCCGCATCAGGAAAGTGGGAGTGCCCGTGGCACCAGTGCAGTGTGTGCAGCGGCGCGGCCGTGTCCTTCTGCGAGTTCTGTCCGCACTCATTCTGCAAAGACCACGACAAGGGGGCCCTGGTCACCTCTGTGCTGGAGGGTCGCCTCTGCTGCTCCAAGCACGACCCCTCGTCACCAGCGTCCTCAGAATACTGGAGCAAGATCAAGTGCAAATGGGAAGCCCAGCAGCACGGAGAAGAGGCGAAGGAATAAAGGGTAGTGATCCCCCTTTCTGTCACATGCGATGAAAAAGCAAGCAGATGATGTGTTCAGAAAAGAAGAGACTTCTGAGCGCACACAGCCTCTGCCCGTCAGAACTGCCTTATGAAAGCGAAGATGGGAAACCATTTCACACAGGCAGGAGCAGCTGGTGGCGTCTGGTGTTTCTGTTTTGCTTTGCTGGTTCAGGAATGTCTTTCATGGAAGGTTGAACCTCCTTGTGTTTTTCTTGCCTTCTGTCGTGCTTCAGTGCTTTTTGCAGCTGAGAAAAGAAGTGTCTTCATTTTTAAAACCAGAACGAAAAGAATAAGAAGTTTTGTTAATGAGATCAGTTCAAAGTCTAAACTGTTCCTTGGTTGTATAAAGTAGCCATCATTCCTTTATTTATTTTCATTGTTAGGAATTTTGAGAAGTGTAGTCCAAATAGTCTGCTCAGTCAGTGCATATGTGTGTGTCGGAAGTGGGCACTGGAGGGGCCCTCTGGAGAGGCGCACATCACCTTCTCCGCCTCTTTCCTGCGCGGCAGCGGGCCGCCTTCCATCGCCCTTCGCAGCCCTGAAGAAGGGCTCTCCGCAGGCATCATGTCGATGCGACCTGTGTGGTCTCAAACCGGGCGCCTTTGTGATACAGAAACTTTACCTGCAAAGGGACATGATGTGGTTTCTTAAGTTTTGTTTTGTTTTGTTTCGTTTTGGAAGAAGAAAAGGAACAGCTGTGCTCACTGGTTTTAAAATGTTGTCCGTGGACAGCGGGCTTCTGACAACGTGCGTTACGTGGACGTGAATCCACGGCCGGACAAAGGCACAGACTGAAAGTGGGATTTCTAAGCACCTTTTCCTGTCCAATTTAGTGTAGATTCTGGTCTTAGAATTAGGGCTTTTTTTTTTTTTCCCCTAGCTCTGTTTTCCTCTCCTAATCAAACATTTTCTCAGTCAACTGACCATTCAGGCACATTTCCTGGTAAAACCGCACAAGAGAATTGGAGTAGATCCTTTAAACTGAGTTTAAATTGGGAGGATGAATGCAGTAGGGGCATCTCCAAGTTGTGTAAACAACTTCTGTTGGTGTTCAACAACTTAACATTATCATGGGTAAGAGAAAGAACTACTTTGACAAGCTACGTCAGAGCCACACAAACATACTTCATGTTAGGAAGCACTTAGGGAAGCTCCCAAAGAGGTCAGTGTTAGGCAGAAATGGCTGATGGATGCTTGAATCTTCCACTTGCAGGTATGCCAAGATGTCTGCCCCCAAAACTCCCTCCCATTTAATGCTTAGGACTTTGTATATTACAGGATTCCTCCTATGAAATCCTTAGTGTGTCAAATGTTGTTGTAACACTGTATTCCATAGAAGTCTAGGGTTAGCCTAAATGAACTTTAACTTCCTCTGTGAATTTTGACTGCTTACAGTTGCTGGTACCTGGTAGCGTTTATTTTCTCTCAGAAGTACTCAGTACCTTAGGAAGGTAGGGAGGGTTAATGCTCTGCCATACTCCTTTGATGATAATGTGTGTGTTCCATTGTCTTACCAATTTAGAGCTATTCTCTGGAAAGAAGAAAAAGCTGTGTTGTGCCTCTCTTTCTCTTTTTAAATACAGATATGTGCAATTATACTGGATTTTGTCTTGTAAAAAACAGCAACAACACTACAATTCCTTTTTACTTAAGCTTCTAAACTGCCATTTGCCTAATTGCAGCAATTAATTCTTAGGTGACTTACTGGTCATCCAGTAATTCTATTAATTACATATGATCCAAAAAGAACAAAATGGAAAATGCTACACGTTACCAAATCCAGTTGCTACAAGTAACGTGAACTATGGCTCACAGCAACACTAGACTTTGCTCTTGAGCAATGATATAGTTTGATGTCCTTTTAAGAAATAATTTAAGAAAATCTAGGTTTTCTCATATTCAAATCTTATTTTATATAGATATATGATAAATGTATGGTTTTTTAAACTTACTAACAAAGATTTCCTTTAATATTCCAAATGCAACTCGTTGAAACAATATCCAACATGAAATTGTATTTCTTTGTTTTGTTTTGGACTTTAGTGCTATTTAATATCTGATAACTTTTATATGGTAAGCCAGGGTACATTCTATATACTGCAGATATCTTAGGTTTAAGTATTTTTATGCAGCTTCTCATTGTGTCATATTTTGTTTTTATATCTAACAAGACCTCTGCAGAGACTTTTTTAATCTTTTTTTTAAATGACTAATAGGATTGTTCTTCATTTCAGAAATCAAGGTACAAAACAAAATAGCTAACCACAGTTCTAAAGTCTTAATGGTCTAAGGAGCAGTTTTAGTCCTGCCAGTGCCAACGGCTCCTCACAGCTCCATGATGTTAGTGTTGGCCTGTTTATGTGTGCAGAAGTTGAAGCTTATGCGGGTAGAAAGTTGTGCTTTGTGCGTGCATAAGTCTCCACGTGCTGTGCCTGCCCACGCACACCAACAAAATACTTCAGAAGACACACCTTTTAGTCACAGTCTGATGTTGGTATTTGTTAACTTTAAGTCTGTGTGTGGTCAGAGCTTATTAAGTGGTTGGTTTTTATTCTTGTTCAAAAATGAAATAACTTAAAGCACCACAGAAGAATGGTGGTTGTGGGGTTTATTTCCCCCTTAACCTCATGTTAATTCTTTGGAGGAGGAAGTGAGCATAAGATAAAAATCTTATGATCATCATCCATCAAAACATAGTCAGCATAAAGCTTCAGAAATTAGATGACAGAGCTGAAGAAGGACACGGGACCCTTCTTGGGAAGCAGCGGAGCTGCCTGTGGCCCTGCGCTCCCACCCCACTGACACGGCTGCAGCCCGGCTGGAGAGCAGAGTGAGGTAGGCTTACTCTCATTTTTGTTTTAACAGGTTCCCACACTGTTTTAAGTCCCAGAAATACCTGGCCTAAGCTCTGGAATAGGCTGAGTTTGGGGATCAGGGAAGATGGGCGATTTCTGTCCTTTCCACTCTGGGATGTAGCTGAGAACTAGAAGGTACTGGGGAGAGGAGGACTCAGTTCTTTTCTGCCACTTCAACATAGTGCTTGGAAGCTTGCCTGTAAATGACGTGGAACTAGATATTAGGTATCTGATCATGTAAAGTATTTCAGATGACACAGGCGGTTGGACAGCTTTCCTGGTTCCAACGTAGTATGTGTTTTGAGTGGTTCTTGTGTGATGTGTTCCAGTCGGGCCCACCCAGACCTGCAGTTTGGAATGAGATGTGCCGTCTGGTCAGAATGTAATCTCTGGGCTGCTCGGGACCTATGTGTGTCTTTTGTTTCATTTTTAAACATGAAGCTCTTTTAACCTTCACCATGAAGTCAAGGTGCTGCCAGCCACACACCGTATCCTAACAGAATGAGAAAGCGTAGTTGCTTGTACGTGCTTTACCTCTACATGAGGTGCAGTGGCAGTGGGAAAGATGCTTTATTGGTGGGCAGCTCAGGGTAGACTCAGATAATTTTTTATAAGGCTAATGTGTCTAGCCACCCCCTACTTATCCGAGTTGCTGCAGACAGGATGTGATCAAATGAAATGATTTCCTGTTCACCCTAAGGCTGCCTAAAGTTGGTCTCTGGTTATTTGTAAATGGACTAGGAATAGATGTAATCAGACAGTTTTGCAATGAATTAATGAATATTAAAAAGTTGGAAATTTGTATATACTGAAATCTTACCAACTTTTACTTGGGGCGGGGCACTGGGACCCCTTATATAGGGTAAGGGAGGGGAATGATAATGTTTACCACAGGTACGATGTAGTCACTTTAACATTGAGACCTCTGCCTCATGGAATTCAGGTTTTTTTTAAGTACTTGAAACTCTTCAGATTCTCATTATTTTAGTTTTTGTTTTTAAATTAATGAAGTAGAAAGCATTGTTTTGTATACTATTTTGAAAATAAGTAGCCTCGTCTCTTATCCTCTTTCGCCTGGATTAAAAACAGCCCTGGACATGGAAGCCCTTGTTCACTTTAGGAAGCTCGGGCTTGGCGTGTGCCCCGGAGGAAAAGACTCTAGTGTGAGGCACCAGCAGCGTGTTTACAGGCGTTTCCTGTGTGTCTTCTTTGTTTTGTCAGCCCCGTCCCCGGCACCTCTTCTTTCCTTTTAGTGTATACTCGTGTAGAGGAAAAATGTTTTGCACTTAAAAAATGCTGTGTGTAACCCTTGTTTTTCAAAACCATTTCTGGTTTTTTGGTCAGTCCATTGCAGAAGTGACCAAATGTCGGCACTTGGGGCACATACGTGTGAAGGGGAAGAGAACTTCCTATCTTTCAGTGCGCACTAAAGTCATTAACATGCAAGTGAAAAGGGAAAATAGCACAGTTGCCTAAGTCCGGCAACTTTGCTGCGCTAACAGATGGGTGAGTGCTCGCCCCCACCCTCCCCCACATACCCCTGATGTTGTGCAGCCAGCTCCCAGCTGTCTGTTGGGTGCCAGTCAAGGGTGTCTGCAAGGTGTTCCTGCCGGGTTAGATGTGGACTAAGTAACATCAGCTTTGACTTTGTTGTCATTAATATTATCTCTCTGTCATGTACTCTATGTTGAGAGTCATATGCCACTAATAATCAAGATGCTAAATGATACTTCCAATTGGCCAATAAGATCATCTTTTTATATACAAGAGTGTGTGCCTATTTGGAACTGGTATGAGAAATTCATTTGTCCCCATTTAATATTGCACAGCACACACAGATACCTAGAAGTTCTGTTTTCATTTCCTCAAATTCCTTATGATAATGACCTTTGTAGATTGGTTATTCCTATACTTTGCTTATCTGTAATAAACTTTGTAGATCCTGTAAAATGTTACTTTGCCTAAATCACTTGAGACTTGATCTTTAGTAAGAAAGTATCCATCTTCAGCAAAGTCCATCTGTTGAGTCTCTGTGATTTGGCTAGAAGCTCTTGACACGAAGGGATCAGTGTTCGTTCCCCTGGCAGAGTTCCACTAGGGCATTACTGTAGGATGACTTGATGTTGCCACCTAGACTCAAGATCCATAATACTTCCAGGATTTTGTTGACTGGCCTGTTTAATTGCAAAGTGTGAACTGTGCAGAGCTTGGTTACTCTGTATATAGATAGCTTGTCGACTAGTTAGAGTGTACTTAGGATTGCCTGTAATATTTAAGCTTCTCACTAATCTGTGTGCTGGTAGGAACATACAATTTTTGTACATTGTATTTACTGAGATGTTGCCTTTTTTATTTTACAAATACTTTGGGAATCAAATGTGTCTTTTGCTTCTGCGAGGATTAATTTGGAAAGGTTTTTGACATTCCACTGATTTCAGATTTTGCTTGGGATTGACTTCAATAAATTGTCCTGTATGTCCCCCAAAGTGTGTTTTCTGTTCTGCGCTCATAGAGGAGGGGTCCTTGGAGAAAAACACTGCTTGCTTTTGCAGGCGAAATCACCGATGTAAGCACAGCAGGTTGGTGAAAGGCACTGAGGGGAGGCACAAGGTGAGACCCAGAGATGCCCTGCTGCGTGGCCACACGCGGGGACCGGGGGAGACGCCACCGGCTCCGGAAGGAGGCTAGAGGCGCCAGGTGGCGGCCGCTGCTGCAGTTCCCCCGGCGCCCGCCAGCCCGCGCTGGTACGGGGCGCGCCCGGCTGGGGACGGCTCGTGGGCGCAGGCATCCGGCCACGTCAGCGCAGCCTGGGGGATGGCGGCGGCCGCGGCTCTCGGGGCTGAAGTGGGCGTTAGGCTGGCGCTGTTCGCGGCCTTCTTGTAAGGACCAGGGCGAACCCCTGCCCTGTCCGTCTGCTGCGGGCGGCGGCGGCGGGAGCCTCAGACCCCCGGGAGGCCGCAGCCTGCTCCTGCGAGCGCCCGCCCAGAGGTCTGCGCCTTTTCCTCCCCAGGATGACAGAGCTGCTCCCTCCCTTCCAGAGGCGGATCCAGCCGGAGGAGATGTGGCTGTACCGGAATCCGTATGTGGAAGCCGAGTATTTCCCCACCAAGCCGATGTTTGTGCGTGGATAACCGTCCCTCTGCCCGCTGCGGTCCTTCTCCATAAGCTTAGTGCTAGGAAGCCGGAAGTGGCCCCAGAACGACTCAGATGAGGCAGTTTTGTGCGCGTTTGCTTGCTTGGTGTTTAAATATTTAGATCCAGATTTAGAGCAAGATGTCTGCCTGGCTCGGGCTCGGTTCTCCGAGCCCTGTTCCTTAGTATGAGGCAGCTGGGCTTTGGAGGTTGGTGGTGGTGCTCAGGGACCATTCCTTCGCGGGGGGGGGGGGGGGGGG
>PVJO010000540.1:124410-168560 GCA_004026905.1 Hystrix cristata | reverse complement strand
CCTAGGTGCAGACCGCACCGAGTTGTGCATTCCTAAAGTAGCTGTATGCCCTGCGCCCCAGTTAGCACCCCAACAGACAAAGACAGCACTGTGAGGACCTGGTTAGCACAAGTACACCGCAGAGCTGTGCCCAAACACATGGGCTAACTTGGCCCAGTGTGGTCCCTGAGGGCCGTCCTCATATTTGTGTTTGCATCTGGTTGGAGTCTGTCTCAAGAGTATGGTTGCTCTTAATGAGGCAGTGGCTCCGCCCTTCCTTCCTGACGGACATCTCTAACAGTCCCTTTCCTTTCCAGCCGCCAGCCTTGCCCTTGCTCTGAACGGGGTCTTCACTAACACCATAAAACTGATAGTGGGAAGGTAAGTTAGTTGGTGCCCTGGTGGCTGCCTCAGCCATTACACCACAGGAGACAGCTGTACTCCTTCATAAGACCTTCTCATCATTTTATTAATCTTTTCCTCACTCAGCACTTCTTGCCCTCAACCTTGGTCTTGTAGGTGAGAGCTGGGCTCTCTTCCACCCTGAGAGCATTTCCCACTAACAACCTTAAGTAGAGGCCACAGCCTCAGTCACAGCATAACATTCTGTTTGCCCGAAGAAGTAATCACATGAAGTGACTCTTCCTTTTCCTAATTTAAATGTCTGCCCTAGAACTAATGATTTTCTCTTAGCGTAGTGATTATCCTAATCCAGTTATATTATTTTGCCCAGGACATTATATGACCAGCAGTTAACAAGATTACTGATATCTGGTACAACTGAAAAACACTTCATGGAAATGTAAATGGTCTGTGTCCCATGTGCTTCTCTCTTCCAGGCCACGACCAGACTTCTTCTACCGCTGCTACCCGGATGGGCTGGCCCACTCAGACCTGTCGTGCACAGGGGACAAGGACGTGGTGAATGAGGGCCGGAAGAGCTTCCCCAGCGGACATTCCTCCTGTAGGATTTCAGCTGGACTATTTCAGGATCACATCTGATCAGGAAGCTTATGGCGATGGGGTCATCTGATTACAGCTGGTCTTGTACCTAGAAATTAGAACCCCTACCTCATCTTTAATAACTTACAATTTCACGAAGCCCAAGCCTTGCTTATAATACTTGAGGGCAAAGAGGTATTCTACCTCTATGAGATTTGCACATTTTATTATTACTTTATTTGCCTAGATCCCACAGTCTTGTACTAGTCATAACAAAGTACCTTTCCTGAAGAATTCTTGTGTGTCAGGTGCTGCATCAGGAGCATTTTAGATTCTTACCTCATTTATGGCTCACAATAACCCACTGAAGTGGTACTATTATTTTTCTGACTCCTATTTATAGATGAGGAAACTAAAACCTGCCCAAAATCATGTAACTTGATTCTAAAAACTATTCTCAGTTAAAAACATAACATTGGGATATATATGAAGTCCTTCATTTTTCCTTTTCTCTGATAATCAGTTACCTACACTGGAAGTATACAAAAAGGGTTAATGCTTGTGCAGGCTCACTGCCTCCTGCTGACTCCGCTACAGGACCTAACCACTCACCCGGTCTCCCGGTCTCCCGTTCTAGTTGCATTTGCTGGTCTAGCCTTCGCATCCTTCTACTTGGCGGGGAAGTTACACTGCTTCACACCACAAGGACGTGGGAGATCTTGGAGGCTCTGTGCCTTTCTGTCACCTCTGCTTTTGGCAGCTGTGATTGCACTGTCCCGAACCTGTGACTACAAGCATCACTGGCAAGGTAAGCGGGGACTGGTGCCCAGCCAGACCCCACATTTTACTCCTGGTTCTCTTGCTAGCAGACGGCAGAGGGGCCGCATCTGCCCACAGTGCATCTCTGCTGCCTGCAAACACCCTGTAAGGGTGGGCTGGGTGCTGCACCGCAGGTGTGCATGTGTACCCGCAGGGGAGACAGAGGTTTGCTTCCTACAGAGATTACCAATAGGGCATGTTCTGATTTATTTGAAATACCTAAAGTTCAAATTAAATTGCATCTATTAAAATAAATAAATAAATAAATACAAAATAAATTGCATCTATAAGAAGGTTTTTAAGCCAGCACACTGGTGTGTGCTTATAGTCCCAGATCCTCGGGAGGCTTGGACAAGAGAGAGACCTGGTCTCAAAAGAAAACAAAACAAAGCCAGGCATGGTGGTGCAGGTCTGTGATCGCAGCACCCAGGAGGCTGAGGCAGGAGGACTGCTGTTGAGTTCGAGGCCAGCCTGGCTACATAGCGAGACCCTGTCTCAACAAAAAATAAAATAAAATTTACAAACTAAAGCACATTTAAGGCCCTGAGTTCAATCCCCAGCACAAAAAAGAAAGGGGAAGGGAGGGAGGGAGGGGAGGGAAGGAAGAAAGGAAGGAAGGAAAGAAAAAAATTATCTTGGGGCTGGGAATTTAGCTCAGTGGTTAGAATGCTTGCCTAGCAAGTGCAAGGCCTTGAGTTTGATCCCCAGCAACACCCCCCCAAAATTATATTCCTTGTCATAAGATTTCTGTTCAGAAATATAAATTCAAGAACATGTAAAATTATAATTAAACCAAAGACTTAAAGTAGAATGCTATAGTAAAACAAACTACAGAATATCTTCAAAGAAAAGTCATAATTTAAAAAAATTTTGATAGCATTGCTGGAGGTTTTCAGGAGCTGTATTTTAAAGAATAAGCAAGGAGGGGTAACTCCTAAAGAGTTTAGTTTCTTTCTCCAGGACTCCTGAAAGGCTAACAGGTCAATGAATAGTAACGTAACATGAACTTCTATCAGTCTTTTGCATTAAAAAATAATTTAGTCCACTGAGAACAGTGTTTTGATTTGGTGGGTAGAGAACAATGATAACCCTATGAGACAGAATCAAGAAAGCCTAAAGAAATCATAAACGTAGAATTAAGTGTCTCTCCACCAAGCACAGTGATGGGACGGAAGGGTCAAGTTCTCTACGTTGTGTGGTGTCTGAGTTACTATGACTAAGAAAAGAACTCACTTCCTCTCTCTTCAGATGTGCTAGTAGGATCCATGATGGGCATGATGTTGGCCTATGTCTGCTACAGGCAGTATTACCCTCCTCTAACAGATGCCGAATGCCATAAACCATTCCAAGACAGGCATGCACTTCATGCAGCACAGAGGAAGCCTGGAGACTCCTGCTGTGTGGATGTTTAACAGTTGATCTACCTCACTGGAGAATAAAGTCACTCAGTCTTCCCAAGAGGACTGTGCACAATACAAGAAGTACTGGCCTTTGCCTTCCAAGGTCCAATTGCAGACACAGACATGCTGTTTTCCGGCTCCACGTGACTTGGCATCTGGCGTCACCTGGCAGACTGTCAGGAGCGAGTCCTCTGCCGTGCGCCGCCCACCTGGGAAAGGTCTGTCGGCAGCTCCGGAGCAGCTGGCATCCCAAGAGCTCGTGCTTTTCAATTTATTTTCACTGTCACACTTGGAAAGATATTGTCACAAAGATGACCTATTTATCCTAGGAGCTAATTACCAAAACTTCATTTCTCTTTCTCATAATTCAAAATCTTAAAATCTAGATCATGACCTTTGCTTCTGTTTACTTCCTCTGATAACAATTCCATCAAGCCTTAAATAGGAAAATGTCTAGTTTTGGCTAATTTACCACTGTTAGGTATCTCATCCGAGTCCAGCCATCTGGTGTTGCTATCTGTCTGAACAATGGGGGCACAGACAATTTGTTGAACTGTTAAGAAAATGGTAAAAAAGAAGAAAACAGTCCGATGCGGTTTCAACACTGACAACGGATCATTGTTTCTACCTCCTTTGTCCTCGAGTTCATGGGTTCTGTGCCCAGATTCAACTCCGCCACCCGACTGAGGCAGGAAGGAAAGTTGACAGCTGTCATCCTCTGGAGGACAAATGAACGTATCTCACCTTCTCAGGACACCACAAGACCTTACAACTCTGCTTCTTGGGATTATATTTCAAATGACCTTGTCTTACATACACCTTCCTACAACACTATCTTCAATGCATTTCTTCCCTTCAGTAAGGCTGACAGTCACATAAAATGGTGAACATGCGTTTGTCCTCGGGGTGCCACCTAGACCGCGGGCTGGGACTTACGCCAAAGAATCACGGTGTGTTTACCTTAAAATCGCCACGCTCAATTCTGAATACATCCACCTATAAAACACACACTAATTCAGAGGAACAAATTTAAGTGCTAGCTCTTCAACCAAAATTTTATTTCTTAAACTTATTTTACTACTATAAAGGGGAAGAGAAAATAGTTACTATATTGATTCTCTTCATGACAGATGAGGCCAAGTAAAAGTAGGCAACTGGTCAATACAGTTTTATTTCAATATTTACCAAAGTTTTAAATATAATCATATAAAAAACAAGTATTTCAAAAGTGCAAAATATTAGAAAGTTAATCAGTGCTATTGATCTTTCCATGCAAACAACCTCTTATTGAGTATTGAGATAAGCCAATACTAGTTCCACAGCTAAGAAAATGTACAAGATGATGTTATACTGGAGTTTAAAAGTAGGCATGGTCAGGATATTGCACATGATACAAGTGAAGCAGTGCAAATAATTTATAAGTAAAGGGTTTCGCTCAGGCTTACTGCCCCGTGTAATATAGCCGTGCTAATACCACAGGTGGATGGATGAGATACAAAGCACTTAAACAGTTACCTTCCCTTACCACCATGAAAGAAACATTTCTTTTTGTTTTGTTTTTTGAGACAGGGTCTCACTATGTAGTTCAGGCTGGCCCTGAACTCACGATCCTCCCGCCTCAGCCTCCTGAGCGCTAAGAACACAGGCATGTGCCACCAGACCTGGCAGAAACATTTCTCAGTACAGTGGCTCATCTAGCCCTCAGGGTCAGGCTGTCCATCTTTGGTCATCTTTTGGCTCACTGTGAGGAGGAAATGTAAAACTGAAGACAGCAAGTAGACAAAGGATTACCGTTTAATATATAGTGAGTGTTAGTTCGTTTTCTTTTTGACTAGGAGTTTATATGGTAAAGTACTCCATACAATGAAGCTTCTCAGGCCCACACCTTCAGCCTCAGCCTGTGAGCTCCTGGTGCACAAGAATGGGCTCAAGCTTAACTCCGCCCTGCTGCCCTAACCTCCAGGGTGCCAGTCGCTCAATGCCCCTTTTCCTTCTCTGTCTGTAAAAGGACAAAGGCCACTGTTGTCTATGGGATGACTTCAGTGAACAATAAATACTACTGTTCTGAACACCATGATACAGCCACACACACAAACAAAATTTATAAAGAAACAGCTTGCCTGCCTCTGCCACACTTTAAGCAGGGACCAGTGGGACTCTGAGCAGGAGCAGAAAGGGCTCTCCTAAGGGACCTGCCGGATGGTGACAAGTGCTGATCAACGGGAAAGAAAACACTAACGATGGCCAAGTGGTGTGGGACGTGCCAGGAAAAATTAGTCTATAGCTACCTAGGTTTCTTCAAGGGCAATTTCACCTTGTGTGCTCCAGATTGGGGTCTAACTTGTGATCCTCCTGCCTCAGCAGCCCCCTGGGGTTATAGGCCTATACCACTTCCAGCCTACAAAATGGCTTGAGAGAGAAATCACAATTAACACTTCCATCCTAGTGGAATGTTAGGTGACTTAATTCTGTTTCACCATAAAGGCACCATTAAAGATCTTACTGACAACCTAAGCAGCCTGGAAAAACCATTCATTTCCAATTCTTCACCTCTACCGTTTCACCCTCAACATGACACCAGAAACTCTTAGTAGGCCACGCTGGTGCACACCTGTGATCCCAGCACCAGGGAGGCTGACGCTGGAGGACCACTAAGTTGTGAGACCCTAAATCAGTACAGAACACAAAAGGGCTGGGGTGCAGCTCCGTGCAAAGGCCCTGCGTTCAATCCTAGTACTGGGAAAAAAGCAGCAGCTCCTATCGGATGAGTAAGTCAGCTCCGTCAGACCTCACCTGGAGTCTCCAGTTGGGAGTATGGTGCGGAAGCAGAGGTCTGTGATGCACAACACCAGTGTGAACTGAACTGTTCTGTTCAGACTTACAGCAGCTGAAACAGCTGTGACAGCAATGAGCAGCGTCAGTGATTCGTAGCAATAGTCTGCTGGTTGTATAAAGTGAACGATACTCTTATTAAGCTGCACTGCAATCTTTATGCAGTAGACTCAGGAAAGAAACAGTCTCGAAAAAAAAAAAATCACTCTGCAACCCTTCCCATATCCGTTTAGACTTAGCCTTTGGCTCCAGAGAACCCTACAAATGAGAATACCCTAAAATGCCTTCTAAATCTCAATAATCCAGGTTGGAACGCTTTCTAAAGATGAGCAGTAATTTCCCAGAAAAATTTCTAGCCAACTTTCACTAATCAAATCCTAGCTAGACTGTACGCTACCTCAAGTAGTGAGCAATGAACTGTGGCTCCTATTTACTATCATCACAGAATGAAAGACCAAGTATACTCCCAGTTAGAAAGAGTGGTGAGTGTTCACAGGAAGCCAGCGGTAGAAGCTAACAGGGTCAGCTGAGCATGGTGGCACCTGCCTGCAATCCCAGAACTCTGGGAGGCTGAGGCAGGAAGACTGCACGTTCAGGCCCAGCCTGAGCTACTCAGTGACTTAGCAAGACCCTGCCTTGAAATTTAAAGATAAAAAGGCTGGGAATGTAATTCAGTGTGAAGGCCCTGGGTTCAGTCCCCAGCACTACTCCGCCCACCCCCAAAACAGTGCTAGGGTCTTCCCTCGGTTTCCTCTCACTCCAGACTTGGAAGGCAAGGAGGTGGCAGGCAGCACGTGGCACACAGGCAGCCAAGGAGGGACCACAGTGAGAAGTGGGTGGGCTCTGCAGTGTCGGTCCAGGAAGAGCCAGAAGACAGCTCATCATGCAGGCGCAGCCAGCAGGTGGCCGCAGAGCGCGCCGGGCGGACACCTGGACGCTCAGTGTCTCACATCTCAGGGTGGGATCTGAGACTGAAATGCTAACTGTTGCCATGTGCCTCTTAGCCAGTCACAAGTATTTAGATTCTGAGTTCCAAGTCTAGAAGACAACAGATGTCACTAGACAAAACCTTCCTCTAAGTGTATGACTGTATTTCCCCGACCCTCTGAAAATGAGTAACAGCCTGGATTGTGGTGACAGAAAAATGTGGATTTATACAGAGTGCAAGGCTCTGCTGTGTATGTGACGTTAGAAAGCTTACATGAAGCGGCCCAGATGGGCCCCTTTACTGCAGGGGCTGGTCCGGGGAGATGCCCCGGGTCTGGTAGATCTCTTTGAGGACCAGCAACACTGTATCTTCAGATTCCCTAGAAGAGAAAACCTTGCACTGAGGACCAATAAACAGAACTAATATTTGTGCTACATACTTTACATATTATTTAACCTACATATGCACCTTCCTAGTTCAGTTTTTAAAAAGAAAAGTCTCAGGAGTGATTTTTGGAAGGTGACGTGGCAGAGAACCATAGCGTTATGTCTGGAAACAGGAAAAGAGAAGCGCCTGCCTAGCAAGCGGAAGGCCCTGGGTTCATGCCCCCAGCACTGCCAAAAAATAATGACTTAAAAACTATACATTTCCACAGTTCTTTTTTATCCTTTTTTTAGTAGTACTGGGGATTGAAACCAGGCTTTCACACAGAGCTACACCCCCAGCCTTTTTCAGTTTTTAAATTTTGAGACAAGGTCTCACTAAGTTGCTATATTGACCAGGAGAGGCTCAAACCTGTGGTCCGCTGCCTCAGCCTCCCAGGGGCTGGTGTAACAGATGTGCACACGTCTCAGCCTCCCAGAGTGCTGGGATCACAGGCGTGCAACACCCAAACTTTTTTTCTCAGTGGTGCTGGAGATTGAACTCAACCCTTGTACATGGGCAAGTGCTCTCCCACTGAACTACTTCCCAGCCTTCCAGAGTTCGTTCTTGAAATATTACTGAAGAGCAATCCAGCTGATTACCTTCACTGTTTAAAAAGTATCTGTTGTTTAAGGCAACACAGTCATATCATTCAGAACTCAAAAGACATAAAAGGGTATAAAACAGTAACGTCTCCCTCCCACCTGTTTCTCCACTGCCAGTTCCCATCTTCTAACAACCAATGCCAGTAATTTCTCATTCATTTTCCAGATACCATTCGGTATAGTTGGGTTTTTTTGTTTTGTTTTGTTTTTTTGTGGTGCCGGGGATCGAACTCAGGCCCTTGTGCTTGCAAGGCAAGTACTCTAATCACTGAGCTAAATCCCCAGCCCCGACCATTCAGTATGTACACAAGCAATTCTCTATATCCACAGGTGAACATGAGAAAATTCGGTTAGAAAAGACAACATTCGCAAATGACTGCCTTAAGGCTCAAACATGTCTCCAGATCTGCTGTCATGCACCCTTTTGAGAATCTAAGGAAATCTCTGGATGTCTCTCCAGAAAAGATCATGTACACATACACAGCCCAAATTAGAACCAGAGTCCCACTAGATTCATAAACTACCCCATCATCACAGATGCCACACAGACCCCAGTGAAAGAAACTCCTGAACCAAGAGAGAATGAGCTCTACTTTAGATATTAAAACTCAATATGGAAGCAGATTAATAGAGAACAGCAAGTTCAGAAATAGTCCCAATGTTGTTTTTTGTTTTTGTGAGACGGTCTCACTATGTAGCCAGGGCTGCCCTCGAACTCATGGTGATCCTCCTGCCTCAGCCTGAGGCTGGGATTACAGGCATGCGCCACCACGCCCGGCAGGTCCCAATTATTCATAGGAATTTTTTCCCATACTTGGGATTGAACCCAGGGCCTTTGCACCAAGCTATGTCACCAGTCCTCTTTTGAGACACCATCTCACAAAGTTGTTAAATTGCCCAGGCTGGTCTCAAACTTTTGATTCTCCTGCCTCAGCCTCCCACAGAGTGCTGGGGTTAAAGGTGTGCACCACCACACCTTGCATTTATAGCAATTTAATACAGTAAAGTTAGAATCTGAAACCTATTAATAGTGTTGAAACAACTTAGCCATATGGGAAAAAAACTCCTGGATCTAGTCTCATCCTCTATTAGGACAATTTACAGTGAATCTAAGATTTACATATAAAAATAAAACGTTAAACTGTGGCAATGATTTTTTTGGAAGGCAAGGAAGATCTTCCTAAATATGACACAAATCCCAGGAGAAAAAAAAATGAAGATCAGTAAATCTGACAATGTAACAATAAAAATCTACTTACCAAAAGCCAACTGAGAACATCAGAAGACAGACCAGGAAAAGATACTGCAACCCTTATCACAAACTAATCCATACAAAAAAGCCAGCATTTCAATATAAAAGGAGTGAAGGTGCAGTACGCACAACTCCCAGAAAAGGAAATCAAATGGTCTTGATCAAGATGCTCCACTCAGTCACAGCAGCAGGAGTGTAATTTAAAACTCAGAGGTGAACAGCACACACAGCGAAAGCGGCAACACATGACTGACAGGACAGCAGCTTACGCCAGCCGGGCAGCAGCCTAGCAGGCCTCTCCCAAAACGCACAAACGGCCAGGGAGGGAGCTCAGTGCGGAAACCCTTCATGCAACCCCAGTACGCCAAAGAAAAGAAAAGAAAGATCCATCACGGAGGTCTTGGTAAATTCATAAAGTGGAATACAAAAACAGCCAAAGTCTCTATGTAAAATAGGTACAAAAATTCTTAAAAAGCATGGCACAGAACAATGCCTATAACATTATAGGTAACATACATACATACATACATACATGTATGTATGTTCAAGCTCCAGTAATGGGAAAGTATATGTATCAGAATATTGGGATTTCAGACAGGCACCACCATGCCCACTGCTGGCAGAAATTTTAAGAAACATCGTTACATACAGAGAGGGAACCAATTAGTAGGGAACAAAATAAAATTTTAGAAAAGATTTTTTAAAAAATTTCTTTGACTTTCAAACCTTTTGAATTTCAAAGTTGTCTTTCTTTGAATTTCAAACCATATAAATACACTTCTGCTCAGAAATGTGAAAAACCAAACTAGCAAAGATCATTCTTGAAGCATGGTATTTTAGCCCCTTATCAGATTGCATCTGCTGAATTGCACTTTGATTTTGTCATTGTTGCTATTATATTTAATTATACAGAATTGAATTCAAATTAAAAAATTACTCAGAATCTTAAAGCTTGTATTTAACAGTTATTTCCCTACCTTTATAATTTTCTTTACTTCAATTTCTTCAGTGATTAAGTTATAACATATGGAATTCAATAAACAGAACTTATCCTTTCTTTAATCCATCAGGTAATTGTTTAATAACAATAAATTCTGATCTACCAGTGCTTTCAAATGGGTTTCTTAAAATATGCTCAGCAGTAGTGAGACACAGTGGGTCACACTAATGCGTGTTTCAGTTCATTCACAAGCACCTAAACAGCATCAACTCCATAGTCTATGCAACTATAAAATAAAATGTTTAAACCAGCGCATGCTGTGCGTCTGTGTGCGTGTGTGTGTGTGTGTGTGTGTCACTGGCAATTAAACTGAGGGGATCAATCTCACTACCACTGAGCTCCATCTACAGCCCTTTTTATTTTTTATTTTGTGTATATTAGTCCATCTTCCTTTCTCTACATCTATCAGTTTTCTATAAAACAAACAAAAACAAACAACACTTACCAGTAGCACAGATGACTTTGTAAAGCAAATAAATATTCATTAAAGCTCTCAATGGGTTTCTCCTGCAGCACGTAGTCAATACGCTGGCCTCTATTCAGCATCCCCACGTTGATGGGTGGAACTTCCTCTTTCACTGCCACAGAGGTCTCTTCCATGCCAGCATCTGGACGGGGAGAGCCAGCGTGAGCGCCCCAGAGCTCTGAGCGCTCCAGGGCTGTCCCCAGAGAGCTCTCTCCTGGTCCTTTTCTCAGTCTCCTTAAAGACTCTCCACTAGTTCTGTCTGATCCCTTATTTTGTTTTACTTGACACAACCTATGAACCATCCCTTTGAGAGCTAAGTCATTGGCCTTGAGTTTATAAACCAAATGCAAGCAGGAACAGAGCTCTTTAGGAAATTGGACACTAAGAAGGAAACTTAGTGGAGAATATCCTAGCTACTCCTCAACTAGAAAAACGGGCCTGCAAGGACTCAGCTGCTCCTCCTGGAAAAGCAGGCTCTTGGCATCATTGCCATTGCTCTACAGTGAGTCAGCTAACGGCTTCCCTTGATATTTTACCACACACATATTCCCGTAATTTACAACTATTAACGTGACAGAAAGTCCAGGTAGGACAGAAGTCCAGTCAGGACTCAGAAGGAGAAAGGAAGAAAGGCCCTGAGGGAGTAAGAGCCTCATCGAGGAGTCTCTCCTACTGGGCCCGAGGCGGGACTCAATGTGCACAATGTCACTGACCACTGGCTTTCTCTGAACTTGACTCGGGTTCTGCTTCAGCTTCTTCTGCAGCCTCTGATGCCTGTAAAGCAGGGTATGGCGCCCTGGTGAAAGACTTCCAGGCCATCCGCAGCGAACCTAGCAAGTTGTTCTTCAGGTCCATACTCATCCTGGTCAAGCCCTCTCTCAGTTCTACAACACATATGAACATAGGACGTGTGGTTTACGAAGTGCATAGGGTCTACCAGGGCAGAGTAGAATGAATGAGGTCCATTTAGTTTGTATTGGCCAAAGGTCTAAAATTACCAAGTTTCAGTCACAAACTTGCCTAAGTGCATCCGCTTCCTGCCTTTATGATGTGGGATCAGCATTGGCTCAAATTCCACGCCTGGAACCACCATTGGTTCAATCCTATAGGCCACAGGATCAAACTATACAGGAAAAATAATAGCTATATTTATCCCGGCTAAAACAGACAGTCTGAGAACCATGTATCCGAGGCAAGAACAATTATGAACCCATTCAAAGCAGACGCAGGTGTCCTGCCCATCAGTTTCAGACCAACACTACCGTAAAAACAAGTTGTTTCACTACCAGAGAACGCTATCAAAAGAAGCCAATCTTTCCCAATAAGCCCAAATATTCAGGAAAAACACAACAGTTGAGTAATGCTTACAGGGTGATAAATATTGAAGAAACCTCTGCACGTTGGAAATCTGTAACTGGGATCAATTCTCTTGAGCCCTCGGACGGTAAGGAACATTCCAATGGGAGAGCCAAAGGCAAAGAAAATTTCTGGCTTGTAGATGAGCCGGGGGTACTTCACAGACACCTGCAATGAGGACACAGAGGCGTCCCTCACTAACAACAAGAGCAGCACCTGTTCAGTGGCAAGGGAGTTAGTGCGGTTACCTGCCCGATGGTGACGTCCTGACACTCATCCGGTCTGGTGTCACCTGTGCCGCCCCAGGGCTCAGAATCTCCGGGGATGTGCACCTCCGAAGCTGACTGTATGCCTGCTCGATAAATACCCTGAAGAATAAACAGACTTAAGTGGAGCTGTTATACAGTAAAAACAGCCAAAGGATTGCAGGTTTCTACTGGTTTGAAAGGACACTTGGGCCAGGTGTGGTAATGCCCACCGGTAATCCCAGCACTTGGGAGGCTGAGGCAGGAGGATTGCTGTGAGTTCAAGGCCAGTTTAGGCTACATCATGAGTATGAGGTCAGCCTGAAATACATAGCATATGCCTGTCTTAAAAAAAAAAAAATGCTTGGGAAAGTTTTAAAATGATAACCAATAATTCTAGGAAGAGTCTCTCATAAAACAAGATAAAGCTACGGAAAATAATAGCTGCCTTAAATTATGAACTGACATTCCCTGTGTGCCCGAAACAATGAGAGCTGAACGCAGCCATCTGGGCAGCAGCTGCAACTGTAGGAACCAACAGGAGGGCAAACAAGGGCAGAGCGCTGCAGAAGAAACACTGAGCCTCACTAAGGAATCCACGAAGGGCTGTGCTCAGAATCAGATTGGACACAGAACACGAGCCAGGAACTGGGTCTTTAAGAAGACCTGAGTCATCTGCTAGAAAGCTGGGAAAGAACTGACTACTAAGATATGGAAAGGAATTCGGTGGCCAGAAAAGCTGAATGCAGATGTACTGTTCTGACACAGATAAACCTTGAGCACGTTATGCTCAATAAGAGCCAGACACAAAGGCCCCTCCCACAGGGCGGCCCTGCAGCAGAAATGTCTGCAGTAAGCAAATCCACAGAGAAAGAGCAGAGAGGGGAGGATGAGACCCACTCAGCCTGAGACTTCTCCTGGGGGTAATGGAATGTTCTGGAGTCAGATAGTGGTAATAGTTACAAAACTGGATACAATAAAAATGAGTGAAGTGTACACTTTAAAAAGGTGATATGTGCAGTACATGATATGAAGGGCTTCGGATGTGGTAAGGCCCCCCGTTCAGTCCTTAGTACCAAAATGAGAAAAATGAAAAACACTGAATGATGATAATCCTGTGGAGCCAGGCGTGATTAGCACAAGCCTGTAATCCCAGCACTCAGGAAGCTGAGGCAGGAGGATTGCTGTGAGTTCAAGGCCAGCCTGGGCTATACAGCAAGAACCTGTCCAAAAAATAAAAAAAGAATACCGAGTGACCGTGGACTGAAACCTTTGAAACCATGAGCCAAATAAACCTCTCGTCTTTGTAAATTAATTATCTCTTTATAAATTGTCATGGCAATGGAAAGCTAACATAGCACTAAAAAGCTAACACATCATGAAAAAAATTAAAAGAAAAAAAAATCGTGGTGCTAAAACATTTTTAAGGGTACGAATAAAGACAATGTGTTTAATGTCTAAGCTAAAGATCAATTCCTAAAACTGTTTAGCTAGCTGTGTGTGGTGGCACACTTGTAGGGCCAGCTATTTGGGAGGCTGAGGCAAGAAAACTGCTTATACCCAGGAGGCTGAGGCCAGCCTAAGCAACACATCCAGACCCCATCTCAAAAACAAAACAAATAAAAAAACAAAGACTGCTTAGCTCACCAGGGTAACACCACAAAGGACACCATGGATGTTAAAGAACTGCTCCATCTAACACACTACACATCAGGCACATACCTCTGAATTTCTTCTGTTCCCAAAATAGTTTAGTATCTTCTTTCTTGGTCCTAAGGGAATTCCCATTTTCTGAAGATCTCTGTCTGTGCATAGAGCCTAGAAATAAATAAATATCTTTTATTTCTAGGCAAAATACAATCAATTAAATGTCCTGTTCCCTGAGAAGAAAAGACATAAGCATTCTTGTAGCTCCCTGGTGTACAACACCATTAATAACCTGGAGAGAAAAAGACTCTTTATTCTTGAAGCAACCTAAAGAAGACTCCAGAGTCTCAGTAATACAGATAACACTGTGCTACTGTTAAAAGCAAAACAAGCTGGGTGTGGTGACACAACCTGTTATTCCAGGACTCAGGGGGCTGAGGCAGGAAGATCTCTGAGTTCAAGGTCAGCCTGAATTACATAGCAAGATCCTGTCTCAAAAAAAAGAAGAGGAAAACAAAACAGCCTGGAGAAGCTGGGTGCCTAATGACTTGTGACAGAAAAAACCGCCCTGATTTCCACATTCGCTTAGATGTCACACTGCTGAGAAGGGACACATGGCATGAGGACACAGTGAACGCAGCTGGCCAGCGACAGAGACCTCAATTCTGGTGCTGACTGCCTGGCTAGGGAAGGCTTCTTCAGCCTCTCAAGACTTGGTTACTCCACCATACATCCTTAGCCCACCATGTACTTTTCCTTATCAGTCACCCTAATTCTAATTTCTTATGTGTATAATTATTTACGCTACAAACACTGGGGTCTCATTAAGTTGCCAAGCTGCTCAGACTAGTCTTGAAGTTGCAGTCTTCCTGCCTCAGCCTCCCAGAGCACCGAGGTTACAGGTATACACCACCCAGGCCAGCTCCTTTGAACTCTGAACTCCCACAAAGCAAAGATCACTCTGTATGGTAAGAAGTAAGTGCACGATGCCAGTGGAAATTATTAATGATAACAAAGTGCTTGTGCAACTAAAAGCTCCTCAAGGGCCAGTTCTTCGTCAACACAATGAAGAGAAACAAAAATAACGAACATGATTTGGCATGAAGTTTTAAAGGATTATTTTTACCAGAGCTTCCTTATCTACTTTCTCCTTCTCAAAGACATCAAAAAACTCAGAGAGCTGAAGTCTCTTCAGATCTTCCTCCAGGGTTGCCGTGTCTCCACGATCCGTAACAATATCTGGTGAGTCCTAAAAATGAAATCATAAAGCTCATACTCTCAGAATTCATTTAGTTTCCTTTATTAATACTATTTTGTAATTTGAAGTGTATTATATAAAATTCCCACAGGAGAGTATCTTAACTTTAAATAAATTGTAACTTAAACAAAATATAAATGAGGAGTGATTTGCAAGTTTTTCGAACTTTAGTCACTGAAGTATTTCTAAATGAATGAAGGAATGAGTAACTGTCAGAATATTCCTCACCATCATTAAGCATGTACTGAGCTCTGATTAGGGAAGCAGAGCCCGAGAAACAAGACGGCCTGAGATTAAAGCCGCCGCGGCAGAGCTCGTGGCCCCGCAGAGTAAACAGATCTCTTACGGGAAAGGAAAACCCGAGCGGCAAACCAGCACTGTCCATAATGAACATTCACAGAACTCTGTTTAAGCATCAAGTCCTTTTACTTTCAAACAGAATTTCAGCAAATCACACCATTACATCCAAGTCATTCTTTACTGCCTTACATGCAAACTCCACTTAGCTCGATTGAGTCTACAGTTCTATTACTAGACCAGCTGTGCATGTTTCTCAGTTTTTCGTTTTGAGACAGGGTCTCGCTGTATAGTTCAGGCTGGCCTCAAACTCCTGGCGATCCTCCTGTCTCAGCCTCCCAAGTGCTGGGATTACAGGCATGAGCCACCATGCCCAGCAGTAGTACATATTTATAAAGGGAAATAAAGACACCTACGGTTATTTTAGAATATGGCAGCTACTGTAGAAGCATAGTACTACCTTGCTTCTCAAGATATGACAAATAATCACTAGCCTGTTAAACACAGATTTAACATCACAGTATGAAACTAAACTCAGCTAAAAACAAAGCATCTAAAAATCTTTACTATGGAAACTACAAGAGAACCTATCTGAACATCTAAATTACCTTTTCACTGTCAATATCCCCCAAAGAATCTTTCTGATTTGTTAGGATATCAAACAATATAAGCGAACCTATAAGTAAAATAGAAGAAAAAAAGGGACAATTGCTAAGTATTACCACTAAATGGCTATCTTTTATACAAAAAAGTCATAAGCCAATGATACATGTAAGCCAATCGGGGAAGCAGGGACTCTTTCCAGTTGACCACCACCCTCCCGAGCCCTTCCCCTTCCATCGCAGACCACCGCTAGACTTCTAAATCTGACACCGGTAAGACAACGTACTTCAAAAACAAGCGTCCTTAAAATGCGACAGTCCTCTCTGGTTACAGAGAATTCATCTGTTACCTAAACTATGACCAGCAATGGATACACCCCCTTTGAAATCAGGGTTCCTCTGCAGAAAGAGTGTGTAGATTCGGTTCATCTCGGAAGCCACTGTGTCCACGATAGTCTGACAGTAGGTGGGGCTGTTGTAGAAGAAGACGTCCAGGATGGTGTCGTTGGTGAAGTGGCGGAGGCGGGTGATGCTGGGCAGGGTTATCCGCTGCAGATCTCTGCAAAGACAAAAGACTTTCAGCAAGAAACCCAAATACATCCCATAACCATCTCCGAGTGATTATCCAGCTTACTTCTCAAGTGAAGAGTCAAACATTAAGAGACAACTATCAATTTACAGGAAAAACAGAGGATAGAGAGGTTTAATGAAGCCAAAGAGAAGTGATTAGCAACACTCAGTATAAACAACACTGTAAAACAATCCAAGCCAGGCATGGTGGCGCACGCCTGTAATCCCAGCACTCAGGAGGCTGAGGCAGAAGGATTGCCACCAGTTCAAGGCCAGCCTGAATTAGTGAGACCCTGTCTCAAAAAACCAAAAAAAAAGACAATCCAGTTTACTATACGAATTATAAGAAAATAATAGAGCTGGGAGTGGCAGTGCACTCTGCAATTCCAGCACTTGGGGAGCTGAGGCAGAAGGGCTACAAATTGAAGCCCAGCCAGGGCAACACAGTTACTTAGCAAGACTCTACTCAAAATATCAAAAAGGGCTGAGGATGTAGCTCAGTGCAAAAGCAATGTATTCAATCCCTTGTACCACAAGGAAAAAACAAAAAACAAAAAGAGATTGAGTGTTAATCAAGAGATTGAGAGAGACCATCTCAATGGTTTTTACTTGTATCCCATTTTTAATTGTACCTGTCAGGGTTGGGGATTTAGCTCAGCGGTACAGCACTTGACTACCAAGAGCAAGACTAACCCTAAGGCACTGAGTTCAAACCCCCGTAACCCCCCCAAAAGTATCTGTGTATGCACATATGTACATAAAATCTTATTTGGGCTGGGGGTATAGCTCAGTGGTGGTGTACTTGCCCGGCATGCCCAAAGCTCCATCCAGTACATTCAATCCCTAGCACCACACGAAAAAATCGTATTTATTAGACAAATGGAAATTTGAACACTGACTATGTTTAAATTTGATGATATAATATTTTTAGGTGTATAATTGTGCTATGGTCAAATATACATATATATGTAATTTTTGAGACAGGGTCTTGCTATGTAGGGCAGGTAGCCCAGGCTGGCCTTAAACTCAGTGATCCTCCTGCCTCAGCCTCCCAATTGCTGGGAGTACTGGGACTATCAGCATGAAACACCATACTCAGTGCTTTTTTTTTTTTTTTTTTTTTTTGGACGGTACAGGAGATTGAGCATTTTTTGAGACAGGGTCTCACTAAGTTGCTAAATTACCCAGAATGCGCTCAGACTTACAATGCCTCAGATGTGCAACACCATGCCCAGCAGTTACATATATTTTAAAATCCTTCAATACATACAGACTGAAACATTTACTGATGAGCTGTCTTTTCCAGTTTTTTTTGAGGGGGGTTGTTTTTTGAGACAGGGTGTCACTATATAGTTCAGGCTAGACTCAAACCCATTGCCTCGAATTCATGGTGATCCTCCTGCCTCAGCCTCCTGAGTGCTGGGATTACAGGTGAGAGCCACAACCCCCGGCACTAATGAGTTTTTGACAGTGTGTCTAAGATTTGATTCAAAACAACATGGTAGAAAAAACAGAAGAGTAAGTAAGAAGATACAAATAGGGCAGAACCAACCATGCACTGAGCTGCGCGATCAGTACCTGAAATTTTTCATTCATATACATACAGATGTGTGTGCATGTGTGTGTGTGTGTGTATCACACACCACTTTTATGTACAAAATTCTCTATAATGAAATTTATTTTAAAAAAGACCAAGCAAATTTGGGTGCACACCTGTAATCTCAGCACTCAGCGAGGCTGAGACAGAAGGATTGCAAGTTTGATTCCAGCCTAGGCAACTTAGTGATTTAATGAGACCCTTTTCAAGATAAAAGTTGTAAAGGGGATGAGGATGTAACTAAGTGTGGAGCACCTGGATCCAATCTCCAGTACTGGGCGGGGTGGGGGATGCAAGAGGCTTTTCTTCCTACAGTTATCAGCACTGAGGTGTTCTTTGCTCTTTGAACTGTGCTGTGGATCAAACCCTAATCCCTGGGCCGGGGCCTCGCCTGTGCTAGACAAACGTTCTGCCACTGAGCTATATCCGCAGTCCACTGCAGATTTTTTTGTTTTTCTTTAGATGCTGGGGATCGGCAAACAGAATTTACAGCTGACCAAGGAAGACCATGTTAACATGCTCTATTACCAACCCTTACCCAAAGTTTTCTCAAAATTCTCAGAAATATTCCTTAAATACCCAGTAGCTCCTGCAATTTAGAGAGAGCTTCATACCTTTAGTAGTCTTTGAGTGTCAGCTAAAATGTCAAAAAACGTGGACTTCCTACTCATACAGCAGCACCACAGTGGAGCGTCTGGCACGTGGAACTGTACACAGGGTGTGAGGACCCAGGCACAGAACGAGAAGAGCCACTTCTGAGACCAGCGTGGCACAATCTTCTCGTTCTTCTCCAGAACCGTATCATGAGCGCTTCTTTGTGGAGAGCCCAGAGCTGGAGACCCTCAAATAAGGTGACCTTCTCTGTCATCACCATAAAATTGACAGACAAAACTACAGGGCTTAAACCTTAAAAAGCTGCAATTTTTTTAAAAAATCACTATACCAATTATACTTCAAATTGTAAATATAATTTAGGGAGATTTCTTCTCTTTGTTTGAAATCTGGACAAATACTATTAAATATGATCACAAAAGGGGCAACAAAATATTTTGTATTTCTTGGGGTATGGCTGGGTTTTGACATCTGAAAATGGAAAAGCTTTTACACTAGAAGAAAGCAATGTTTGCCTTTAATGTTTTAATAACAAAGCTTTAATAGTAAATACTAGAAAGACAATAAAACATATTAAAGAAGATACATATAGCTCTTTACTAGGGACTGACTAGCTTTTAATAATGTATCTCTAAGAAATTTTAAATACACAATAAGGTATAGCAGAGATGTCCTAAGCACACTGATGATCAAAAAACATGATCACAGCTAACAACTCAAGAGTATAAGGCGTTACTCACACATCCACACCAGTCGAATGTAAAGGACTGTGCCAGTTGACTGGAAGAAATTCCACTCTTCCAATCTGATCATTTTCTTGAGCTTTCTTAAAATGTGTCTGTAGCAAGTTCAAGGAAACACTTCGAAAATCATTAACTGGAAAAGAAAATTAACTTATTCATCAATGATGAAGCAATTAATACACAAAATTAGCATATAACAAGTCATGTGATAACACACTGCCTAACTACATTTGCTTAGAACACATACTGACTTGACTCAAAAATAGTGAAGTAGTATTCAGGAAAATCTGAGAGTACATACAGGAAAAGATGCTCCTTTAATGTAAAACCTCCTTTACCATACAAATCGTTTCATCAAAAGAAAAGCTTGTGGGGCTGGGGATTTAGCTCAGTGATTAGAGTGCCTGCCTTGCAAGCACAAGGCCCTGAGTTCAATCCCCGGCACCACCAAAAAAAAAAAAAAAAAAGAAAAGAAAAGCTTGTAATCAGATTCTTATTGTAACTGCCTGCTTTTTATAATTAATCGTTAAAATTCTTATCATACTCATCTTAGCCTTCTAGAATACAATTCCAGTTTATGCTTAGAACCATTACCCAGTAAAATAAGACTCCTGCTTGGAACAGACTTTGCATACTATCAAGTTTTAGAAGACATTGCCTTTGAAAGTCAAGTTATACTAATGACTTATCTTCCAATTATAACATCAAGAGGCTTCTGAGGACTGTAATCTCATCTACTCAGGATGCTGAGGCAGGAGGATGGGGACTGCCATCTTTGGGCAAATTAGGGAGACTCGGTCTCAAAATAAAAAGGGCTGGGGCTTAACTCAGTGCTAGAGTGCTTGCCTAGCATGCACAAGAACCTTGAGTCAAACTCAAGTGCCTCAACAATAATAATATCAAGAGGGTGCTTGCCTTGCAAGCACAAGGGCCTGAGTTCGATCCCCGGTACCACAAAAAAAAAAAAAAAAAAAAAAAAAGTGGGGGAAAAAAAAAAAAAGAGGCATACCACAGTATGAATTAGAAAAAAATGACCGTGCTGTTATTCACTCTAGCATCTTCAGGGTCCCTTTTAAATTTGTAAAGGTTAGAAATAGGACCATTACATCACAAAACAATTTGATAGGGAGCATAGGGGTTATTCACTGAAGAATTACTGGTTAAGAGTATAAACTATTAGCTGCAAGAACTTACTAGCACTTTCTACTTAAGCTGGGAAGCTTTACTGCCTTATCACGTCTTCAGCGATCCAAATCTTCTTATGCAGCTAAGAAAATGAGCTACAGACAACACTTTAGCTCGGCTCACGTAGCAGACTAACGATCTAATCCACACACTCCGTGAACCTACCACACTGTACGATGCTACGAAAGCGGAGATCACAGGCTGGGCCAATCCCATGGACTACAAAGACCAAGTGATCTATTTGCAAAGGTTCTCCTATAAATAAAATTAGAAAGAAAAATTATTATTCCATGTATTTAATCACATGTTCTAAACTCAATCACTGACGGTGAATAGGTTATAAATACGAGCAAGTTAAACTATAAGTGGATTTTAACTTGTTTCTAATTTAACTGGAAATAAATCTATTAAAAAATTTCACTTTTTATTCTGAAATAACTGCAAACTTACAGAAAACAAGAAAAAGTAGTACAGAAACTCCCAAGTACACTTTAGAAATTCAACTTTTCAACAATTGCCACATTTCATTATTCTCTCTCTCTCTCTCTGTGGACACATGCACACATTTCTTCTTCTGGGCTGCTTGGGAGCAGGGTGCATCATGATCAGGTTTCATACACCCCAAACTTCTTTAGCCGTTTAATATGTGTATTTCCTAAGAGCCTCTTATACAATCACAGTACAGTTAGCAAATCCAACAACAGTGATAGAATGCCCTTACCTACTAGTCCGTTTCTAATCAATTGTCTCAATAACGTTTGAAATGTTATTAAAGCCTAAAATTTTAAACCCATCTTTTTAAATTACAGTAAATCTAAGAGTTTGTCCAAGCAACAAATCATCTGTTCTGTAAAAGGTAATTTTAGAAGTCAGTTAAATATATTTAAAGCCATATATTTAAAGCCAATCATAAATGACGCCAGTTAGATGGCAATGAATAATCAAGTTCCTTCTGAAAAATAGTGCTCCTGAGTTGAAAATCTCCAACGATGGGAATTCCCAATACACTGGACCCCTGAAATTCTCAGGGGTTACATTTCTAGAGCACCCATGAACCTCAGATATGGTCAGAAGAATGTCTATAATAAATGCTTATTTTTATAGTTTAACCCTAAATATGCTACTTCTCCCACAGTTAAGTAATTTAATAAATACCGTAATAAAGCTTTAGAAGGCGCAAGGCAAATGTTTGGTGGCATCTTAGGGATCTCAGGGTTTTAAGAAGAATAAAACCGAGAATACTGCGTTGGGGTTTTAGCTCAAGTGGTAGAGCGCTTCCCTAGCAAGCACAAGGCCCCAAGTTCAATCCCCAGCAACGCCCCCCACCAAAAAAATGCCAAGAATACTCAAGATAGTTACACGCGGAACAGCAACCTGTTACAATGCGGGCACGCTGGTGCACCTGCCCAGAGATGGGTTGCAGGGCAGCAGCCAGTCAGCAACAAGAACTGAATGACGCTCTCTGATTGGCTACTTGCCAACCTCCCACCAAAGAAATCACTGCAGAGAGTATCTGCAGTTTCATGAAACTGTGGGAGTTTGCGCCAACAATTATTAGTTAGGTTCTAAGGAAAGCCTGAGAAGGACCAAGGCGTGAAATCTGAACTATGAATTTGCAGGAGTATAATGTAACAAATGTCTAGTCAAGCAGGTAGATTTAACTTCTTAGAATTAGGACTAAGTTAGCTCGTCTACGCTTAGCAACTACCTGATTAGTATCGCCAAATTTTACCCAGCCCACCATATGTACTCAGCATCTTTAAATAAATACTTACATCTTAGTAGATGAAGTGATGCTAATCCTAATTCAGAATAAATCCAATTAAAGATCATTTGTAAGCCTTGAGGTAATCCAAATACACATAAAAAGGGTCACAATTTAAGGAATAAACAAGAAAGCGAAAAAATAAATGATTAACATTACCACAGTGGATGTCAACAGAGATGTTCTCTACCCCTCTCTTCACCGTTCGTGGCCGACCTTGCTCAGTGGGTGTTGAACCCCATTCATCAGACCCTGCGACTGGCTGGTAATGCACCATGAGCTGAAACAGAAAAAGGTCACAGCAATGGTCCCTGCCATCTCTGTGGAATATACACAAATAGGAATTTTTATTTTGAGCCAGGGTCTCACCATGTAGTTCAGGCTGGCCTTGAACTCACTATGTAGCCCAGGCTGGCCTCAAACTGGAGGTGATCCCCCTGTCTCAGCCTCCTAAATGCTAGGATTACAGGCGTGCACCACCAAGCCCAGCTTCTATACAAGGGTAGGCACATATCTTTCAATACATACAGTTTTGACGTGCAATTCTTTTTTTGGAGGGGAGGTGCTGGGGATCGAACCCAGTGCCTCACACTTGCTAGGCAAGCGCTCTACCACTGAGCTAAATCCCTAACCCCTTGATACGCAATTCTTACACCCTGAAATGAAGGCCCTGAAAATACACTGGATTAACAGATCTTTCAACATCCTACATGTGAAAGATGTGCTCATATACCGTATTGGTGATTTTCTGAATTCTATAATGCTGTAATTTTTCTTAAGAAAGTCTTTTGTATGAGCTGAGTAAATAATGGCAGTAGTGTAAGTTTCACATTTGACAGCGGTGAACTGAACACAAAATTGCCTAAGCTTGTGTTACATAGAGTCCATGGGGAAAAGAAACCAAAGTTCTTCCTAGTAATGCAATTAACCTTAACCTCAATATCAGAGAAATGTATTACTTCACTTTACCTTTGGATTGTGTAATATAATAATTTCTCTATTTGGAGACTCCAGTTTCTTTTTCCATTCATCCAGAGTTACAGCAAGCATGTATGTTTCCTTAAAAGAAAACACATTAGGGGATGGGGATTTAGCTCAGTGATGGAGCACTTGCCTAGCAAGCACAAGGCCCTGAGTTTGATCTCCAGCACCCGCCCCCCCAAAAAATACATTAGAAAATACGTCTAATAGCTTTTCCATTAAACTGAACTTACAACAACAGCACTACTAGATTAATGAGTTTCAATAACACAGTTCTCCAGTTTATCAAATTCTTTTAAAATTACAACAAACAACAGCACAGCACAAAGAAAAATACCACTTCTAATTCTATCACCTGGACTAGATAACTGCTATTCTTTTCGTATGTCAGTCATATTAATGCTCACCAATTTAAAGAAAATAAATATTAAAAAGGTCAGTCCTAAAAAAAAAAAAGGTCTTGTGGTTTAAATGCTAATACAGTTGTACTCTGGTTCACGAATACTTTTGTTTCCAATTTGGTTTGCAAACAGAAGCATTTGCCAAAATTTTGTTTTTGTTTATGAACTCTGCATCAGACAACAAACACAATGATGGCCATCTTTCCCACACGAACACAAACATGGTCATCTTTTCCAAAATCATAGAATGAATTAAGTTCATGAATTGAAGTACCACTGTAATGATTTCCATCAAGGAAAATTTTTAATTAAGAAGCAGAAGACAGTTTCTATAATATTTTAAAATCTGAAATTAAAACTACTTTATCCTGAAACTAACTTGCAAAAAGAAATGCTATAAAGACTGATTAGATGGAATGAAATTTTTTCTGCAAATTTCACAAAATAAGTCACAAAAGAAAAGATTATTAAATGAGAGAAGAAAAAGGATGAAAATTATGATAAAAGGGGACTGACGAGATACCTCCAAAACCTGGCTGAAGCTCTCCGAGTAGGGCACGTATTTATTGTCTTTGTCTCCCTTGTAGAACCAGGTGCAGCGTCTCACTTTAGATGCCAGTTCATCCCAGTACACAGCATACCGCATCCTCTCTCCTAGGTGAACATCATACCTGCCCCCATCAGTGGGGACAACTCTCCCATTACAATCCTTCCCTATCAAGAATTGGGAAGGGAAAAAGAAGTACAGATTATACAATACATCTCCCAAAATACGATTTTGAGTTATATTTTTAAAACAGCTTAACAGGAAAAATCTAAAATTTATCTTTAACAGCACTCACTATCAGAGCTATTACAAAACCAGGCATAGTGATACATGCCTGTAATCCTAGCATTCTGAGAGGCTGAAACAGAAGGATCACAAGTTTAAATCCAACCCGGGCAATTTAGGATACCCTATCTAAAGGGGGGAAGGGGGTGATGGGGACGTAGCTCAGCACGGAAGCTCTGAGTTCAATTCCCAGTACCACAAGAAATGGGGGAGGGCTACATTTAGTTTGAGAGAGATGAAAAAGTCTTGTTACAATTCATCTTCATCCTACCAGAGCCATATGCCTCTTCCAGCTGCTGTGAATCCTCAGAGTTGAATGGAATCCATGTCTCCTTAGAATCTATTATCTTACAATAAAACCAATGTGGAGAAACTGGTTCATAGGAACTGCCGGCATCCATATCTATTAGCTCAAAGGAGCTGCATGAGTTAGGTGAGGGGGATGGGTCGGCCTGAGACAGCTGCTCCTGGTGGGATTCCACTGAGGACATCTCCCGCTCTGAAAGACAAGATGCAACTATGAGGACAATTATTTTCCTTACATTAACGGTGTGATCGTTCATATGTGCATGCACACAAAAACTGATCATTTCAAAAGGGTATTTCTGCAAGAACAAAAATATCTAAGGGACCTACATAATTTAAAATAGAAATAATAAATTACTTGGGGGGTCTTTAAAAAAAAATCACTTCTCTTAGTTCAACCAGTTTGCACTGAGTTCACAATTCTCTTAGAAAACTGCATGGTTTACTCTGACAAGTTTTAAACTCAAAATCACAAGAAACACATCCTCAAAACTGACTACGAGTCGGGCGTGCTGGTGAATGCCTGTAATCTCAGCATTCTGGGAGGCTGAGCCACGACTACTGCATCTCAAAATTAAAAAACAAAACAAAACAAAAAAAGAATTTTAAAAAGGGGTGGAGATGTCTAGTACCTCAAAACAACAACGAAACTGGATCGCAACAAAATATTTTACTCCCATTTCCAATCTAGTGCCATTAGCAGAGAACTGACGCCATCCAAGCCAGTACACGAAGGTCCCTCATCGTCACACACCTACCTGGCCACTGGGATCTTAAACACGGAAAATCACTATTCCGTCAGGAACCTACCATTCTGCCTAATTAGAGGCTGTGACGGCGCAAGCCAAGACCGCCCGCCCGGGACGCCGTGCGCCAGCGCGCCGGCCGCTCAGGGGCGGACTCAGGGGCGCCCTCCGAGCCCCTCCCCGCCGCCGCCGGCCCGCCGTGCGGCCGCGCGCCTCCTTCCCGGACCCCGAGCCGTCCCGTCCCGCCTCCCGGCGCCCCGGCAGACGTCTTCGCGGGCGCGGGCCGCTGCTCCTCGGCGGCGCCCTCCCCTCCTTCTCCCAGCCCGACGCGCGGACGCGGGCTCACCCGGCGGCCCTGCCGCCCGCGCGCGCTCCCGCCCCGGCCGAGGGTCGCCCTCTGCGTCCCCGCGCCCGCCTTCCGCCCGGCCCGGCGGGGCGGGGCCCGGCTCTCCGCGTCCCCAGCGGGCAGGGTTGCGGGCGGACAGGCGAGGCGGCCGGGAGCGCCGCGCGCCGGCCGGGGTGGGGCGAGAAGGCCGCAGGGCCCCGCGGGAAGTGTCGCGAGAGGCGGCGGGGCTCGCGCGAGACGTAGCTCCTCCCGCGGGTGGGGGCGGCCCGGCGCTCCGAGACCTTGGGCGGAGCGGCGCTGCGCGCGGGTTTAAGTCTGCCCTAGAGGGGGCGGGGCCGGTGGGCCTTGAGGGAGCGCTGCGAGTTCCCCGGAAGGACGGTTCTTCGGGACCGGCCGGCGCCGCCTGCCCTCGCCCGGGGGAAAGCTCGGGCCTCGGGCTGCTCTGCCGGCGCGTGTCGAAACGGTGGTCCCAACAGGTGCACGGGTGCGCTGGACAGAATTCAGAAGCGGCCAGGGAGGCTGCGTTTGTTTTGCGCTTTCCAGGGAGCGGCCGTAACTGTCAGAAGCGTGGATCAATTTCCCAAGCGTGATGCCGAGTCATGGCCTGCCCAGCTCCCCTAAATAGCTCATTTTCTGGAAGATCTCAGTTTTTTCGGTTTTAAATTTACCACTTTCTAACTAGAGTATAAGGCAGGGGTTCAGGGAATTTTTGTCATTTCTTCAGAGACCAGGAAAAAAGAAACAGTACCTTTTATGACACTCTGTTTACAGACTAATAGCCACATACTCAAAGATTCTAGCTCCTAAGTAGCCTGTTTTTTATGGAGAGGGTGAAGGCCAGGTCTGTGTCCACTTCTCTACGTGCTTACTGATTGTATTATAGACAAATATTGCTAATATTTACTAAAAACAAGGAGTATTTTAATAGTCTTCCCAGATAATTCTGGATATTCTTATAATACTACCTTAAAAACTGCACAAATGCTCCTTTCTTAAAAGTGATTTGTGGAGCGTGGGGATGTGTACCCGTAATCCCAGCTACATGGAGCCTGAGGAAGGAGGAACATGAGTTCAAGGCCTGCCTAGCCTACTTCATCAGGCCCTATCTCAAAAAACAAAAACAAGCTGAGTTGCACTGTGGTGTCTGAAAACCTATCAATGAACTTTTCATATTGACACCATTAAAATCTGTTGGTCAAGCTCCTACTTTGAACGGATCCTTCACACATGCATGACTAATGACATTATGTATTTGGTGATTTGGAAAAATCAGTCCATAGAGCTATACAAATCTTCCAAATGTCAATACATTTCCTTACACAATTTTTTAGATCATTGACCTCATCAAAAAAGTCTTTTTGTTGTTGCTGTTTGCTTTTTTTTTTTTTTCTTTTGTGCCAGGAATTGAACTCAGGGCTTTGCGCTTGCTAGGTAAGCACTCTAACCACTGAGCTAAATCCCCAGTCCTGCTGTTTGCTTTTTTGAGACAGGGTCTCACTGTGTAGCCCAGGCTGGCCTCGAACTAGCAGCAATCCTCCTGCCTCAGCCTCCTGAGTGATGGGATTACAGACATGTGCCCAGCTACAGAAGTCTTTTAAGTGGTGGTGCAAAGCTATTAAACTCAACAGTAGCTGATCCAAGTTTCCCAAAATCCTTTTCTCTCAAAAAGGCAAATTTTAGCATTAACAGTAAATAGTTGTTTTCCTTGAAGTGACAAGCTCACTTTGTTCTCAAGAAAAGTTATGCTGAACCAAAATCTAAAGAGCTATAATTTGTCAGCTGCATTTCCAATTAAAAATGAAAAAAAAAAAGAACTAAAAATGTTCCATGAAAAAAGAACAGCTAGTTCTGCTTCCCACTGAAAGAATCACTCAAGTGCTTTTCCTGGACGCCGCGGTGCTGCTGCTTTGTTTTGTGCCCACTAACCGTTCTGTGGCGTAGCAAATGCAAAGCTGTGAGGGTTGAGCGTTGACGGTGCTACCCGCACCGCCTGGAGAGGATGTTCTTAGGGCAGGCAGGCGCTGTTCCATCGGCTCTGCGAAAAGTGCGGAGACCGGCCGTGGGTTTGCTTCCAGCGCCCGGCTGACTGCAAGGCTACAGCAGTTTGGCTGCTGAGCTTTGAACGTCCCTTCCCATGCACACGGACATTGAACTGCCGTCGCAAGCCTCGAGAAGGGGCCCTTGCGAGGCGCGTCCCTGGGGCCCCTCACGGAGGAAGGCGGAGCCTGCGGGAGGGGCCTCGCCCTCCGCTTGTCCGGTCCCCGAAGCAGCAGGGAGGCCCTCACCAGCGGGTCGCCAGGGTCCGGCTCTTGGACTTCCCAGCCGCTGGAACCCTGAGCCAGACGTGCTTGGATGGTAACTTTCCCAGTCTCTGGCATTGTTACAGTAACAGAAAACGGAGACACCATTGTTTTCACATGAGCAGTGTAAATGTCAACAGCAAAAAAAAAAAGGCGAATCATTTCTTAGTATTAAGAAAATAGTTTTCACTTTGTTACCCCTGAAGAAATCTCTAAGACCTCCAGTGTTTGTCAACCACACTTGGAAAACTACAAAATGCACCCACTCCAGAGCCCGGAATACAAAACTAAGGAATAACACCACCCCGAAGGAGTTCTGTCTCAGCCGCAGCACTAAGGCAGGAAACAAATGAGTGTGTCTGGGTGAGTGCTATAAACAGAGGCAGGTACTAAATTGGTAGATACAAGGGGCTGGGGATTTAGCTCAGTGGTAAGAGCACTTGCCTTGGAAGCACAAGGCTCTGAGTTTGATCCCCAGCACCTAAATAAATAAATAAGTTGGTAGATACAAAATTAGTAATCAAATATCCAGGCATACATCCAAAAATTGTTTCTCAGTAGGTCTTTGGTAGGATCCAAGAATCTTGTTTTTTTCTCTTTTAAGAATCCAGTTTTTAAATAAGAACTCCATGTGATTCAGCTGCAAGTAGTGTGGGATCCATACTTTAAGAAACACTGCCTTAAGCAAAAAGTTTAGGTTCCCCAAAAGGCTGACAGGTAATTGCAGGCAAATACGAGTATTTATGCTCCCTCCCCAAAGTACAATTTCACTGGCCATTATTTGCAGTTGCATATCGATGTTTTACTGGAAAAGACTTAAATTTTTGCTTCTGTTTAAAACTTAAAAGGTGAGATAGTCTCTGCTCTCTCCCACTCACTATCATGGCATGAGGCAGCAGGCTTCTTTTGTAAAAGCAAGATACATATTGTAGGTTCTGTTGGCCAGGAAACCTGTCACGCCTGATCAGCTGTCCTGTCCCAGCACTACCACAGCCAGGCACATAAGTGAATTGGTGAGAGTGGCACTGTCCCAATAAAGCTTTATTTACACAAGCAAGTGAGAGTGAAAAGCAAAGCACAAGTATAGGGATTTTATAGCCAAAGATGGCATAATTGTTAGGCATCAATTTTAATGCCTAATACTCATTTCTTTCCATAATAAACCATATTTCACCTAATTTAAATGTGTTCAGCAGGTCATGGTGGCACACACCCATAATCCCAGCACTTGGGAGGCTGAGGCAGGAGGATCACCTGAAACAGGCCAGCCTGGGCTGCATACTGAGTTCAAGCCCGGCTCAAACTACATAGCAAGACTGCTGCAAACAAAAAGTGCAAAATTTTCAGTCAATACCCAAAGATTCTGATAAACTAGAATATTTAATCAGAGTGTTGTGTCCAGCAGGGGACCTCTGGCAGGGGAGATGCTGGGAGTCCCCCATAATGACCCTCCACCTCTCTTCGGGTCCTGGCCCTCACTCAGGAAAAGAATGAAGAAGTGGGGCTCCTAGTGCAAAATGGGGGAGTCAAGACTGATACAGTGCAAAGCAAAAGTTTATTTATAAAGTGCAGCAAATACAGAGAAAGCAGAAGAGAAGCTATCGCAGAAGCGGAGTGATGAGTGAGATGTGCCTGCGCTTACAGGACAGGCGGCTTTGTTGACTGGTGTGAGCGAGGCCAGTCAGGATCTTAGGCTTTGTTCCTGGGCAGGGGACGAAGTCAGCTGGGGATTTCTTAAGCATGCAGTAAGTGCAAGTTCATAAGGATACTTTAGGGCACTTTTTTCCAAGCACGTGGTACACAGATAAGCATGCAATGATCTTACAGTCAGCAGCCAGAGATAAACGTGGTGATTTCACAATGTTAGTCACCCATGTTTTGCCCTGAGTTTTTATGTCCCTCTAATCTGCTCCTACAAGAGGGGTCCATGTGTCTAGAACACGCAGGCAGCTGGGCTTGGTGATGCACACCTGTGACCCCAGCACTCTGGAAGGCTGAGGCAGGAGGACTGCAAGTTCAAGCCTAGTGCTGTGGGAGGCTGAGGATCACAGGCATCTGCCACCACACTGGCTAAAATGTAAATCTTTTATTTTAGGAAGAAACAGGAGCTAATCTCTAAGCCAAGGGGTAAACCAGGAGTTCTTAGAGACATAACCCAAAGCCCTGCCCTTAAAAGGAAAATAGGGACAAACTGGACTTCATCAAAATTTAAAATTTTGCTCAGTGAAGGACCAAAGATAGAAAGACAAACTTCAGACTGAGGTAAAGTATGTGCAAACTGCACACCCAAAGAGGACTGGTGAACTCTCAAAGCGACACAGTGAGCGGAAAGAAAGATGGACCCAAGACCTGCTCGGTAAGAGGCACCGGGGCCTCTTGGACAGACAGTCTGAGGACCGGAACCAGAGCTGTGTCTGAGCATCTGACTGTGCCAAGCAGTAGAGGAGGAGAGAAAAATCCAGACAATGAGCACGCAGCCCACTCGGCACATCTACAGGTTCTGCATCTGCACGTCCAGCCAGGGGCGGACAGAACAGGCCAACAGAGAACTGCCGGCGGCCAAAGCAGGACAATTGGAGCAACACAGTAAACACTGTAGCATCAGGTCATAATCTCAAGTAGGAAATAAATATCCCTGAGTCTATATGCACATAGGTATGTGCACACACACATATACACATGAATAGGGGAAAAGACGTTTCCCCGGCAAGGAAACTGCAGATAATCTATGTAGAGGATTCCACCTTCAAGGAAGTGGAGCGTAACTTCCCACCCCCAAGTGTGACGCATCGACAGTTCCTGACATAATGGTTTGACTTACCATTTTTCAACTTTCCAATGGTGTGAAAGTGGCACACGTTCAGTACTTTAGGTTTTGATCTTTTCCTAGCCATGATATGATTCTGTCTCCTGGTCCTGGGCCACATGATCATGGGGCAGACGGCAAATCTCTACACTGCTGTATGGTGCTAAACTACACTGTTTGACAGCTTATGTTTATTCAGTGCTTTTGTTTTGTTTTGTTTTTGAGACAGGGTCTCACTATGTAGTTCAGGCTGGTCTCCAACTCTGGCAATTTTCCTGCCTCAGCCTCCAGAGTGCTGAGATTACAGGCATGCACCACCACGCCTGACTTTGTTCAGTGCATTTTTGACTTAACGTATCATGGGCTGATTAAATCAGAGAGCATCTACAGTATGAAATGGTAAAAAAGGGTAACTGTATAGCAGACAAATCTGACAGACTACCTCAGCAAGGCAATTCAGAATAACAGCAACACTATAATCATGTTGAGAATATATATCTGTGATATGATGGATGAAGCCCACAGTCCCTGGGTAATTAATTACAAGGGAAGTATAAGACAAATCCCAATAAAGGGACATTCTACAAAATGCTTCACCAGTACTCAAAACTGTCAAGGTCATCTGAAACAAGGGAAGTCCGAGAAAATGTCCCAGCCAAAATGCCCCTATGGAGACATGATGGCTAAATGTAATGTGGTCTCCTGGAAGGAATCCTGGAAGAAAAATAAAAGACATTTGGTAAAAAGGAAAAGAATCTAAATAATGAATGTATGGATTTAGTTACTGAAACTGTATCAGTATTAGTCCACTAATTGTGACAAATGTTCAACAGTAAATTGTTAATAATAGGGAACCAGATGAAAGGCACAAGGGAACTCTCTAGTATCACAATTATTCTGTAAATCTACACTGCTCTAAAATTAAGCATAGGGCAAATGCCCAACAACCAACGAATGGCTGAAGAAGATGTGGTTTTTCTACACAATGGAGTACTACACTGCCATAAAAAAGGACAAACTAGAGTCATTCATATATAAATGGATGTTCCTTGAGAACATACTCTTAAGTGAAATAAATCAGACACTCAGGAGCACACATCGAATTGTTTCTCTGATATGAGAGACCATAACTGTAAATAAGGACAAAGAGGTGTAATAGATATTATATAAAAGGAGGATGGTGTGCAGAGGAGAGGAGTGCTAGAAAGAAAGAAGGGGAAAAGCAGAAAGGCAACAGGGGAGAGAGGGGAAAGGGAAAATATGGAAAATGATGAATGAACCTGCTGTAAATAGGGAGGGAGGGTGCAGAGGGGAGGGGGGAAGGGGGAGAGAACCAAGATACATCATGTATAGGTACAGAATTAATGTAATGAATGTGACCATTGTATGTAGAATGTACCAATACATGTTCTTGGTTTAAAATAAAAAAAAAAAAGTTGCAAAAAAAATAAAATTAAGCGTAGGGCATGGTGGCACACATCTATAATTCCAGCACTTGGGAGGCTGAGGCAGGAGGATTGCATGAGTTCAAGGCCAGCCTGAGCTACACAGTGAGACTCTGTCTCCTATATACATGTATACGTACATAAATATATCAATCAATCAATCAATCCAGTTAGAAAGTTGGGAAAGATGTGGATAGACACTACATAAAAAAAGAATATGCAGGGGACAAATAAAAACATAAAAGAAGTTCAAACCCCCCCCCAAAAAAAGGGCTGGGGATTTAGCTCAGTGGTTAGAGTGTTTGCCTCGCAAGCATGAGGCCCTGAGTTCGATTCCCGGTACCAAAAAAAAAAACCCCCCCAAAAAATAAAAGAAGTTCAACCTCATTACTTGTTTCACTTTAGGGGCTGGGGATTTGGCTGTGGTCAGAGCGCTTGCCTTGCAAGCACAAGGCCCCGAGTTCGATCCCCAGCACCAAAAAAAAAAAAAAAAAAAAAAAAGAAAGCAAGCACTTGTTTCAGTTTACATCTAGATGTCCCCCAAGGCCTCATGTGATCACAAGTGGGACTCGAAGAGGGAAGAGGTGACTGGATCATGGGGCCCTACACTGGTGGATGGATCAGTTCCACTGATGAAATCTTAGCTGACAGTGCTGTGAGGAGGTGGGGCCTGGCTAGACTGGCGGTCACTGGGGCTGTGGCCTGGACCACTTCCCTCCCAGCCCCCCCTTTTGCTGTCTGCTCCCTGGCTGCCAGGAAGGGAGCAGACTTCCTCGCCAGCCCCGGCTCTTCCACCATGCCACCAGTTATACAAGGACTGATAAACATGAGCCAAAATAAACATCTTCTCCTTTCAGACAAAGATTAGAAAACAGAGAGTACTTGCCAAGGGTTTAGTACGGGGCGACAGCAAAGCACATGGCTATACGAGGTCAACAAGGAGGATACTTGTGGTGATGAAATCGTTCCAAATTTTGATCGTACCAGTTTTACAGTAGCTCGGTTGCAACCTGGCAGCTAAGTTTCGCCACATGTTACCACTGGGAGAAAGTGGGTAAAAGGTACATGAGATCTCTGTAATAGTTTTGTTTTGTTTTGTTTTCTCCCTAAGACAGGGTCTTGCTAAATTCAGGCTGGAGTTGAATTAACTCATCATGTAGCCCAGGCTGGCTTCACTCATGGTGAGCCTCCTGTTTCAGCCTCCTGAATGCTGGGGATTACAGATGTAGGGCGTAGCGGTTCTTAAAACTGCATGTAGGGCCGGGCATTTCACTCAGTGGTTAGAGTGCTTGCCTTGCAAGCACAAGGGCCTGAGTTTGATCCCCAGCACCAAAAAAACAAACAAAGAAAACTGCATGCAATTCTGTAATTATCTCAAACATTTTAATTCAAAAATATAGTACTCTCAGTTAAATCTGGAGTTCGAGCAATCATCTGTTAGTGTAAATATGTTCCAAATATTGCCTGGGTCACAGAACTAAAAAGTGATTCTCGAAATTCAGACTCTGCTGGGAATCCTGTATTTTATCTGGCAATCCTACTCTTGGCAGCCTGTAATATGAAATAACTTCAAAATAAAAGAACATGTAAGGGCTGCTGAGAGGGGACCTGCCCTGATCCCGGAGGGCTCTGAACTGTCATGCAACTCTGCCTCACAGCTCACCACGGGAAAGCCACATGCAGTGTGAAACCTTTCTGTCTTCACGTAAGAGCGAAAAATATCCAGACCGTCTCCACTTCTCAATTTTAGAGTTCAAATACCTGTCTGTCCCACAACCGCACACAAATGAAAGATTAAAATGAATTAATTAGGGATGGATACATAATTCGGCACTTCCTGGCATATGCAAGGCCCTGAGTTGGGGCCCAGTGCACGTGTGTACACACACACACAGGGGGAGCCAGAGGGAGGAAAAGCCACCAGCTGTGACGCACACTCCTGGCAGACCAGCTACTTGGGAGGCTGAGGTAGGAGAATCACAAGTTCCAGGCCAGCCTGGGCAAACTTAGCAAGAACCTGCCTCGAAAAATAAAAGGCTTGGGGAATATAGTTGAATCCCATCCCCTGGGTTTGATCCACTAGGGGTACTGTGAAAATAAATAAAAGAAGAAAAGAAAAAAAGAAGCAGAATTTTCTAGAAACAATTTTGAATTTCCAGTATAATTCAATCATACTGTAAAAAACACAACCAATAATTAACAGACATCTCAGAAATACTAACATGATCAATACTGGAGACTTTAAAAAAAGGAAAAAGCATTATTATGCAGAAAGCCAAAACAGCAAGCAATCATCATGAATATCCTCAGAGACGTAAGATGCTACAAACACTAAAAAAAGAGTAAAATCCCTTCGGGGCATGGTGGTGCTGGACTGTAATCCTAGCACTGGAAGGCGGAGGCAGGACTCCAAGTTTGAGCCCAGCTGAGGCAACTCAGCAAGACCTTGTTTCAAAATAAGAAATAGAAAAGGGACTGGTGATGTGGCTGGCTCAGTGCAAAGAACTTAAAATACAATAGAAGGAAAACAAATGAAAAAATAAAAACAAACAAAAAAATACAATAGAAGGAATGTAAAAACTGAAATGGTGACACACGCCTGTGATCCCAGCACTTGGGAGGCTGTAGCAGGAGGATTGCTGTGAGTTTGATGCTACATAGTGAGACTCTGTCTCAAAAAACCAAAAATAAAGAGGAGGCAAAGGGAATCCCCAGTGTAAGCGATGAAAGATTCCAGGATAACGGTCTGTACCTGGAACATACCAGTGCTCTCATGAGAACATTCCAGGACGAACATCTTCAAGAGTTTGATGTAATACATGTCTGAGTGTCTTAAGGGAAGATTTAGACAACTGATGGAGTGTTAAACGTCAAATCAGTACTAAGTACATAAGCAAACAAAGAAGACAAATGATTAATTTACAAGGAAAACAAGGAGTTATTCAGGAAAAGAAATCACAGTTTATTACATGGCAGAGCTCTGGTTAGCATTTATGTAGACATTACTATAGAACCATATTGAGGAGTAGGGAGGACAGGGCTGAGATGTGTGAGTGGCAGGGGCCAACAGACAAACCCAAATTCTCATCCTCTATAATAAAAAAACAGTGGAAAAGACCTAAAATTGGTAAGTCAAGAAAAAGCAACATAATTGTATTATTTGAAAATATGAAAATACATTTTAAAACGTGTTTTACATTTGAAAGTGGTTGCCTTCGAAGCAAAAAAAATAGGGGTAGGATCAGAAGAACGCTGCTTTCCACAGACGATTGGTTAAACTCATAATTTCTATGAATTACAGTAAACTTACAAGTTTTTAGGAAACAAAAAAGGTGCCATCGATTATACATATCCTCAAAACATTTTAAAATGCTAATTAATTTATTATTACTCAATTTTTAAAAAATATGCTTAGCTTAAAGAGTATTATTTACATCAATCAGACAAACGATCTTTCAACCTCATTTGTCAGAGCAACGAAAGGAATTCTGCGCAACATGCAGGCCTGAGCAGAGCCGCGCCCTGGACACTTGCTAGGGCCGACATGCTTCATGTTCACACTGACATTTATACTTGGGACAACAGTGGCTTAATGTAAAGAAAACATAGCTATATTTACATGCTAGGTCTGGGTAACTTTATTCAAGATTTTGACAAAAATGATCCCCAAAGTAATACAAATTTACACACTTTTTCAAAGTCCAAATGTGAAATTTCAAAAAAAAAATTCTAAATTTCATTCTAAAGTCAATATTAAGTCAAAATTCAAAACAATTCTACAAATCATAAATACTATTTTCCTTCTTAAAGTCATTATATTTTCTGAGACAGGTTACCAACTCAGTTTTCTTTGACACTACTATTTAGAATCATTTTAACAAAGTTTACATCTTTAAATTCTAAATTTGTAGTTATGCTGAATATCTTACCATAACTAAAAATATAAATCCAGTTGTGACAACTCTTCCTTACAGAAGAATTCCAATTATTAAATATAAAAGAAATGAGAAAAGGAGAAAATCACCAACAGACCACCACAGTAGTAAGTGCCACAGCAAGGTCTGCCAATGGATAGTAAAAGACTGGCAAAAGTTGAAGCAGAAACAGGACATTTGCATAGTCTCAAAGTATCCCTAGCAAATATTTAGTAATTACACAGGAAAACAGTAAGTTTCCGGTAGACAGCCTAGCAGACACCACCTCAGCATAGTGACTGGGGTTCACAACACCAGAAATACAGCATCAGAGAGCCCAGCAGGACACACTGTCACCAGAGACATGACAAGGAAATGCATGATGAGACCCCGGATCAGATCCTGGAACGATATGGGAACATTAGTAAAAAGACTAATAAAACCTCTACTTTTCACTCTCTACTTAACAGGACAGTATCATAGTATAGCAAGTACATTCCTTAATTTAACAAATGTGCGATGGCTGATGTAAGATGCACGTAAGGGACAGGTGGATGAAAAGAGTACACAGGAGCTCTACTATTTTACAACTCTTCTCTAAGTCTAAAATCATATTAAAAGTTTTAAAAATAACTTTAAAAAGATACACACATACATGTACATTTGTGTATATGTTTGTACATATATATAAAAATCAAGACTTCATGAAAATTGGCATCTTGGGCATTTGTTAAATAGTAATGCTCTCTTCTAGCTTAGTGTTTCACTGGTAACTTGGCTTTAAGTTTCTCCCCCTTGTAAAATTTTAGTCTCAAGTATAATTTTCTAATTTTCATAGAAAAGCTTTTTTTAAAACATTCCTATATGAGCTCAAAAATAAAAATTCTAGAATAAAATTATCACATTATCTTGTGAAACTCACCTATCCCAACCATAAGATCCAGTCAACATTTTTACTACACTTCTTCTCATTATCTAGCACGTTTTTACTGGTTCGGTTCTGTTTAAGAGTAGAGGAGATGGCCAATGGATTTAATATACCTGACAGGCCCAGCAGTCCAGGAAAAAGAAAAATTATTACTTGGGTATCCTGCTAAGAAACAGCTGTTTTTCCAAAAGCAGACAGTGTATACCTGAACTCACCTTAGATGTAGGAGGTCAGTGGTTTACCAAGTCTCTTCTACATAACAGAACAGGGTTACCCAAGCAAGGCCATTTGAGACCCTTTCAAACATCCTTTTCTTAAACTTGGTTCTAAAATGACTATCACTAATAGTAATTAACATCTTTTCAGAAAACAGGCAATTTTGTCTAAGAAATTTACAAAGTAAACATCAAATCTAACTTTCAAAGACAGTAACTCCCCGTTCTAGCTATGGCTGATTCATTCCCTGAGCACGGCTCTCCTATTCTCCTCCTTGTGAAGCATGAGCTGAGCTGAAATGTGCCCACAGGGACCTTGGCTGATGAAACTAATAGTTGAAATGGAGAACGATATTATCAAATAATCATGTGTATTATTTTTTGCAGTCCTTTCTCTCACCCCATGGCATTTGTTTTTCATCTATATCATAAGGTTATCTACAGAAGCAGCAATAGTGAAAAGATAATTACACTTTGTTTTTAAAAAAGGTAATTTTGATCCCCGGCACCAAGAAAAAGAAAAGTAAATAAATAAATAAATAAATAAAGGTAATTTTAAAGTGTATCTTTATCGAAATACATTGACATTTTTGTCAATGCTATTTCCAAATTTGCCTTTTACTTGCTGTGAAAAGTAGAAGTATGAGCCGAGCAGGGTAGTGTATGCCTTATCCGAGCTACTTGGGAGGCTGAAGCAGGAGGACTGCAAGTCTGAAGCCAACCTGGGCAACTTAGCAAGACCGTAACTCAAAAATAAAAAGAGCCAGGGGATGTAGCTCAGGGGTAAAGAGCTAGCATGTGAGAGGCCCTGGGTTCAATCCCCACTATTGTCAAAAAAAAGAGGAAGAAAGTTAAAATGGTAGGAATTCTAACCCTAGTTATACAAAAAAAGTAAGCTGATTTACCTCAGGAACTCACTACACATTGTAATATATTCAAGTTGCAAAAGGATACAAATTCATTCAGATTGCCAATATAGTCTGTCAATATAGTCTCTTGAGTAAGTGTATTAAATATATTACTACAAAATGTACCAAGAAGTAGAGAATAATACTATATTTGTGAACTGCAAACAACTAAACAAAACAGAGGTCCAAGAAGGCTAAAGTCTAAGCTGTAATTTATATGGGAAGCAGCTCAAAGCAGTCACAAAGTACAAAAATGTGACAAGTTATTCAGATGTTTACAAAAACAGAACCTGTTTATCTCAGGTTATATCCAATCTCCTCCATAGGTTTCTGGTAGCCTGTTACATAAAGTATCCTCCTTCCTGATGGTAAGAAGCAGCTTGCAAATATCTATAAATTTCTTGAGAAGTCAGTCTACTTGGAAATACTGATAATTCCATAGTTTCCTATTACATTCATTCGTCTGAAAACTGAAAAAAACTCATAAATGAAATGTTCTTCTATTCCTTTGCCAGTGTTTCAAATTTCAAATCAAAGAAAGTTGGAATGTATTGCTTCTTGTCATCAACAGGCATTTCAAAACGTCAGTAATGAACCAAAATTAAGAGTTCTTTGGCCAACTAACAGGCTTCCAATTCATTCTAAACCCTTTCATAATCCTTTTTTTTCTAATTTTTCCAGTATGGCCTGGATCTTACACACAGCCTCTTTCCTGGCCTGCCGGACAGAGTCCTGCCCCCCAGTTTCAACGGAATCCAGTTCCAAAAGTTCCTTTGTTAGCATTTCTTCCAGAAGCCAGTATGCTTTGTCTGTCTTTTTTCCTACAAATTCTTCTACTTCCTGCTCAAGATACTGGACCTTCTCCAGCACGTGTACGATTTTTTTAATACTTGGAGGAGTGCTTCCATCTGCAGGGGAACACGCCTCAGGGAGACTATGACTCTGCTCCGGGCTGCCGGGCTGTTCACTGGAGGTGCCGCCATACAGCTGTGGCTCGGCGCTGTACTGGACCTGGGAACCCGCAGGGTCTGCGTGACCATCAGCTGCTGTCCCCGACGAGTCATACTGATGGACACTGCAAGCAAAGCTGTGCCGGTTCATGCCTTGATCTGACGGGCTGTAGGGGTATGAGGAATCCTTGGAATAGAAGAGCAAAATGGGGGAGAAGTGTTTGAATGGAAGTCCGTCAACATTACATTTGCTAGGCCACATCTTTCCCCTGACCAGAAAGATACATGAAAGATTCCTCACCAATGAATCTGAACTTCCCTCTTTAACCATGGAGAGGAACCTGACAGGAGTCCCCTGTCACATAAAAGGCAGAGAAGTCCAACCCCAGCTTCGCCTACCCTGTGGCAGGTTGTCATCACCAATGCCTCACAATCTATCTGACCACCTCACAATCCAGCCAATGACTTCGCAAGTAAGAATTAGGTAGTTTTCCCCCAAAGAGTCAAACCTTCTGCATAGACTGTGAAAAGGAATGCAGCAACTAGCAGCTGATGTTCAAGTCTATGGTTTCATTTCATATTAGAACACACAAGCTGATACTATAGATATTACACATCAGTTTTGTCTTCTGTCTATAGATCATGTGAGGTAAAATACAGTCTTTTGATTTTATTTATATAGTCTCAAACTGTACTGCAGAAAATAAGCATTTTTCTGCCTTTTAAAAAAAGAATGTGAAGCCCAGTGTGGTGGTGCCCACCTGTAACCCCAGCATGTGAGAGGCTGAGGCAGGAGGATCACTATGAATTTGAGGCCAGCCTGGGCTACATAGTGAGCTCAAGGCCAGCTTGAACTACACAGCAAGACCCTGTCTGAGAAAAAGAAAAGAATGTGAGCCAGGTGTGTTGGTGAACACTTGTAATCCCAGCACTCAGGAGCTGGGACAGGAGGATGGCCACACCTTTGAAACCAGCCTGGGCTGCACAGTGAGCTCAAGGCCCGCCTACACAGAGTAAGACCCTGTCTCAAAACAAACAAACAAACAAAAAAAGGACATGAGCCTAAAACGTCTCTTAAAAATAAAGTGTGTGAAGGGAGAAAAAAAGGGGAGGTAGAAACAAGAATGAGGTGAAGCTATAGGTAGCAGTCACCAACCTTTTGCAATTAGTCTCCATATTATACAGACCAACACAGAAAAGTTCCATCTTGTGCTCTCTTAATTACCCCGAGATCAAAGGAAGCAACACTCAGGCCTCCTACCTTGGGCTGCTGGGCTGGTGGCGAAGGAGGTAGCTGAGGAGCGCCACCACCTGGCCACGGTGAAGCACTCTCGGCCAGGTAGAGATTCCCGGGTGGTGCTGAGGGCGCGGCTGAAGGCCAGGGGTAACGGGGGCCCATCCCGTAAGCGCCAGGGGCAGGCCAAGCGTCTTCCTGCGGCCCTGCCGTAGGTCCTGATTGTGGGGCACTACGACAACCATCCCCATAAGGGTAGTGCGGTGCTGTCATTCCAGTGTTCTAGATCAAGAGGAAGAAATATGCTGTCACTGCTTCAAAATTTAAAGCAGTAATGACATTATCTCAGTACAGGTGGATTCTGAGATGCCAACGACACAACATCTCCTAGTCTGCAAAGATAACCAGGGTCAGGTGTGGTGATAATCTAACTCGGAATGAGTAAAGCGTACAATTCAATGGACAAAGCACACGTAGGTGTTCCACAGATGGTATAAACAAATGACCCCGTATGTTATAAGGAAGCAAAAATAAAGACATTAGAACTCCTTTTGGGGCTGGAGATTCAGCTCAAATGGTAGAGTGCTTGCCTAGCTAGCACAAGGCCCTGAGTTTGATCCCCAGCACCCAATCAATCAATCAATCAGAAAGAACTCCTCTTGAAATGAGCAGAGAAATAAACATGGTATCATTCATAGAATATTTAAAATATAAACCTAACAACAATTTTAAAAAGACTAAGACAGAAACTTTCAAGCAACAACGCTAAAGATTTCACCTTCACTATAAAAACTTTATGAAAAAAAAACTTTATGATTATGACATCTTTAAGGTATCTTGAGCCAAAATACAGTTACTGCAACAGATGTTAACAAGAAAGCCATCAACATAAAAGTTGTCCTTGCTAGCCAGGCGTGGTGGTGTTCGTCTAGAATCCAGCACTCAGGACGCTGAGGCAGAAGGATCACTACAAGTTCAAGGCCAGCCTGGGCTACCTAGTGAGACCCTGTCTCAAAACAACAACAAAAAAGTTGTCCTTGCCTTCACCTCTGGAAAAAAATCTCTGACTATCTAAAGTATAACACTAGCATAAATAAATATTCTTGTACTGTGTATAACTCAAAATGCAAACATTCTGAATTTTTTTCCCAATAGAAAACTGCTCACCTGTGAAGCAGGGTACCCAGGAACCTGCGCCCTAAGAGGCGCTGCCTCATCCCGACAGTCCTGCTGCGGGTACATCCACCGAGAGCCCGGGCTCGGGCTGTCGCCAGGTGAGCGGTAAGTGCCTGGAACTTCTGCAGAGTAACTGGTCTGACCATAACCAGGCGAGTAATATGCCCCAGAGTAGGAGGCAGTATTTGCTCCAGGACCAGGGGCGTAAGGGGGACCGTAGGCTCCATTTGTGTAAGAATTCAAACTCTGAAAAAAAGCAAAAATAAGAAAAAAAAGATGAAAGAGTAGAAGAGCTGAAGAGCTGAAATGCCCTGCCTTACAACTCAACCTTGAAAACTTCAGGAAGAAAAGAAATCAGTAACTAATGAAAATACACACTACTGAGGCAAGCTTTAAAGCATTCTCTCACCTATTTTAACCCCATGCCATATACAAGGACTCCACCTGTAACTGTAGTTTGTGTTGTCACAATGGGATGGAAGATGGAGTGATGATCTTCGAACAGCACTTTCTGCAAACATTCCCTTCTGTATACCTAACACTTCCACCTGCCAGCAGAGAGACTGTGCGCACAGACTAGGGAGGGTGCTGGGCAGCCTGGAAGAGTGGCTGGAGAAAGTACCATGCTATCACCAACAGACCCAGCTCTGCCACAGGTTATCTCCACCAGGAAAATGAAGATCATAAACTTATCTTGCAGGTTATTGTGAAAATTAAAAGAGATGACATAAATGAAAGTGTAGTGTCTGGTACACAGTGTGCTTGATAAATGGCAATTATTTATATTATTATTGCTGCTGCCACTATTAAAACAGGACCAAGGAATTAACCCAGACCTGACTCCAAAGTCCATGTCCTCGTACTGTACCACCACTCTGCCTCCCAGATAATACCAGCAACAGACAAGGAGATGAATTCCTCATATACTGCTTACTGTGGTGGGTTTCTGTTGTTTGGTTTTGACTCTTTGTTTTGCAGTGCTGGGGATTGAAGCAAGAGCCTTGTGTATGTTACAAGTACTCTACCTCTGAGCTACATCCCCAGGCCTGTACCTTTGAGTCACCCATCCAGACTCGGAATCCTCAGTTTAATCCAAACAATAGTGAAACTAAACTCTAAATTTAAATGATCATCTTAATGTTTTCTATTAATTTCAACTTTACTTTTTAAAAATAGTAAAACAGAATCAAGTTTTCTTGTCCTCAATTGTCTGTCTCTAGGCAACATGTTTCTCACGTTAGGTGCAAGGACAAGGCCAAGTACAAGGAAAGCCAGCAATATACCATTCCCCCAGCAGAGAGGAATTGCCTCTTAGTTAAACTCCTAAGGCCCCTGCCCCTGCGAGACCCCCTAGGTTTTCACCCTAACCCTAACAACTCCTTCATAAAATATCATGTGACTTTTTATACTACAATCCAACTTATAGAAACCGTTCCTAAGGAAATGAGCCAACCAAAGAAAAAGTCATTGGTAGGAAGTTGTTCCTCGCAGTATTTACAATCACACAAAAGTGTAAACACCTAATGCCTTGAATAATGGAACGATTATGTAGATTAAGGGCTATTCATTGCAGGAACTTTATTGAGTCTTAAAAGTTTACTGTTGGGGGGTTGGGGATTTCAAAAAAAGTTTACTGTTGGAACTGACTACATGGTGTCAATTCTTTTCAGTTTTTTTTTCCCCTTTTAAATCTTAATAATGGTAGTCTTCCATTTGGTTTTGCTTTTTGAGATAGGGTCTCACTATCTAGTTCAGGCTGAACTTGAACTCACTATGTAGCCCAGGCTGGCCTCAAACTTGCCTAGATCCTCCTGCCTCAGTCTCCCAAGTGCTGGGATTACAGACATGCGCCACCAAGCCCGGCTGTTGTTTTACAATGGCCTTATCTTTTGTAGATACATACTTAGGTTTATTTATAAGTGATACAATATGATATCCAGAATTTGCTTCAAAATACTCCAAGAATATTCCAAAGATGAATACTAGATTGTCAAGTACTGACATGGAAACTGAGATATGGAGACGGGCATTTATTACACTAGTCTCACTACTTTTGTTTGAAATTTTCCTTACTGTTACAAAAAAAAAAAAAAAAAAAAAAAAAAAAAAAAAAAAAAAAAAAAAAAAAAAAAAAAAAAA
>PVJO010000540.1:103889-124310 GCA_004026905.1 Hystrix cristata | reverse complement strand
GGCCAGCCTGGAATATATAGTGATAATAGTGATACCCTGTCGCAAAAAAAAACCAAAAAAACAGTTTTTAAAAATGAAATTCAAGAGTTCCCCTTATTGCACCCATGAAAAGAGCATATGATAAATAAAGGGTCAAATAAGAAAAGATGAAAGTTGTTGAATACATGATTGGGAAAAGCTAAAAATTTCCAAAGTGTGAATAATACATTAAAATGGCACAAGTGGGTTGTTTTTTCTCCTTTCCAAGTATTTGATAATAAAAGTATATGATTTTATATAGTAAAAAAAAAGTTTATACTATTCAAAAATGTTATATGAGATTAGAGATTTAGCTCAGTGGTAGAGCACTTGCCTAATAAGCGCGAGGCCCTGCATTTGATTCCTAGCAGCTCCCCCCAAAAAAGTTATATAATCCAGATGTGGTGGCATAGGACTGTAATCCCAGCTACTCAAGAGGCAGAGGTAGAGTGAGGTAGGAATAGGGTGTGGCTTGGCCTGGCTAGGAAGATGGACCTGGGGGAGTGGCTTAGACCTGACGCCAGCCGGGAGCGGGGAATTTCAAATGCCTTCTTCTCTCGAGAACGGAGACAGAATAAATAGAAGGGACACCGGCAAGCTAGCCTCTCCGACCCCTGCCCCCCTGCCCCTGCTCTCTAACCCACACTCTATCTTTAGCTCGCTCCCTAACCTCCTAACTGCTGCGGCTATTTCATTCACATGAAAAAAACCGGTTTCTTTCTCTTTTTGTTACTTAAGCAAACTTTCCTACTGCTCTCAATTCGTCCTTGGAATTCTTTGCCTGCATGAATAAGAACCTGGAACCAGTATCATCAGAGATCCCCTCCTATAACGGGAGGATCCCAAGTTCAAGGCCAGCCTGGGCAACTTAGTAAGACCCTGACTCAAAATAAAATAATTTCTTGTTTGTTTTTGCAGTCCCGGGAATTGAACCCAGAGCCTTCCCACTGAGGTATATCCCCAGCACCTCAGTGCTGAGGTATAACTGAGTACCCCACTCCCACCCTTTATTTTGAGACAGGGTCTAAGGAAGTTGCTAAATTCCTCAGCTGGTGGGTTGGAGATTTAGCTCAAGTGGTACAAGCACAAAACCCTCAGTTTAATACCCAGTACCAAAAAACCCCCAAAAGAACAGCCTGGGGATTTAGCTCAGTGATTAGAGAGCTTGCCTCACAAACACAAGGCCCTGAATTCAATCCCAAGCACAAAACAAACAAAGAAACAAACAAAACCCTCATACAGCTGGGTAGATAAATTCCCCAGCTGAGCTCAAACTTGTGGTCCTCCTGTCTCAGCTTCCCAGAGTACTAGGATTACAGGCACATGCCAACATACTTGCCTTAAAATAATAACTTTTTTCTAGGAATACAGCATAGTACTCCTTAGGTTCAATCTCTACTATCATCACCCCCAAAAAAGGCTGTATGAAATCCCAGGTTTGCCTGAAATCAAGTGGGCTGTTAGGACCCTAGCTACTTCATTGGTATCCCAGGAAATCTTGTGACTAAGACACAAGAAATTATAATTTTAAACTTGTCAGTTGATATGGCAACATAAGCAATCTGATACTGAGTAAATATAAGAACTAAATAAAATCATCTTTAACTGCCTATTTGAACTTTGTATTTTCTGGTGTCAGATATCAAACTCAGACGGCCCTGTGCTTGCTAGGCAAGCACTCTGACCACTGAGCTAAATCCCCAGCACCCTAAGCCTCATTCTGAATTCCAGAAGAAATCAAGAGATCGGCACTCTTAAAACTCCGAGTCATTACAACTGCTGCTCTTATTCTAGGAAAAAATGTAACGAATGAGATTTGACAGTCAAAAGCTAACAGCTTCCAAATGTCACACTACACACCATCTCACAGCAAGCTAAACACTGCCCAGCATGAAAGAGTCTTTCCAAAAGTTGGGTTTCATAGTTGATGGGCTATTGTGCAGATTTGGAATCCAAAAAGGAGAAAAGTAGTCAAGTCTCTTACCTGGAAAAAGATACCACTAGTAGATTCCTAGTAGATTCATTGGTATACAATGATCAAACCGCAGAAAGACTTGCGCCAAGCAAAAATAATTTTCTCAATCAGTATCACAACTCTTTTGAAACTATCTTGAAAAACACAGAAATCTCTACCACAAATTACTCCAGGACTTCTTAACTATTAGCAGTCAACATCAATGTCTTCTAACACTCACTTCTGGAATTGCCACATCTCATCATCCACTGGTTAGTTGCTCTCTCACGCAGTTATCTCTCCTTAGAGAGCTATTCCAATTTTTATCTCACAGAAGCACCTAACTACAGTACTTAATAAGCTAATCAAATCAACTCTCCCTTAAATTTTAAAATATTGCAAGTTCAACCAATGCCTTTTTGGGTTTTTGTTTTTTGTGTTTTTAGTTTTTTGAGACAGGGTCTCACTATGTAGTACAGGCTGACCTTGAACTCACTACGTACCCCAGGCTGGCCACAAACTCATGGCAATGCTCCTGCCTCAGCCTTCTGAGTGCTGGGATTATAGGCGTGTGCCACTACGCCCAGCTAACCAATGTCTTTTTGTTCCACAAATTCTTAATTCAAAATAACAGATCTTTAGTTTCCTTTGTTAGAGCATTTCTATTACCAACCAGCCAGTACTCTGTGGTCTAATCTCCCAAAACCCAAGAGAATGTCTTCTTTATCAGAGGAGCAATGTGTACACCGCCAGTACTTCTCACGCTTTTGAGGCCAGATGGGAATACGCCAGACATGGTGGTACCGGCAGTTCCAGCACTCAGAGGCTCAGGGACTGAGGGAGGAGGATCTCAAGTCTGAGGCCAGCCTGGGAAACACAGTGAGACCTGCCTCAGAATATGGAAAGAAAAAAGAAGAAAGGAGGAGGAAGAGGGGAGGGAGGGAGGGAGGAAGGCAGGGAAGGGAGGACAAAGGAGAAGGGAGTTAGAAAGAAGGTGGTACGTGGAAAAGAAGCTTCAAAACAGCAAACTGTGTTCATGACTAGTGAGACGGCTTTAAACCAGCACAACTATAACCAGAACACCTGTGTGTTTACCATCCAAACTGCTTTCTGGTTTTGATCTCTTCGTGAGTTCAGGCCCACTTTCCCTCCCCAATAACCATCACGTGGAGGGATCAAAAAGCTGCAACATGCATGTTTACGAAAGAACATGGAATCCAGAATAGATATCAGCCTTGGCGTAGCTAAAAATGTTCGCTGTTGTAGTCAGTGCTTACAAGAGCTTGCAGGGCTGGGGCAAAGATCCTCAAAAGACTGCACATGCTCTGAATCAGGTTCAATGCAGGCCACAGAAATTTACAAGATTAGCTTACAATGACCGCCCACAGAGTCAAATGTAGAAGAGTGCAAAACATCTGTCTGTGCACTAGAGATCCGAAGAATCCAGTCAAAGCCTTGGAGTCCACCGCAGTGTCCCGCAGGAGTCCACATCAGGAGGCCAAAAGATCTGCGACAGAAGATCAAGGGATCTTGGTGGGGGTGGGGGTGGAAGGGCTGGTGCTAGAGGCTACGGAGTCTGTGCAGGCAGGGCAGAAGGCCGGTGCTGAAAGTTAAAGAGTCTGGCTGAAAGCCAGGAGATGACGCTCAAGGCAAGGTGAAGACCCGGAGCACCTCTGAGGAGAACGGCAGCCATCCTCAGCGAAGGCGAACACTGAAGCTCCTCTGAAGAGAACAGCCAAAGCCCCTCCAAAGAAAAGCAGCCACAACAAAGCTCCTCCATGGAAGATCAGCTGAAATCCTTCCCTCCTCTTCTCCTTTTATGTATACCGTTCCAACAACAAGTCTCCTTATGAGAGTCTTCCATGCCCAGAATCACACTGACTCAATTCAGCTGGGCGTCCCCACGCAAAGTCACAATCAGTTAACCACCGCTTCTGTTAAGGGTGAACCAATGACAGATATTTCAGAAATGTCTCAAAAATACTCAGAAAAAAATGCAAGAGGACAAGCACGGTGGTGCACACATGTAATCCCGGCACTCAGGTGGCTGAGGCAGAAGGATCACCATGAGTTCAAGTTCAACTGAACCACACAGAGACCCTGTCTCAAAAAAAAAAAAGAAAAAAAAATTCTTGGGTTATTAGAGATGTTTTTTAATTAGAGCTTTCAAGATTTAGAAAACCCATCAAAAAGAAGAACCATGTGGCAAGGAGGCAGCTAGAAGGCAAATGAGTGTCATCATTTAATTTTTTAAAACGCAAACCAGTGATATCTACATACCACTACAGGAGTCTGTTTTGGTCAGAATAGACTCAGAAGAGTAACGTGCCACTCCCGTGCCATGATTCACCAGAAAATATGCATGTGCTAATTCCAAACAGAAGTATGTCTAAAACCTCTGGGCTATTTTAAAGTCCCACAATTTGTACACCGTATCTAAAAGCTCTCTCACATTACCGCTGTAGCTTTTAAGTCATTACTAATATTTGATTGAATCTTTCTTTTTTAGTACATGTGCTGCCAAAGCAAGCACGGCTGACTCTTTCTTGAATATAAAAATATGTCATACATGAATGTAATAAAGTTGACTTAAGGGGGAAAATGTTATAAGAAAAAAACAACCTTTATGAGTAAGATCGATCAGTGAAATGAGAAAAATTAAAATTACTAAGGCAATTTGGACATGATGGAATTTTGTTCTCCTCATGCTGCTCTCCAAATCAGCCTGTGCTCAACCCGATGTGCATCCCAGCTGCGTTTTCTGCAGAAACTGACAAGCTAACCCTAAAACACACATGGAAATGCAGAAGATCCAGGATAGCCAAATAGTCTTAAAAAGAAGAAAGTTGAAGGCTCCACATTTGAGGATTTCAAAATTTACTACGAAGCTACAATAAAAACATATTGGTACTAGTTTAAGGACAGATGCATAGGTCAATGGAATAAACCTGAGTGTTCAGACATAAAATCCTCAAACTTATAGTTAACCGATTTTCAACAAAGGTACCCAGCTAATTCAGTGGGGAAAGAATTGTGCAGTAGATGGTGCTGAGGTAGGTAGCTATGAACATGTGTAAAAACAAAGCTGAGCCAGGAGGCAGGAGTGATGGCCCACACCTGTCATCCAGCTGCTTGGGAAGCTGAGCAGAAAGATGGCAGCTTCAACGCCTGCCTGGGATGTAGTCCAGTGCTCCCTGGGTTCAATCCCCAGTACCCCACCCCTGCAAGCTGGACCCTACTTTACAATACAACTCAAAATGGTTTGTTAGACTTAAATATAAGAACTAAAGCTATTTTTGTTTTGTTTTTTGAGACAGTGTCTCCTATGGAGTCCAGGCTGGTCCTGAACTCACTATGTAGCCCAGGCTGCCCTTTAACTTGCAACAATCCTCCTGCCTCAGCTTCCTGAATGCTGGGATTACAAGCATGCGCTATCATGCCTGGCTAGCTAATTTGTAAATTCTTAGAAAAAAATAGGACTAAATCTTTATGACCTTGGGTTAGTCAAAGCTTTAGATATAACACCAAGAATGAGCAACAAAAGAAAAAGACAAATTGGACTTCAGCAAAATTAAAAACTTTTGTTCTTCAAAGAGTATCATCTAGAAAGTGAAAAGACAATCCACAGAATGGAAGAAACTATGTGTATGCAAATCATATAGCTGATCAGAGACTTGTATCCAATATACAAAGCATGCTTAAAACTTAATACAAAGATAACTCAATTTTAAAACCCACAAAGGATCTGAGTAGACACTTTTCTAAACAAGATACACAAGCTATGCGTGGTGGTGCATGCCTGTAGCACCAGCACTTGGGAGGCTGAGGCAGGAGCACTGCACCAAGTTCAAGGTCATCTAGGCTGCATATGAGTTCAAGGCCAACTTGAACTATATAGCAAGACTTTGCCTCAAAAAACCAAAAAGGAAATAATAAGATATACAAATGACTAATAAATACATGAAAAGATACTTAACATCATTAGTTGTCAGGGAACTACAAATCAAAACCACTTCGAATCCACTAAGATATTTATAATAAAAAGAAAAATAAAGTAACAAGCATTGGTAAGGATATGGAGGAAATGATGGGAATTTAAAATTTGCCTATTCCTCAAATTGTTAAACGTTGGTCTAGCAATTCTACTTCTAGGACCTAAGAAAACAGAAAACAGATCTGCAAAGAAAACCTTGCACATGACTTCTTAGAGCAATGTTGCTCATAACAGCCAAAACTGAAACAAATTTCTATCAGTTGATGAATGTATAAATTAAATGTAGTACATCCACAGAACGGAATTTTTTTCGTTATTTTTTGTTTTTGTTTTGCTTTTTGAGACTGAGCCTCACTATGTAGTTTAAGCTGGCCTTGAACTCACTGTGTTGCCCAGGTGGGCTTTGAACTCATGGTGATCCTCCTGCCTCAGCCTCCTGATGCCAGGATTACAGGCAGGTACCACCACTCCTGGCTTGAATGGGATGTTATTTGATCACAGAAAGGACTGAAATACATATTACAACGTGGATAAGCTTTGAAAACATTATGCTAAGTGAAAACATTATGCTAAGAGAAACAAAAGGCCACAGAGTGCATAATTCTACATAAAATATCCAAAATAGATAAATCCACAGAGGTTGAAAGTAGATTAGAGGCTGCCATGGGTAGGGGAAGAAATGAATGAGGTGATAAGGGGTTTCTATTCAGAGGGGCAAAATGTTCTGGAACTAGATGGTGATGACAGCTACACAACTTTGTAAATACACTAAAAATCACTGAACTGGGCTGGGGGCGTAGCTGAGTGATAATGTGCGTGGTCAGATCCCTAGCACCACCAATAAAAAATAAAAACCACTAAATTGTGGGCCTTTTTTCCTACCAGTGCTGGGAATTAAAACTCTGGGTCTTGCAAATGCTAGGCAAACACTCCACCACTTAGTTATGTCCCCAGCCCCGCACTGTACAGGTTACAGAGTAAAGTTTATGGTACGTAGCCAACCCCAAGCATGAAAGAGTTAACAATAACAATACCTACTTCTGAGTTTCAATCCTACAAATGAGGATGATAGAAATTATACAGAAATTTATCATAAACAGTAAAATGATTTTTATTTATTTTGCTTTTCATATCCTCTCATCGGCCTCATTCTAAAATTTGTATGTATATTATAAAGGCATGGTAGTGCAAGCCTGTAATCTCTGTACTTGGGAGGCTGAGGCAGGACGATCACCCTGAATTCGAGGCCCATCTAGGCTACACAGTAAGTTCAAGGACAACCTAAACTATGTAGCAAGACCCTGTCTCAAAAAAACCCCACAAAAACAAAACAACAACAACAAAAAAAGCACTATAAGAAAGCAACTGCATGACTAGGCGGGGGGCTTGGGCTTGGGCTCAGCGGTAAAGCACTTGGCTAGCATATGAGGAGGCCTAGATCCAATCCCCAGTACCACCAAAAACAAACAATAAAAATAATAATTTAAAAAACAGGGCTGGGGATTTAGCTCAATGACTAGAGTGCCTGCCTCACAAGCACAAGACCCTGCACCAAAAAATAAAATAAATAAATAGCTTTTATAATTTCTTTAACTAAACAAGCAAATCTTCATCTAACTTTAATAAAATTATTCTTAAGACAATTTTAAAAAATTTTTTTAAAAAAGAAGTAATCTTAAAATTAATCACCAAATCAAGGAGAAAAAAAGGAAGAGAACAGATTTTTTTAACTGAATTAATTATTCAGATGCTTAAAGAAATGTGTTTCCAAGTTAGGTGTGGTAGTGCACAACCCCGTAATCCCTGCTGGGGGACTGAGGTAGGAGGGTCACAAATTCAAACTCACTCCGAGTAATTCACTGAAATCTTATCTCAAGAAATAAAGGGCTAGGGGCTGGGGATTTAGCTCAGTGGTTACAGGGCTTGACTTGCAAGCACAAGGCCCTGAGTTCGATCTCTGGCACCAAAATAAATAAATAAATAAATAAATAAATAAATAAATAAAAGAAATAAAGGGCTAGGGATGTAGTGCAGTGAAAAGGCTTTGAGCTCATCCACCAGAACCAGGGGTTGAGGGGAGGATTTGCTGGCAGTGTAGCTCAGTGCAAAAGCAATTCCCTACCACCAAAAAAAATAACCGAAAAGAAAGTGTTTCCATTATTTCAGTCTCTGTACCACTAGTAAGTTTAAACATAATTAAAACATACATTTGAAGCTGGGTATGGTGGTGCATGTCTGTAATCCCAACACTGAGGAGGCCGGGGCAGGAGGATGGCCATAAATTCGAGGCCAGCCTGGACTACATAGTGAGACCCTGTCTCAAAAACTAAAAAAAAAAAAAAAAAAAAAAAAAAAAAAAAAAAAAAAAAAAAAAAAAAAAAAAAAAAAAAATGACCACCTGAAATCCATCAGAAGAATCATGTTAATATATTTTAGTATATGTGCTGGAAAGTGAGGCATGTTAATATATTTTATCTTAAACTTAAATTCTGCAAAAAACATCAGTTTATAGAGAATTCTAAAAGTTCTAAAACTATGTATTCATTTGAAAGCTCTTGACTCTCTAATGCCCATAACAGAACATAATAAAATTTTTCATCTTCAAATTCTTGTTCCTTGAAATTTTTCTAGGTAACATATATGAATTTCCTACAAAAATTCAAAGAAGTACAAGCCAGGCACGGTGGCACATGCCTGTAATCCCAGCACTTGGGAGGCAGAGGCAGGAGGATTGCCACAAGTTCAAGTCCAGCCTGGGCTACAGAGTGAGCTCAAGGCCAGCCTGAGTTACATAGCAAGACCCTGTCTCAAAAAAAAAAAAATTTTTTTTTAAAAAATTGTATATAGTGTATTTGAATTATTTTCCTTAAAAATGATTTGCACACGGGGCTGGGGATTTAGCTCAGTGGTCAGAGTGCTTGCTTAGCAAGTGCAAGGCCCTGAGTTCAATCCCCAGTACCAAAAAAAATGATTTGCACATAGAAATATAAAAAAATAGAAGACAATAAGACAATTATTGCTGCGACAGCAAGATTACAGGTGACTTCTAACCACTCACATTAAGTTTAAAAACATGTAAAATAATACCATATGAAGTTTATGGATATACATATAAATAGTAACAGTGTAGAAACTCATATACAACAATAAATAACTTCAAGAATTGAAAAGAAGTATCAACTGGGGCTTTGATTATCTTTCTTTTTTAAAAAATCTAAAACAAACTGGGTGTGGTGGTACATGTCTGCAATCCCAGCACTTGGGAGGTTGAGGCAGGAGAATCGCCACAAGTTCGAGGCCAGCCTGGACTACATGGTATGTTCAAGACCAGCCTGTCTTAAAAAAACCAAAAACTAAAATTAAACAATCTGAAACAAATGTGTCAACCTTAAAAATTGACAGAGCTAAATAAAAAGATGTACATATTTTCTGTACTCTTTTAGTACATGTAAAACATTTATAACTAAATATTTACCCTGCCAGGCATGGTGGCATGTGCCCATAATCCCAGCACTTGGGAGGCTGAGGCAAGAGGATTACTATGAGTGGTCACTAAGGCCACTATGAGGATCACTATGAGTGATCACTAAGGCCAGTATGGGCTACACAGTGAGTTCAAGGCCAGCCTGGACTATGTAGCTAGACCCTGTCTCAATCAATCAATCAATCAATCAATTTTTCCTAAGAATTCAAATATAAGTAATATTTGCCTAGATACTTTCTTTTTTAGGGGTGGGGGGTGCTGGGGATTGAACTAAGGGCCTTACACTTCCTAGGCAGGTACTCTACCACTGCGCTAAATCCCCAACCCTTAGCTAGATACTTTCTTATCCCTGAGCTTAAAATATTAAGATGAGACTGATGGAGCCCATTAAATTGAAAACAAAAAAACCCACATATCACTATCATGAAATTTCCACAGTTTCTGAAAGTAAATGGGTTCATTAAGAAGAAATGTAGAAAGCTTGCCAGTTTCCAACCATACCTGGCCCTGTAACTCTGGTCTCACAGCATATGTACTTGGGTACGGGGCCCTAGCTCGTGCAGCTGAGTTCCAGTAGTTAGGGTTGTAGCTGGGACATGGTGGCTGCTCCTACAAGGAAAATAAATTCACTTTTAATAATAGTCTTACATTGAGTATTACTTTGCCATAAAGAAAGACAAATTTAAGTAATCTGCAGAAAAATGGATATACCTTGAGTCCATTATGTTACGTGAAATAAATCAGACACATGAGCTTAAATATCACATGGTTTCTCTTACATGAAAAGCCCAAAATACAAATAAAGAGCAAAATAAAAGGTACATAATACGAAGTAGAGAGATAGAACTTTCTCAAATAGGAAGATCAAGAGAGAGAGAGAAGGGGAAATGGGGAAGGCAAAGGGATGTAAAGAGAATTAAAATGCGGTATGTACATGTACCAACTCCACACCAGGAATGTAACCATTATGTACTGCAAACATGTACAAAAAGAAAGAAACAGGGACCAAGCAATCAATGGAGGGGGAAGGAAAAAAAAATACTCTTACATCATTCTGAGATAGAGTGACAGAAGCAAGATATAGGTATCAAAAAAGACAATGGGGGTGGGGATTTAGCTCAGTGGTAGAATGCTCACCTAGCAAGCACAAGCCCCTGAGTTCGAGCTCCAGGAACCCTCCACAAAAGGCAATAGACAAAATGCAACAGATCCTGTTATGACTTGTATCTATATGTCCCCCCAAAGCCTTGTGTGCTCATAGGTGGGGCTTTCTGGAGGTGGCTGGATCTAGAGTGTGTGAATATGAATTAAGGGAGTGATAACCAAATTAAACACTGAATGGTTTAGCATAGTTCTGGGTATAGATAACAGGAAACCCCAACCAGGGTTTGACTGACATCAACCAACAGGCTTGTAGACTGAATGGGATAAAAGGGAAAGGCAGGCACGCTGCTTTGCTGCATGCTGCTTCCTGCCTGCCACACCATGGACTGTTTGTCCTCTGCCACTTCCTCCTGCCATGCCACCCTGTCTTGGAGCAAGCTGACCATGGACTGAAACCTCTACAAATTATTAACTAAAAATAAACCTTTCCTCCTTTAATTTTGGATGTTAGGTGTTCTGTCCTAGCAATGAAAAAGTAACTAAGTCAGAATCCTACTATAATAAAATAAATTAAATTAAAAAAAAAGAATCCTACCATAAAATCACTATTGCTGGGGATTTAGCTCACTGGTTAGAGTGCTTGCCTAGCGAGCACAAGGCCCTGAGTTTGATCCCCGGCACCAAAAAAAAAAAAAAAAAAAAAAAAAAATCACTATTAAATTGATAAGGAAGGTGTGATAGTGCATGCCTGTAACCCCAGCATTCGGGAAGCCGAGGACGGAGGATTGTGAGTCTGAGGTCAGCATGGACTACACAGCAAGTCTGATGTCACCATAGGCTACATAGCAAGTTCAAGGCCAGCCTGGACTACATAATAAGATCCTGTCTGAAAAAAACAAAACAAAAACTAATCCAGACATGTTACATATTATAATCACATGCCCTGGAACAATTATTGACTGGTAAAAGCTTGTACTTACGCATTATGCCAATTCCACCACACCCAATGATATATAAAGGAATTCTATGTCAAGATGATTAACAAAACCAAACATTAATTTCCTTTATTTCTCTCTAGTCACTACTTATCATCATGACAGATGAGCACCCCCAATTTGGAAATATGAAATCCGAAATGCTCCAAATACCAAAACTTGTTGGGTGCCAACATGACCTCATAAGTGGAGAAATCCACACCTGACCTCATGTGCTGAGCTGTAGTGAAAATGCAGGCACATGGGCTGGGGATGTAGCTCAATGGTACAGTGCTTGTCTACCATGTGCAAGGCCCTAGGTTTGAACCCCAGCACCCCCCACACACACACACATACACACACACAAACACACACGCAAAAGCAGGTACACTAAAAATATTGTATAAAATTATCTTCAAACTGTGTTTAATGCATACATAGTTTTGCATTTAGTCTTGGTTCCCAAGCCCTACATATCTCACTATGCATACAGAAATATTCCAAACCCGCCCCCCAAAAAATCCCAAATACTTATGGTCCTGAGCATTTCAGATTTATGAGATAGTTAACCTGCATTAGCTTAATTAGTGCAACAAAATAGTTCTTTACTCCTGCTTAGAACAGTGATAACAACCTTGGAGTGTGAAAGGTTTGTTTTGTTTTGTTTTTTTTGAAACAGGGTGTCGCTGTGTAGTTCAGGCTGGCTTTGAACTCACTATGTAGCCCAGGCTGGCCTCCAACTCAAGGAAATCTTCCTTTCTCAGCCTCCCGAGTGCTGGAATTACAGAGTGCACCACCATGCCCAGCAAAGTATGAAAATATTACTGCTGAAGTTTATTTCAAGCACACACATCTTTAACACATAATTTGCCTGGCCATACTCCAGTTTTTTTTTTTTTCATATTCTTCAACTGTCCACTATACAGCTAAGCTTTCTGCTGCCAACTGTAACTTTAGGGTCAGGAATCGATACAGAACAATTACCCCTCCAATCTAGCTATGGCAATAATCTCTTCAACCTTTCTCTTCAAGTCAAAATGTTAACAATGATTTGTGGTAAGTAGCCAATAAATTTTGGTAACAGACTACATCAGTTCTCAAAACTTATCAAAGCATTTTTGTCTAGTTTATTAGATGTATGCTTTTTTTCCTTTTAATGATTTTATTAGTATGGCTACAATTTGACATCTACAGTACACTGTTAACAGAACTTAATACAAATATTTGAAACAGGACTGAGGATTTAGCTCAGTGGTTAAAGTGCTTGCCTTGCAAGCACAAGGACCCGAGTTCAATCCCCAGCACCAAAAAAAAAAAAAAAACAAAAAAAAACAAATATTTGAAACAAGTGCATTCCTTAAGCATGGCATGTTTTAAAACATCAACTGGGAGAATCATGCCAGTTCCATGGATTTCATCTGCACCTCCACTACACAACACACTTTGTGCTTATTCTCACTGGGTCTCAGTGTGGCCCTGGCTATTGTACCTTTTCACAGACCCAGATTTTGAAGACTGGCAGTGATGAACTTGGGCATTCCATGGAGTTTGGCAGCAACACTGGCTTTAGTCTGTTCAGATGAGAATGCAATTACTAAGACACGATGGGTAGCGCACACCTGTCATTTCAGCACTTAGGAGGCTGAGGCAAGAGGATCACCTTAAATTTGAGCCAGCCTGGGACACAGAGCGAGACCTTGCCTCAAAAAATAAAAATAAAACAACAACCACAAAATGCAACTACTGACTATTGCTTGTGTGAGCCACTGAACCCCCAGGGATTGGGCTAGCACAAAAGGAACTTTGATATCCCTACATGAGGCCAACTGGTATTTTCTGAATCTGTATTTCCTCCCCACAGTGAAAATCTAGAAATGAGGAACACAGTTCTCCAGCATTCTGTCAGTGATGTAGCTGGAACCAAAGTAAGACTCATAGTAACTTTTTCCATCAAAGGTACTGACAGTCCAATCAACACGTGGATTCATTTAACTGACCACTTCTTCAAATGGTCCACCAATACAAAATCCTTTTTATGAGGAAAGCTAAAAGTCCACACAGGTACCACAAGATATTACGCATGCTCCAGTTGAACAATATGTCCATTACCACAAACACAGACTGCTTCCACAAAGTACCCTACCGAGGGTTTTCAATCTCCTGTACAGCTCAGGCTCTAAAGTCTGTGAGTTCGAGCTGTTACTACACCCTGATCTGTTTGTCTCATCTTACAGATAACTTCTGGTAAGAATGAGCAGACCATACTATTGTTGTATACTTGTGGAAATTCCATGTATATTTTCTTGAGAGCATCAGTTACCATCTTTGCACGGCCTGCGACATCAAAGAAGATGGAGAGGTTACAGTTTATGCATTCTGCAACAGCTTCTCTCAGGGCAGGGTCTTCTCCTCAGGGAAATCATTCCTAATGCTGTGATTTGCTGTAGGAATAAGTTTCCTAATATGCTAAGATGTCAAATCACACAACTGAATAGGCCCATCGAGGGGTCCCAGCTTCTGCTTATCATACAGGAATCTGCTCAGAAGTAAGCTCAACGTCCAACTCCACTCCTGCTGCTCCAAGCTTAGCTGCCAGGGGCCACCAGCACGTTCTCAGTCCAGCATGGCATTTGTCACGGTGGAACAAGTGGGCAGCAGCAGAACACAGGACTGCGGGGATGGCGCCAGCTCCATGCACACATTTATCATCCGATAAGGTGAGTTTTTTTGCTTAGAACTTTATGGTCTAATATAGTTCTAAGTTTGAATAAGATCTTTGAATTTTTTTCCCCTAAACTTCAAATATGATTTCACAAAAAAATCTAGGAGCAGTTACACTCACTGAGAGGTTATCACCATTTTTGCTTCACCACACTACTTCCAGTTTGATAATGCTTTCCTCTCAAAGCGTGTCCTGAGTCCATTCGCCATCACACAAGCTAGCCAAGCACCGCCTCCTTCACAGAGTACAGAAATTAGAGAAGTGCAGGGTTGTCTTTTTCTTAATGTTACAGGCAAACTGCAGATCCTAGCTACTACCAAATTTCTCAACCAGGCAGATTCCCCTAATTAATGGTTTCCCTCTCCTCCTTGGATCTGAGGTGAGCTTTAGACTAACTGATTTCTCTCCACCAAGAACGCGAAACGTGAATCATGAGTAAAGAGATGAGATGGCAAGGGTTGAAGCTGATTTGCTCCAGATGGGTGAACCAGCAGCTAAATCCTCAGAACTACCCTGTCTTCTTGTCCTTTCCTGCCAATTCTCAGAGGTCCCCACATTTTTATTATCACCCCCAACCTCCTAATCGTCCACCCTACCACATCCTCAATTCCTTCCTGACTCAGCTTCCCATTACCTCATTTTTTGCCACTCTTTTACTCAGACATACCCACCCTGCAAAAACCTAACCTAGTTTAAACCCACTTATCCACTGCCTCCATCTCTTTAGTACTGGTAGAGAAAACACGGTAAGTTCTCTGGTTTCACTTTAAATTTATGTCCATACATCTCAAATAAGCACTTAAGTAGCACTGCTAACAATTATAGTACGCTCTGTGTGGTCACCTTCTCTTGATCCAGGTTGACCACTTCACTTTTTTGTTGTTGATGATGATGTTGTTTTTGTTTTCGTTTTCTTTTGTTTTCTGAGACAGGGTCTGGCTGTGTAGTTCAGGCTGGCCTTGAACTCACTATGTATGTAGCCCAGGCTGAGCTCAAACTGATGGCGATTTTCCTGCCTCAGCTGCCTGGGTGCTGGAATCACAGGTGTGTGCCACCATGCCCAGCTCATTTCACTTTTCTTGTTTCCTCAAATCTCCAAGATCTTATTCCATCCCTCATTTTTAACCAAAAATGTATCTCATACCAAACTTTAAAAAAAGTCTAAAATTTCATGTACTAAATAATTTCTATATATTGAATCTACCAATTTGCCCATATCTGTTCTTGTTTGCCCAGAAAGCATGAATGAACTATGCTGGTCCTATTAAAGGCCAACACCTCCATTTCTAAGGATCGCATAATCTTTTGCCTTCTCAAGATTTTTTCTCCTTCGGTTATATCTACTCTTTCATTTATCACATGTTTCTCCTACTAGCACAGATTATCTCCATCAGAAGACAAAGCTACCTCCCAGACTAAACAAACACAGTATTGAAAGGTATTTAAAGACATTAACAGTGTGATAAATGATTGGGTGGGTGTATAAACAATAATTTGATAATTGCTGAAACTGAGTGACGGATATCTGAGAGTTTTAAAATACTAGTTTCTGCATTTTTATTTATGTTTGAAAGTTTCTATTATGGCTTGTAGCTAGCTGTCCCCCTAAAGCCTCATGCACTCACAGGTGGGGCTTTTCAGAGCTGGCTGGATCTAAGGCTTGTGATACTGGGATTAAGGGTGTATAGTACTAAATTAGTCCACTGATTGCAATTACCGTAGCTGTGGGCGTGGATAATGGAAGCCCCACTCTGGGTGTCGGTGGCACCACATAATTTGCTCATTAAAAGTGTACAAGTCCATGAAAAAGGTTCTGGGTTTGATCCCCAGCACTGCAAATCAAGTGTACCAGTCAGTGGTTTTTAATATTATCACAGATATATGCAATCATCTCCACAATGGATTTTAGAACATTTTCACCACCTTAAAAAACACTATATCCTTTAGCTATGCCCACCTAGCTTCCTTCCCCCAAGTCGAGTCTTTTTCTTTCTTTCTTTTTTTTTTTTTTTTTTTGGTCCTGAGGATCGAACTCAGGGCCTTGTCCTTGCAAAGCAAGCACCACTGAGCTAAATCCCCAGCCTCGATTAGTCTTTCTGACTCCACAGATTTACCTATCTGTGGAGGCAAACTTCAGACAAATGGAAACATTTACTAGTATCTTGTTACTGGCTTCTTTTCATACACCACAATGCCTTTAAGCTTCAACTATGTTATTAAATATATCAATACACATTTCATTCGTTTTTGTAGTCAAAATTCCATTGTGTGCAAATACCACACTCTACCCATTCATTCATTCATTCATTTTTGGTGCTGTAGACTGAAATCCAAGCCTTGAGCATGTGAAGCATACATTCTACCATTGACCTACACATCCTGCCCCTCCACTCATCAGTTAATACTGCTGCTATAAACATTCATGAACAAGTTTTTGTGTGGATATATGCTTTTGGTTCTTTTAGGTATATACCTATAACCATATGGCAACACTATGTTAAAGAATTTGAGAAAATGACAAATTTTCACACCACTTTACAATCCCATCAGCACTGTATTAAGGTTCCAACCTGTCTAGCTGGGTGTGATGGTGCATGTCTGTAATCCCAGCACTTGGCGGCTGAAGCAGGAGGACTTGCTGTGAGTTCAAGACCAGCCTGGGATACACAGTGAGAAAAAGAAATTTTTTTTGAACGTTCTTGGCATCCTTATTGAAAAATTAATTGACCACAGACACACGAATATATTTATGGACCTCAATTCTATCCCATTAATCTATAAATCCCTCATCATGCCAGTGCAATACTGTTTTAACTGCTTTGACTTTGTAACAAAATTTTAGAAGTAAAAAGTATGAGTCCTAGCCAGGCATGGTGGCGCACTCCTGTAATCCCAGCACTCGAGATGCTGAGGCAGGAGGATAGCTGCAAGTTCGAGGCCGGCCTGGGCTGCACAGTGAGTTCAAAGCCAGCCTGCTGCATAGCCAGACCCTGTCTCAAAAAATAAATACATAAATAAATAAAAAAGTATGAGTCCTCCAACTTTCTTCTTTCTCAAGACTGTTTTGGCTACTCTGGGTGCTTTGTATTTACATATGAATTTTAGGATCAGTTTCTCAATTTCTGGCAAAAAGGCTGATGGGATTTTGATTGTAGTAGATCTACAGACAATTTGGAGATCGCTGTCTTAATATTAGTCTTCTAACCCATGAACCCGAGATTTTTATTCATTTACTTAGATCTTTTATTTATTTTAACATTTCATAGTATCCAGAATACAAATTTTACTTTTTTAACAAACTTCATTTTTAATGCAACGTATACTAACATAAAAGCAGCATAATTGCTATAAACTGCTAAATTTGTACAAAATCTTTAGTATTTTCAGCAGCTCTAGATTTAGAATCAAGCCTAATCTGACATGGTCTCACTGCATTAAACAAGTGAGTTTTGTAGAATCTCTGGTTTCCAATGTCATAATTTAAAAGCTATATTCCATTTAAAATCACTTTTTTTGTACTATCTACACCACAATTAGGAACCTGGTGATAACTCTTTTACTTCAATAAAAAAAAAGATCAGTTGGCCGAGGACTTAGCTCAGTGGTTAGAGTGCTTGCCTCACAAGTACAAGGCCCTGAGTTCGATCCCCAGCCCTCTGCCCAAAATCAATCAGTTGTAAAAGTAGAATTCAGTCCATTTTATAAGAGTATGAGTGTTGCCCAGAAATCCATTATTCAAAGTAGATAGAGACAGTGCCAAAGATGAGATTTATAAGCTTCCAAATTGAGTTGGAGACACTGTAGGCACATTAGATTTGACACATTAGATGTGTAGACACGATTCGAAAGCCTCATCAGGCATGGTGGCATGTGCCTATAATACCAGCACTCTGAGAAGCTGAGACAGGAGGATTGCCATGTTCAAGCCCAGCCCCTGCAATTTATCAACTTAGTGAGACCCTATGTCAAAAAAGAGCTGGGGATGTAGCTTAGTGTAAAGGCCCCGTATGCGGGTAAGACAAGAAAGAAAGTCTTATGTTCAGCTGTCACCCAAACAAATAAGGTAAAAGCTTTAAAGATCAGAAAAGGGTTTCTTCCCCCGTATTCAGGAAAAATGGCCAGTATAATAAGATACTTGTACATTACACAGTAATCGTTTTGTATACTCCCGTTCCAAGCAGCCAGGAACACGGCACTGTTTAAACATCTGCCCTGGGTGCTAACACATCAAACCTGCGCAGAGTTCTTCAAGACTCAGGGTGACTGTGGCTTTGTTGCAAGGCACGTAGGCAGCAGTTCAGCCGAGTCCTTTGCTCTCCAACACTGCCGGGCCCTGAGAATGGCAGTGAGCAGCCTCGGTTTCTAGGACTCTGCAACACTCAGGTCTCTAGGGACTTGAAAAGCAGCAATGAGGGAACTATGCTGAGTATTTTCACTGGTGCCAATAGTAAGTCTGTACTCAATGTCTGCCATTTTGGTCAGTAAAAATATATTCAAACTAAAGTGGAAAGTAACTTTATGCACAGACTAGTTTATCTATCAGGCATCAAGCAATGCTAGTTCCTTCCGAGCTTTCAACTCATATTATTTCTGTATACCCTAGGAGTCTCTTTCTAACTGACACATAGCATTTGTACATATTTATGAGGCACAGTATAATTTGGCACGTGTACACAATGTATTCAGATCGGGGTAACTTCTAATTTCTGTGTTGGACTTCGTGCTCTTCGTTATTTTGAAATACAACCGGTCCAGACTGTCACCTGATGTCTGACTTGATCAGATGCCCAGCGCAAGAGTATACAGTCTCCTTTGTCACCTTCCCCTGGGCCACAATGGAGCCTGCAGAGGTTGACAGCTCTTGGCGCATTTCCATCATACCTTTACTTACATCTACCTCTTCTTCCTTTACAACAAGTTCTAGGTGGGAGCCAAGAGTCAGAAGACCAAATAGGAAACTCAGACACTGAAACTGCCAGGTGGGGATGACCTCTGACAGACAGAAGTGAAGCAAAAGCTAGTTTCCAGTGAATTTCTCAACTAATCAAAATCCTCTGGGCACATGGAGTCACTGCCTTGAGACTCACCAAGGATTATCCCATCACTATGTCTTCTAGGCTAGCCTTGAACTCACCACAGCCTAGGCTGCCTCAGCCTCCCAAGTGCTGGGACTACAGGAATGCACCACCATGCTCAACTAAAGCCTTTCTGAATTATTATAGTTGTGCTAACAAAGCTCAGTATTGGTTGTTTTTTTGTTTTTGTTTTTGTTCTGTTTTGAGACAAAGTTATACTATGTAGTTCAGACTGGCCTTGAACTCACTATGTAGCCCAGGCTGGCCTTGAAATCACAGAGATCCTCCTGCCTCAGCCTCTGGGATTACAGGCATGTGCCACCACACCCGGCTCAGTAGTGGTTCCTGAACAATAGTGCATCCCTCAGTCATCTGAAGCAAATTCATGGTTGGGGGGTGGCTGAGGATTGAACTCAGGGCCTTGTGCTTGCTAGGCAAGCCCTCTACCACTTGAGCTAAATTCCCAACCCCTTCTTTTTCACTATATAGCTACTGAGCACAGGCTACAGTGGTGGCAAATTTATGGCATGCGTGTTATTGTGTTTATCTTTCAAGACAAAAGAGGTTAAGGTATCAGTTGTTTTTTCTAGATTAAAACCTCAGTAATCAGGTTTAATTGCAGTGTTGGCACTTTTTCATAAATGAGTGGGTTTTGGGTTGCAGTTTGGGCACTCGTCTCTAAAAGGTTTGCTATCACTGGACTAAGATGATGGATGATTTTCCTGTCCTTAGAGGACCACAGAAAAGCAGATGTACTCAAGTCGATTGTAGTGGTACATGCCTGTAATCCCTGCTGCTTGGGTGGCTGAGGCAGAGGGTCATGTGAGTCTAGGAGTTCAAGGTCAGCCTTGGCAACTCAGTGAGTTGCTAGGGGTACAGGGAAGTAGATGCAGCAGTTGGTCTCCGTTCACAAATTTCTGAATGGTACTCAAAATGTCCTGATGAGAAATGAGATCATTCAGTGTCAATGGCCAGTATTTTTCAGCCAAGCATGGTGGTGCATATCTGTACTCCTAGCACTCAGGAGGCTGATTGCTATAAATTTGAGGCCAGTCTGAACTACACAGCAAGACCCTGTCTCAAAAAAAAAAAAAAA
>PVJO010000540.1:16579-96448 GCA_004026905.1 Hystrix cristata | reverse complement strand
TTGCATTCTTCAGTCATCAGCTGAGACCACCCCCCACCCTGAGTTCTCACCTCCTTAGCATTGTGATGATATCACCACTGGACTCAGTTCTGTTTCCTTGCTTTCTCTTTGTAACTCCTTTTTTTTTAGTCTTTTTTTCTTTTTCTTTTTTTTTTTTTTTTTTTTGGTGCTGGGGCTCAAACTCAGGGCCTTGTGCTTGCGAGGCAAGTGCTCTACCACTTGAGCTAAATCCCCAGCTTCTTTGCTTTCTCTAACACTAGTGGCTGATTTTATTTTGTGACTCTTACTGTTCCCCAGAACAGGTGGTCTGAGTTGTGTGTTTGGTCTACTTCTTTCTCTAAATCCTTAGGGGTCTCCTTCAATGGACTTGAGCCTCATAACTACTCTTGCTTTTCTGGTAGATGAATCGTCAGTGTTTTCTTGTGCCCTATGAAATCAAATCCAAATTCAGCCTTCCCCAATACTTTTTTGAGTTTTTGAGACAGGGTCTCACTGTGTAGTCCATGTCAGCCTTGAATTCACTGTGTAGCCCAGGCTGAACTCAAACTCGAAATCCTCCTGCCTCAGCCTCCCAAGTGCTGGGATTACAGGTGTGCACCACCATGGCCAGCTTGCCCCTAATACTTTTCTGACTTTTACTCCTTTCCCTTCTAAACTACATCTTTTAGCCACTCATGGGGATATATAGTCTTTTTTTTTTTTAACTTCTGCCTAATTTACACATTTCTGTTCCCTTTCTCATGGCCAAAGCTTATTTATTTTTCAGGGTCCAACTCAGAGACCTCATCCAGGTGGATATAGTGTCTCTCTCTGAAGTCTCACGTAATTAAGATTTATTTGCTTCTAGGACTTAATTATGCCCAAGGAAGATGATAAATTCCTTGAGGGCAAAAAATCACTGCCCTTCTCTTCTGTATCCAGAAAGTACTTTATGCATGACATTAAATAAATTAATGACTGAAAATTTTCTGACTTTTCTAATAACTGGCTTATTCTCATCATTCAGCACATCTCAAAGTGACCTGTATAGAAAGGCTTGCCCTTCTACCCTCTCTTCTGTAACTACAACTGCTCATTGGGTTATGCGGTCCTATTACTTTTTTATTATTCTATTGTACTAATCGTAATAGATATTTTCTTTTCCCCTACAATGAATATAAATTCATAAGCTTGACTCCTTATGAATTTTCAGACCTCAGAACAGCATATAATTCTCAGTAAATACTGAATTTCTTCTCTAGCATATTCTCATGTTCTCATTTTAAATGTCTGAGGCATTGTTTTTGTTTTGATGCTGGGGATTGAACTCAGGGCCTTGACAAGTGCTAGACAAGGGCTCTACCACTGAGCTACACTTCCAACCATTTTTTGTTTGTTGATTTGTTTTTGGACTGATTTGTTTTTGGACTCAGTTACTCAGGCCTACCTTCAACTTGCAATAGTCCAGCCTCAGCTTCCCCAGTAGCTGGGATTATAGGTATGTACCACCATGCCCAGTGAAATTATTTAAAATTGAAAGAAAATTAATTCCAGGATTAAGATTATAAAGACCATGTAGACTAAATTTCTCAGTTTGCAGATACAGAAACCGACATGGCACCTAGAGGGTTTATGTCAGACATTAAGGGTGAGCTTCCTGGCCACAGCCCTTCCCTTCCCAGCTCTGCTAGACTACCCAGATTCTCCTCACGGCTGATCTCTAGTACACTGCCCAAGCTGCTGTAGTCCTGCTTCCTTTTTCCCAGTGAACTCCACCTTAAACATATTGCAAGAGGAAGTGGTACAACTTGATCTATTAACTTTATTTTATTGTTACAAACTCACAGAGGTAGGCAGCATTCATTTTAAAGATCTTTTCTCCTCTCCCCAGAAAAACACTTGGTCCTGCTTCGAGATGGAAGGACACTTATAGGCTTTTTAAGAAGCATTGATCAGTTTGGTATGTATTTACTATGGATTTCGCCTTCAGTTCTCTAGATAGTAAGAGCCACCCGTTGCATTTTTTTGTTATTTCATATTAAAATTTATCTACAGCTTTTCTACGTGTGTCTGGCATAATGAAACTATTTTGAGTGAATAAATCATTGTTTTCTACATTATGATTGGGTGATTCATCAGCTTGTATATTTACAGGCACATATTTCTAAGCTGGTTTTCACTACAGTGTTTTGGACTGTTTTTTTATTTCCCCCATTAGAGGGAGCCAAATGGTAGAATAAACTCAGTCCACTGCAAAGGCTGTTCATTTGTACATTGGCTTGGGTGCTCCTACTCTTCCAAGCACTTCCTGCGCTGAAGGTAACCCCTCCCTGTCCAGTGCAAAGTGGGCAAAAGGCATTTCCTGGAGCTTTTTAGGGATGTTAAACTTTTTTACATCCAGATATACAGCAACCTCAGAAGTCTCAATCTTTGTTTTGCAGTCTGTCTTTTTCTAGAGTAAGAGATATGTTTCTTTCTGTTTTAAAAACTTCTCAGTTCCCATCTACATTGTTAGATTCCTGCTAGACCACTCATTTGGGGCAGGAGAAAAAAACATTTGAAACTTGAGAATTATAGAAGATATAAATAACTGGACATGGTGGTGTGCACATATAGTCCCAGCTACTCAGGAGGCTGAAGCAGGAGGGTCACTTGAGCTTAGGAGTTCAAGGACAGCCTGGGCAACACAGTGAAACCTCTTCTCAAAAAAAGAAACAAACAAACAAAAAAAAAGAAACAAAAAGAAGATGTGACATTGATTTCTGCTTTACTTCAGATAATACAAGTAATACCAACTGAAAGAAAAATAACTATTCTTAAGAGATTAGGGTTCTAAATCTTAAACTTATCAAGGTACTTTGAAGAATACGTAATGAATATTGAGTTTCAGATTACCAGGTATCTGACTAGGTGAAAAAATAGGTTTTTCCTGTGTGATAACCCAGGCATACCTTCTCTAGGTTAAATGCATTCCGAGTGTGGAAACAAAGTTGAATCTCCAAGAAGTCATAGACATGCACCACGCAACGGAGAAGAGTCAGCTCCATCAAAAAACCAGTTTAATTTCGGTGGTTGTTTAGGCTCAGGTTTTCTAAGTTCCTCTTCTCGTAGCTAGGTTGATGTTAGCAATTAATCAATAAAGAAATTTACATTTCAGAACTTACTTCTGCTCTCATTCATGACTTAGTACAATATAATCCAAGTTCTCTCAGTTTGCAGTTCTGTAAAGATTTTGTAAATGGTCTGTCTTAGTGAAACAGAAAACTACTTGAAATTTTTGTTTTTCTCAGAATGAGAAAGTTTGGAAATTTTTGTTTAGCTAAGTCTTTTCTTCTCAAAATGCCGTAACTGAATAATTTATGGACCCTTCCCCAATAATATGTACTAAACATCTTTGTTTTTTCCTTGTGCACTTATAGCTAACTTAGTGCTACACCAGACTGTGGAGCGTATTCATGTGGGCAAAAAATACGGTGATATTCCTCGAGGGATTTTTGTGGTCAGAGGAGAAAATGTGGTCCTACTAGGAGAAATAGTAAGTGAAAACTTAAGTTGCTGTGGGTCTTGTATTCATGCTAGCTAGGTTTCTGTCTCTCTTTTCAAGAGGAAAAATAATTTCTACATTTTACCCAGCTTCTCACAGGCACCTACCATGTTAGGAAAGCTACAGTTATCAAAAGGAAACTACTAAGAATAATTAACTTGGTTCCAGTGCCTTTTACCATCTTAAAGATGTTGATCCCACTGGCAAAAAAATTGGTTTTACCTGATACAAAAAGTACAGGCCAGGGGGTTGGGGATTTAGCTCAAGGGGTAGAGCACTTGCCTAGCAAGCACAAGGCCCTAAGTTCGATCCCCCCCCCAAAAAAAAGTACAAGCCAGGAGCTGGGCACAGTGGCACATGCTTATAATCCCAGCACTCGGGAGGCTGAGGCAGGAGGAGTACCATGAGTTCAGGGCCAGCCTGGACTACATAGTGAGACCATGTCTCAACAAAACAAAAGAAAATATTCTTTTATATGAATATACTCACTAATACATTATTTCTGGGGGCTGGGGATTTAGCTCAGTGGTTAGAGTGCTTGCTTCATAAGCATGAGGCCCCGAGTTCAATCCCCAGCACCAAAAAAAAAACCAAACAAACCAATATTTCTGTTACCTCTACTAGCAGAAAACGATGAAGCTTGATTTATGTATGTTGGGGTATAAAAGTATGATTTACATACATTGTAATATGTTGCAGCTCTTTAAATAAATTGGTCACAAGCAGTTTTTCGTGACATAAAGTCTATTATCTGTATTTGAGGGAAAGACACATTGCATACCCAATGTATTATATTTTTAAAGAGGGCAAGGGGAAGGAATGGCTGCAGGAAAAGTCCTCCTCTTACCTGAAGTTAAGAATAGATCTTAACTGCACTTGAGCTCTTGGTTCCCACCCAGGAGGCCGGGAGGTGTTTGGATCTATGCTGAAAAGACCAGCTGGCAGGGAGACGGTTCTAACCTTCTCCAGTACTGTTGCTGTCGGTCTGCGGCACTGTGTGTGCACATACACAAACTGGAACCTCGTTTAAACTTTTAATCAAGTCCTGCAGCTTCTGATTCATGGATTTGCTGGGAAAATCAAAATCAAAATCTCTTCCAGAATGATTGAAATTAAGGGCTGGGGCCGGGGCCGGGGCCAGGGCCAGGGCTGGAGCTGTAGCTATAGCTCAGTGGCAGAGCACCAGCCCAACGTGTGTGAGACCCTGGGTTCCATGCCTAGCATCACAAGGACAAAAAGGGAGGGAGGACTGGTGACCAGCTCTTCTATTTTTCTTTTCTTTACCTAAAACTTTGGCATTTGATTTATTTTTTTTAGTTTTTGATAAAGTTTCTCAATAACTAGACACACTTTAGTACAGTTTACAGAAGTCTTTTGAGTAGGGTGATTTGGTTCATAGCTATTTTTTAATATGTCATTTTGTAGTTTTAGTTATTCTGAGTAGACAGAACAGTCTGATAAAAGAAAGTAGCCCACCTGGGTTAAGAGCTAATGCAAGAAATTAAACCAAGCTTAGAGATGCAAAAGTGAACAGAAAAAGAATAAAAACTACAATGAAAAAGGATGTAAGATGCCAGGGCGTGGCAGCACACGGGTGCAAGCTCAGCCCTTGGGAGGCCGTCATGGGGATGGCTGCAAGCTGGAGGCCAGCCCAGGCTACATATTGAGTTCAAGGTTCAGAGCCTGCCTAAGTTACATAGTGAGACCCTGTCCCAAAAAATCCAGAAGGTGAGGAGGCAGGTAAGGACCTTTCCGCCCAGGAAGATTACTAAATTAGCTGACAACTCCTTTCTAACCTCCTGGCTGGACTTTCAAAAACTGAGGAATGCAGAGTTGACCTATTTCCTTTAAACTCAGTGTCCTGTGAAGCAGCTAAATAATTTCTTTTAAAGCCCAAACCCAAGCCAGGCCTGGTGGTTGCATGCCTATAATCCCAGCACTTGGGAGGCTGAGGCAGAAGGATCGCCATGAGTTCAAGGGCAGCCTGGGTTACATAATAAATTCAAGGCCAGCCTGAACTACACAGTGAGACCCTATCTCAAGAGAAAAAAAAACCTTAAACCCACAAAGCCACCTGTTTAAAAAAGTCCCATATGTAAGAAACAAAGAAGGCACATCTGGCTTCTTTCCCCGCCTGGGTAGCCACCAAGAACTTTTTTCTTATTATTTCCAATAAACACTCTCCTAAATTCCTCCTTTTGTCCTCAAAATTAACTTTCAATTTGAGACATCAAGGAGATAAGCTGGTGAGGTCAGGTCGGTTCAGAAACCTTTTTTACTTTGTGTTGGACAAAGCAGAAAAAAGAGAAAGAAGTGGTTGAGGATTTAGCTCAGTGGTAGAGCGCTTGCCTAGCAAGCCCAAGGCCCTGAGTTCCATCCCCAAGAGCCCCCCCAAAAAAGAAAAGCCTCATGTTGGAAGCAATCAGCTAGAAGTGACTAGCTGCACCAGTTACTACCTTATCAGTACTGCCCAGGTGCTATAGGGACGGGTCTAAAATGCTGTTTTTTTATTTAGAAAATGTTGTTTTGGTTGGTACATTTGGTTCAGTTTATGACTTTTTACATTTGTTTAAGTAGCAGAAATTGCCATCCTATATACTGGTTGAAGTAAAGCTGCTGGTTCCCCAAGAAGCCAGGGGCTAGCGAGGGACAGTAGAGTGGAGTGCCTGCCTGTGTGGTAGGAGGAGCTGCCCCACCTGTGCGTGCCAGAGTGTGGGTGGTTTTTTTGAAATGCTTTTCTGAATTCAATTTCTAGGGTTGTGGTTTTTTTTTGGGTTTTTTTTTTTTTTTTTTGGTGCTGGGGATCAAATTCAGGATCTTCTAAATCCCCAGCCCAACCTGTTTGTTCTTAAAGATTCATTCTTCCTAGAGATTCCTTGTGTGGAATTTTTTTTTTTAACGTGTTTGAATTGTGCAAAGTTTTACAGTAGTGCCCCTGGAGAAACATAGGTCAGGAATGCTTACGCAGTTCTGTGGGTCAGAGGTCAGTGTGAAGAAACTGTGTACCAGCGCCAAGGAGACCTGCCCAGAAGTGGTTCAGATTCCTAAACATCGCATTGCCTAAGAGGCCCTGGCTCCTGCCTCAAGAATGCTGATACACGCAGCCCTAAGTAATAAACCAAGGTTGCAGCACAACCACTTGCATAGCTCAGCGGATGACACATCACAAGGCCCGCAGGCAGCGAGTACACTAAGCAGAGGACACTGTCTTGCCCGGCTGATAGCCCCAGGCTGGGGAGGTTTAAGTGATGACACAGATTTTACTGACTCTTGTTAACTTTTGACCAGGGTCAAGGTGGCCTGAGTCATTTGTACGACTCCTTGTAGCTCTGGTGAGAGGCCACCTGGTAAGACCGCTAGACCTTGGCAGTATGTGATAGTATCCGGGCTGAACATCTGCAGAGTCTGTGGATGTGTCAGTGCTGGCTACACCTTACCCGTGAAGTCTCAGAGGAAGGTAAGAAACAGCACTTTGTCTGTATAGGTTGTCCATGTTAGAGGAAACACAGAGTGACACTGTACTTTTTGTTCATCTGGTTTTTGAGACAGGGTTTTACCGTGTAGCTCAGGCTGGCCTCAAACTCACCACGTAGCCCAAGCTGGCCTCAGACTTGCAGCAATCCTCCTGCCTCAGCCTCCTGAATGCTGGGATTACAGGCTTGATGAAGTTTTCTATAGACCCGTTTCCGTAGAAGGGAGAAGAATCTTATAATTTAGGTGCTCCTAATCAGTGCACCAGAGGAACAGTTTATTGCCATTAGAAAGAAGTTGGATCCATGTTCTCTGTCTTCTTACTGAGCAACAACCCTGAGAAATTAAGCCGACTTTCAAAATATAAAACTTAGAATGATTTTCTTGGAGTCTATACTATTAGGGAGATAACTGCCTCTAAGCAACCCTAATAATTTTGTTTTAAAGAAAAGTTAATGCTTAGGGTTGGGGATTTAGCTCCAGCTGTAGAATGCTTACCTAGCAAGGGCAAGGCCTTGAGTTCCATCCCCAGCACCCAAAAAAAAGACAAGTGAATGTCTGACTAAAGTCACGCCTGACTGCTGCAGGATTCTGGCTGAACCTAGGCTTTGCTGTGCATACCGACGCTGCCCCCTGTGCCCACATCTGGAGCATGTGCTCTGTGACATGTTGCTGGCTGTGCCTGTCCACAGGGCAGGGAATTGCCCGGCCCTGACACAGGAGCCCACAAGGATCTGCAGAGTTTTCATCTCTTGGGCTTCGGGCAAACCACTTCAAAGCTGCCTGTTTTGCAGGACCTGGAGAAGGAGAGCGACACACCCCTCCAGCAGGTGTCCATCGAAGAGATCCTGGAAGAGCAGAGAGTGGAGCAGCAGGCCAAGCTGGAAGCAGAGAAGCTGAAGGTCCAGGCCCTGAAGGACCGGGGCCTCTCCATCCCTCGAGCAGATACTCTGGATGAGTACTGAGTCTTGGGGAGCAGGGGCTGTCGCTGAAAGAAAGTGACATCCAGCTCCCCTCCACGTTTGACCTGAGAATTCCTTCGGTCAAGTCATTTTTATTTTTGATGCTTTCACATGTGCAACATGAAGAAATCATATGGGATACTGTTTTGTTGTTTGAAATAACAAAATCATTGTTTAAAGGAACAGTGAGTGGCATGGACTCCATTCACACGTCCCTGTGGAGCCAGCACCTACGTCTGTATCACTTTTCTTATTCCCAGTTAGAGTTTACTGAGGACATTCTTCATTTTCTTGTAAATAAAATATAAAGCTCAAAACCATTATGTTATTTCCCGAGTTGGATTTGCTGCCAATGACTGGACAGACTTGTCCACACGCGAGAGCTGCAGTTGTTCCAAGTAGCTGCTTACTGACAGAGGAGTAATTTCATAGCATTTATTTGGGGCGTCCTCCCTCCTCCTCTGTCATGTTTGTGTCTCATAATAAATAATCAGGCTTCAGAAGGGAGCTTTTGATTAAGTTTCCCAGAGCTAGTGACAGCAGATACCTCATGGTTGAGAAATAGCTTCATACCTGCTTCATCCTCAAGTATTCCAAGTTCCCATGAATTTTTTCTTTCTTTCTTTCTTTCTTTCTTTCTTTCTTTCTTTCTTTCTTTCTTTCTTTCTTTCTTTCTTTCTTTCTTTTTTTTTTTTTGGAGCTGGGGATCAAACTCGAGGCCTTATGCTTGCAAAGCAAGCACTCTAACCGCTGAGCTAAATCCCTAGCCCCTTCCAAGTTCCCATGAAATTTTAACATTTTCCTACAGTGGCCTATTCTGTGATCCTTCTACTAATTTAGTTAGTTAATCTAGCCCTTGCATTGGGACTTGTTTTCAAGACAGGGTCTCTCTGTGCAGTTCAGGCTGGCCTTGAACTCTTGGCAATCCTCCTGCCTCAGTCTCCCAAGTACTGGGACTACAGGTGTGTGCCACCATATCTGGTCTGCATGGGGTCTTGAGCCTCTTGTGCTGTGATTTAAAAAAAAAAAAAAATTGAAATGGTGTTTTAGGGACCAACAGCCCATCATGATACCACTTTGTTGGTATGGAGTAACAACTGTATGCTAAGTATAACAGGCTCCTTTTTTTTTCTTTTAAACAGACTGCTTTTTTAAGCAGTGCAGTTTAGCCAGGCAACAGTGGTACACTCCTGTAATCTAGTTACTTGGGAGCAAGGCTGGGACAGAAAAGATTGAAAGTTCAAGGACAGCATCGGTAACCCAGTAAAACCCTGTCTCAAAAAATAAAGGCCTGGGGATGTAGCTCGTTGGTAGAGGTCCCCTAGGTTTGATCCCCAGTACCACCAAAAGATAGGTGATCGGTAGGTAGGTAGACAGTACACTGAACAAGGAGTGAGGAGGTTCCTCACTTGCTTTCTTGGCACATTGGCTTGAGTAAATCATACTCTGACTCTCAGAAATTTTTCCTCCATCATTTTGGTGAGAGGAGTGTTGAGCCAGCATCTCACTACCCTCTTTCCTTGAAAATAAGACCTAGCTGGAAAATAATCAGCCTTGAACGCTGGAGATCAAAAATGCCGGCCCTGGGGCCTTGCCCATTGGGCTGCTGGAACCCACTGCTCCTCAGCCAGGGCCAGAGGCCAAGATCAGCCCTGCAGGAGCATGGTCAGGGTTGCCATGAGCGGGCAGCCTGTTTTCCTGCCTCGTATATGTGTTTTTTAAAAAAAAATGGCAACAGAGATAAATCAAAAACAAAATGCCAGCCCCAGAGCCAGGCATGGTGGTGCATGCCTGTTATCCCAGCACTGGGAGGCTGAGGCAGGAAGAGTGCAGGGAGTGCAAGGCCAGCCTGAACTAAATAGACCCTATCTCAAAAAAAAAGTGGGGAGAGGGTCGGGGATTTAGCTCAAGTGGTAGAGCACTTGCCCGGCAAGCACAAGGCCCTGAGTTCAGTGCCCTGCGCGCGCGTGCGCGCATACACACCACACACACACACACACACACACACACACACACACACACGTGTGTATGAGGCTATTCTTGCCTTATCTGTCATCACTATCCTTGCTTAGTGGCTACTATGTAAGGCAGGTAAGGCAGATGGGCTGATTAGGCCTGGCATTTTTGATCTCTAGTTTTCAAGGCTGATTATTTTGCAGCTAAGTCTTATTTCTGGGGAAACTCTGTGTAGTCCAGGCTGACCTCAAGCTTGGAACCGTCCTGCCTCAGCCTCCCAGGCTTCTGGTTTTACAGGCATGTGCCACCATGCCCAGCTCCTGATTCTCAGTAATTTTAACTATTTCAGGTATTCCCTTTCTATAATCTGTTGGGCAAAGATGTCCTTTTCATAAGATTTATGTCTAGTTTGTATGTGAATTATTTTATACTGTAGTATTAAATGTAAGTATATATAAGTATATAAGCAGTTTATGAACTAAGGTGTTTTTAGAACTACTCCAAATGCTTCTAAAGCATTTAACTTCTGAACTCTGATTGGGTTGGGTTTACAGTATATAATTTATGAAAAATTAATTGCACTTAATGATTTGTTTTTTGTTTTTTGGAGTGTGCTGGGGCTCGAACTCAGGGCCTTGCACTTGCTAGGCAAGCACTCTACCACTTGAGCTAAATCCTGAACCCCTCATTTAATGATTTGTGTAGTGTTTTGCGTATAATCTTACTGTTTAATAACCAGAAATCAGTATTAACTACCCACATACAGAGAAAAAACATCACCACCTTTTTAAAAACATCTGACTATGACAAGATGCTCTGCAGGCCAACAGGGTGATGTCATCTATTTGTCTGATTGCTACTGTTTCAGAACACGTGATCCTTTCACGAGATGGGGATTCACTGTAGCTGTCTTTTAAATATCCATCAAACAGCCTGGCATGGTGGTGCACTCTAGAGTCTGAGGCAGGAGGATTGCTGTGAGTTCAAGCCCAGCTCATAGCATGACCCTGTCTCATCAAGAAAACAAAAATAAATACCCATCAAGCATTGCCAAATGTAATAACAAGAGTTATGACGTGAGAGGAAAGGGCAAGAATGCTTGAGTCTGTTGACTTTCTGAGCCATAGTCATGTTTCTGATAGCGTGCGTGATGTGCTGCTTTGGACCTGCGTCCTGCAGAAGCGGAGAGTCTGGAGCCGCCTTGCTGACCTGCCGGCTCTGTCTGCAGGCTGCCAGGTGCACACCTCACCCTCTGCTCTGCCGCCTGGTCTCTGCAGGTATGAAATCCGGTGCTTCCCAGCTCACAACTGCTGTGCCATCTTCTCTTACCAGACTCGGGATTGATCCTGCTTCACACTCCTAAGTTTCTTCCAACTGGGGCTCCCCCGAAATAGCTTCCGAATGAGATAATCTACCAATGAGGTAGAATGAGGAAGAAAAGAAGATATATTATATACAAGTATAAATTCCCTACGATGAATGTGAATATTATGTATGGCAAATATGGACTAATAAAAAGTTTGTAAAAGGGCTAGGGATTTAGCTCAGTGGTAGAGCGGCCCTGAGTTCGATCCCCAGCATGCCCCCCCAGCCAAAAAAATCTACCAAAGCCCCTTTATGGCTTTTCTTGTTCTGGAATAACCAGCATACCAGCACGTCTCTTGTGGCTGCTCTTTCCCTCCCTTGGCCTTTGACTTCAGATTGCACGTTCTCAGCTGTTCAACCCGAGATACCCCCTTTCCTCCCCTCCCCTGATTAACTCCCAACAGGCCTTGGACACTGGAGCCAGATGGACTTGGACGGCCATGGTCGGGCTGCTGGGAGCCGCTCGGTGAGTCCAGGTGAGGAGGGCTGGCAGGTCCCCACGGAGGGTCGGGCACAGCAGGCGCACAGCCAGAGAGTGGCCAGTCCCCGGCCTCCACTCCGACCCCTCTGCGAGACTCCTAGCAGCACCACACCACTCAAGGAATGGGCCCCAGGAATTGTCCCTGGAAAGAAAACGGAGCAGAGACAGTTAATGGAACTGTTTCCCACTGCCCACCGCACAAAAAAGAGATGATGCATATGGAAGACAGACGTGCGTGTGCGTTCTCACCTTTAAGAAGGTGCACGCCACGGTGAGCTCTGCCCGGCCCCCGTCGCACTTGGCCAGAACTGCCAGTGATGGAGATGCTGCCGAGTGATGCTCCAGCGCTAGACTGCAGGAAAACTATGGCCAATCCACTTGTAGTCAAGGAGCGTGTGGCAGGAGAGCCCACCAGAGCTGTGGCCTTGGAGCTCATGGGAGCTGAGCAGGCATGTCGCCTGAGACACATGCGCTCATGTGCGTGTGTGCCACAGCAGTGCGGCTGACTCCTGAGACCACACCCAGCCTGTTCGATTCCATCCGGGAGAGGGAAGGTTTTTGCTAATGAGGCTGAACATGATCAACCTAGTTTAAACCCAGTTGCAGCTGCCAGGTCATGAAATGAACTTAGTGGTTAATAACCAGAATTTCCTTTTGACTTGGAGCAGGATACAGAATGGAGTGTGTCATACATAATAGAGTTAGGTTGTATGTGAAATGTATTAATTACATGCACATATGCAGATAACTGGCAATGTAAAATACCTTTCTTACTGTGGGTAGCTGTCAAAAACTTGGGAAACACAATCTTAGTTTGTGGTAAATGTTTGTTTATTGCAACTAGGAAAGTAAAAAGTACATGCTCCTTTTTTATGAGTAGTACATGTGTGTATATGTACTAATAAAGTACATAATGTTTACATTCCTTGTGTGGAGTTGGTACATGTACATAACACGTCTTAATTCCTTTCTTCCCCTTCCCTTCTCTCCCTGCCCCCTCCCTCCATCTCTTGATCCCCTTCCCATTTGAAAAAGATCTCTCTCTCTATTTCGTATAATCTTTTATTTTGCTCTTTATTTATACTTTGGGTTTAAGGGAAACCATGTGATATTTAAGCGTGTGTGTCAGATTTATTTTGCCTAACATTATGGTCCCATGGTAATTTTTTTTTTTTTTTGAGACAGGGTCTCACTGTGTAGTTCATGCTGGCCTTGAGCTCACTATGTAGCCCAGGCTGGCCTCAAACTTGCAGCGATCCTCCTGCCTCTGCCTCCCAAGTGCTGGGATTACAGGCATGCAGCCCCACACCCAGCTCCATATTAAGTTTTATAGCTTTCATTTCAACCCCTGAAACTCCTCTCTGCCCTGGATGAGCCTGAATTTGTCTTTGTGCTTAGAATATACTTCCTCCAGACAACTACATGAATCGCTTCCTCACTATGAAGACTCTGCTCAGATTTCACCATCCCTGACTACCTCTTTAAAACAGCACCCCAGGGGCTGGCAGTGTAGATCAGGGGAACAGCACTTGCCTGGCATGCATGAGGCCCTGGGTTCTGCCCAACACACTATCCCACCTATTTCTTTCTTTCTTTTTTTTGTGCTGAGGATCCTTTCCAGCTTTATTTTTCATCATAGTGGTGATTACCATCTACCTTAAATTTCACTGGTTACTGCCTCCTCCCCTCCCCTCTAAAATGTAAACCTCCATGGGTGTGTCTTGATCTTGCATCCCCAATGTCTAGAGCAGCGGTGGTGAGTCTACGACACGTGTGCCACGTGGGCGTGCAGAGCACCTCGCTGGCACTTGAACCAAGTCACCCCAGCATCGCCCAACAGCACACACGGGGCAGTGCTGGCAGTCTGAGAGAAATAAGTGGGTTTTGGATTCCAGTCTGGGCACTCGGGCTTTAAAAGGTTCACCATCACTGACCTAGAGCGATGCCGGCATCTGTCAGGTATCAGTGTACGTTTGTTGAAGGCCAGATGGGTGGGTGGACAGACGGATGGGGGCACGCAGTGAGTTCAGGACAGCAGAGTAAGATGCTTCGGAGACCTGTAGGGGATCAGAAAGTGAGGACAGTCAGGGCAAGACCCAAGAGCAGTCAGCGGCACGGTGATTAGTACAGATTCTTACCATGAATATGGAGCTGTTCCCTACTGTTGGGGCAGCCGCCTCCAGGTGTGCAGGGTTGGGAGATAGTTGGTATCAAAATGTCTGAAAAGGCCTCTCAGAGAAACATGTGGTTAGGCAGAGGAGGTGGGGACACTCTTCAGGGCTGCTCAGTAGAGACGCTCTGCTGCTGTCTTCCTCCTGTCTTGCTGGCAGACCTGGGCTGCAGTGCCTGCCCATCTTGTGTACCACCCTCCAGAGATCCTCCAGATAATGGGAGCAAGGGCCTGCTGCATAGGTGCCTGCTTTCCCAACAAAGCAAATCTTGTATCCACCCAAATGGCTCAGGATCGAAAGTAAATTTTAAGACCAGGTGTGGTGGTGTATGCCTGTATCCCAGCACTCTGGGAGGCTGAGGCAGGAGGATCCTAAATTTGAGCCCAGACTGGGGCTGTAGTTCAGTGGTAGAGCACTTGCCTAGCATGTGTGAGGCCCTGGGTTCAATCCCTAGTACTAGACAAAGAGAAAACCTATGTAAATACAACAACCAAATTCAAGCCCAGACTGGGCTACATAGTGACTTAGCAAAACCAGTCTCAAAATGTAGCTCAGTGCAAAGGCCCTGGGCTCAGGACCAGTATTGTTAAAAAAAGAAGAAAAAAAAAGGAAATTTCAAGCTGGGTATAGTGATGCAGACTTATAGTCCCATGCACCTGTAGGGAAGTTGATGCAGGAAGATTGAGCGCAGGAGTTTAAGGTCAATTTAACCAACATAGTCAGACTTTGTGTAAAAATAATAGTAATTGCGTGTGTGTGTGTGTGTGTGTGTGTGTGTGGTGCTAGAGATTGAATCCAGAGCCTTTGCACTAAACTACACCCCAGCCCCTTTTATATTTTTTATTTTGAGGCAGGCTTTTCTAATTGCCCAGGATAGACTGCAGTTTGTGATCCTCCTGCTTCAGCCTCTTAGAGCGCTGGGATTACAGGCACACACCATCACACCTGGCAGGGTAAATATTCCTATTCTCTATGTATCGTAGAAAGCCAACCCACCGCCTGGGGATTTGGCCCAGTGGTTAGAGTGCTTGTCTCGCAAGCACAAGGCCCTGAGTTCGATCCCCGGCACCAAAAAAAAAAAAAGAAAAAAGAAAGAAAACCAACCCACCAACCCTAGAAAATGAAGCACATCTGCTGCTCTGCGTCAGCCCCCCAGTGAGGACCCCCCACCTCCCCGCACCTGTCTAATCTTGGCAGTCTAATCCTGCCAGGGCTCCTGGAGAACAGAATAAACCAGGCGTCCTTTCTCCAGGCTCAGGGAACTGCTCTGCCTCTCATCTCCCCCTCTCTACCTGCTGTTTTCTTTCTCTACCCATTCTCTTTTCTCTTGACCCTCATTTCAGCCTCATATCAGTGGTTATTGCCCGTAGCCAGACCCAGGGGACAAGGCCTCAGGTGCTCTTCCTGTGGGACGCAGAATGGAGGGAAGTGTCAAGGCTCAAGTCACCAGAAGCAGGGCCAAGTGGAAGAGGCTGAGCTCAATACTGGGCCCGCCTCAAGGTCACTCCAGGTGGCCTGGGAATCCAAGACCCAAAGTTTTATTTCTGTTTTTTTTTTTTTTTCCTGATCAGGGTTTTTTTTTTTTTTTTTTTTTTTATCTTGATCGGGTTCATTGAGGTGTAGTTTATATACAGTGAAATTCAGTCCTTACAGTGTACAGTTCTGGAGTTTTAACAATTGTCTGTGATTATATAACCACTATCACAAATAAAGAGAAAATTTTCTTCATCCCTGCGCACTGTATTTAACTCCTTCCTTCTTTCCCAGCCTCTTAGAAACCAATGATCTGCTTTCCGTCCCCATAGTGTATGTTGGCGACTAATTCAGAATTGTTTTAAATGGTATATAGGTCACATAAAATATCAGCTCACCCTCCTTTAGTTTACTCTTCTGATTTAGGCCATTACAAAAGATCAAACATAGCCAGGTGTGGTGGCGCACGCCTCTGATCCCAGCACTCAGGAGGATGAGGCAGAAGGATCGCCATGAGTTCTAGGCCAGACTGGACTGCACAGTCAATAGTCAGTACAAAGCCAGGCTGAACTGCAAAGGGAGATCCTGTCTCAAACAAAACAAAACAAACAAAACATAACAAAACAAAAAATGCTTTCTAAATATGCCGTCTAAAAAAAAAATGCTGTCTATCAAAATCTCTGGGCAAGGAAATCTAAAGTCTGGCCTACCAGCTCAAAAAAATCATGCTAGGGCTTATTTTCCAATTAGGTCTTCTTTTCAGGGAAAATAAGCTGTGTGAGGTGGCACACACCTGTAATTGCAGAACTCTGGTAGGTTGAGGCAGGAGGATAACAAGTTTGAGCCCCACATGGGCAATTTAGTGAGACCCTCTCTGGAACAGTTAATCCTGGTATGTTAGTTTCATTGGATTAAAAAATGCATACCGTATTTCCCCAAAACTAAGACCTAAGTGGAAAATAAACCCTACTATGAATTTTTAGGATACTTGTAATACAAGCCCTACCCCCAAACAACCCCCAGTTAAGATCATCAACCAGATGGATGCATTTAGCATGCCTGTTACAACACACAATGGATACGTTGAATTATTTTAAAATATTAATATATAATTACATAGAAATAATATTATTGATAGTCATACTTAAAATAAATGATATCTTTTGTTTGTTTTTTAAGGCAGGGTCTTGCTATGTAGTTCAGGCTGGACTTGTACTCATTATGTAGGCCAGAGTGGCCTTGAACTCATGGCAATCTTCCTGCCTCAGCCTCCCAATACCTGATTATAGGCATGTGCCACCACACCTGGCTAAATTAAAATTAATTATTTGTAGGGACTGAGGATTTAGCTCAAGTGGTAGAGCACTTGCCTAGCCAGCGCAAGGCCCTGAGTTCAATCCTCAGCTCAAAAAAAAAAAAATTATTTGTAAATACCCAAGTGGGCACCTTTGGACAAGAAGTAATCACCTATGTAAGCAAATGAACTCGATATGCTGTCAAATGACCAATTGGAATATAATGCATAAATAACATGTGCATCTGATAATGAACAGATGTGGTTGTGTCGAATATGAATCCTCACAATTCAATACATCACATGTTGTAATGATGCACTATGAGCAGACTACATAGATAAGAAGTGCTTATTTAAGGATCATTCTGTTGCTGGACATGAAAGATTGAGGAAAACGGTTCTACAGCAAATGGAGCCATGAGAAATTCAGGCTGGAATTCAGGGTTTGGAGAGTTATGGTGATGTTCCAGAAGACCACACAACTATATTTGAATATATGTTGATTTTTGTACATGAATAAATGTGGATTGTTATACATGAAAAAATAAGACATCCTCTGAAAATAAGCCCTACCGTAACTTTTGGAGCAAAAATTAATATAAGACCAGGTCTTATTTTGGGGGAAATATTGTAGCAGATTAGTACAGCATGCCCCTGGGTGTCTCTGGGCAGATCATGAAAGTGTGTCCTTGGGTACTACATGTGGTCCCTCGCCCCTCCCTCTTCGGCACTGTTCCTCTGCTCTGCTTCCCAGCCACCATGAACTAAGCAGCCTTCCTCCACCAGGTCCTTCTGCCATGAGGTTTCTGCCTTGGAACCCGCCGACTTTGACTAAACCCACTAAAAACTGTGAGCCAAATACACCTCTCCCCCTTTAAATTTCCATCCCAGGGACAGGAAAGCTGACAACACATTGTCTCAAAATGAAAAACAACAACAACAACAACAAAAAAAGGACTGAGATGTAGCTCACTGCAAAGGCCTTGGGTTCACCTCCGATATGGCAAAAGAAAAAATATATCTCTATGTTACGGGTAAGAAAGTGAGGCCCAGCTTGGTGGTGCCTCCCTGTGATCTCAGCACTCAGGATGATTGCCATGAGTTCAAGGCCAGCCTGGGCTACATCGTGAGACCCTGTTTTAAAAAAAAATACATATGACAATCATGAAGTTAAACAGTGGGACCAGTACTGGAGGTCTGAACACAAAATCTGCACTTTCCACACACACCAGGTCAGCACTACACCCTACAAACACTCGGCCACGTGCACAGCCATCCTGAGCAGCAGAAGTGCTTCAGCACAGCCCTTTCCCCATGCTGTTGCCCGTGCTGTCTACCCAGAACACCCTCACCACACCCCTGTCCCCAGCCCCCCAGAAAAGCGCCCGTTCTTCCTTCTGATCTTGCTTTCTCCCCTGGAATTACCATTCCAGTCTCTCTACTTCCAAACGGCTCACCTAATCTCCAACTGTCATGCTGAGTCATACGGCTCCATCTGTGGGGTCATAAATGTAAAGCTACACGGCAGGAACTTGACGTGGGCTCCTTGCTTAAATGGAGTCCCCTTTTCCTGCCCTGGCCCTGGGGCCTCGGTCTCTGGCTGCCCTCTGCTGATTTGCTGTGTTCATCCCATTTTCTTCCTTGAAGCCTCATCCCTTATCAAAAACCAGAGCTGGACACAGATGTTTCCAGAAGCAGAGGAAATTCTACCTTCGTACTCAGAGGGACAGCAAGAGTTAACCGGTCATTCAGCCTGGAAAGGATAGAGAGGACAGGTTTGGCGCTGAGGGAGGTCACCCAGCCAGCCTGCTTTGAGTCAGCTGCAGTCTCTGACATCAGCAGCAGCCTCAGTGCTCCGGTCTGCCCACACTACCTCCCTCCTTGGGATGGCCGTCACTCCTCACAGGATGCCAACAGCACGGCCTTGGGCATTATCTGTGTGGCCTGCTCCATAATAACTCCCTCCCCAACCCTCCCCTGGGAAGACACGTGTGCATGAGGCTGCCCGTGTGCAAGCGCCTGCTGCGCACCTCTGTTCCTCCCCTTTGAAAGGGAAGACCACATGTAGGCACCTGTCTTTCCAGAGTCTTCAAGGGCCAGAAATGGGGCTTACAGGCAGGTTCTTAAGTCAAAAGATGAGCCTGTGTCTCTAGCTGCTTCCCAGTTGACCACTCTACAGGGAAGGAGTGAGAGTCCAGTCTGTGTCCCTCTGGAGCTGAGTGCCGGGGTGAGGGCAGGGTTTGAGAGCTGAAGTGGACATGGTGCCCACCCACACATGTGGATCAAGACTCGGGGTGGCACTTGCCGTGCTAAGCGGCACAAGCCATTCCACAAGGTCAGGGTGGCCCAAGGAGGGGCTGCAGTGGGCTTGGAGGATCAGCCAGTGCATCCTGCAGCTGCTGCTTCACTGGGGCGCAGTGGGGGCTGTGGGATTCGCTTGGTCTTAGAGCCCCAGGCACAGCCCTCTCGTGCCATCGACAGCAAGGGAGCTGGCAAGAGTGCATCCACTGTGTGCCGCTCCATTTTAGGCCTCCCCAACCTCCCAGCAGTGGTGAAGGACACAGGCTGCTTGCGCACAGGGGCAAGGCCTGGGCCCAGAGCAGAGCCAGTGTGAGTCTTTCCACTCGCAATATTCTTGACAGGTGAATTTGGCTTTAAATCAGCCTCAAGGTCACCAGAGCAGTGTGCAGTATCCATATTGGCAATGAAAAGGACTGACACCCTTAACAAAGGAACTCTATTTAGAACCTTCTGATGTGAAAGTCCCAAAAAGTCCTGACCCATCTTCTCTAAAAGACACGTGTAGGGCTGGGGATTTAGCTTAGTGGTTAGAGTGCTTGCCTTGCAAGCACAAGGCCCTGAGTTCGATTCCCAGCACCAAAAAAAAAAACAAACAAAAAACAAAGACACGTGTAGACCTGCTTATCACTTTATCTAAAGCTAACAGCCTGCCCGGTGTGGTAGCACATACCTGTAATCCGAGCACTTTGGGAGGCTGAGGCAGGAGGATCACCAGAAGTTGGAGGCCAGCCTGGGCTACATAGTTAGTTCAAGGCCAGCCTGCACTACAAATTGAGATCCTGTCTCAAAAAAAAAAAAAAAAATTAAAAGCCTAAAATATTGGTGTTGTCAAAGTTACAACTGCTAACATAAAACTTTGAACTCAGTGCAGGTGCTTCTGGATGATCTGTAAGGTGCTAAATGATTCAGGAACAGATATTCTTTAGACAATCACATTTGCTGCCTAGACCCTTTTCCCATATCCTCAAACACTTATAAAATCACTCAACCTGCGTGATTCCCCCCTTGAAACTGGCCTGCTGTCCCCCTTGACATCGTACCCAATCTAAATACTCATCTTTTCTACACTCCTTGTCTTTTACTGCCCATCTCCCCAGCCCTCTGTACGCTGTCTCACATGGCACAGTGCCCAGGCTTGGAGGGGATCGGTCACCGTGCCTCGGCCATGGTGGGTTCAAGGCTTCATGAGTCCTTGCCAAGTAACCCAGGGGCCCCACGCTGCAGACTGGTGAATACCCGGCACTCTGGCTTGTCCACCTCTACACATGCCAAACCCACAGCACAGCTTGCCGGGCCTCTGCGCCTCAGGGAAAGTGGGGAGCAGGAAAGCTCTTTTGAAATCCTCCTTCGCTCCTCCTGATGAAGGACCCAGTCATTGTCTTGACTGACTCCATTTTGCTCGTCTGGCTTGTTCTCTCTCAAAGACCTTCTCAGCTTATCTCAAATTCCAGGGACAGCAAGCCCTGCAGCCTTACACACCAGGACAGACCTGAGGCTGCCTCCACCCCAGGCCAGATGCAACCTTCTCCAGCAGCAAGGATTTCCGCCCTGCAGGACAGCACAGAACCAGATGTGAAAATGATCGAACAGCCTGATTGCCACTGCTGGACTCTGCCCCACTTCTGCCTCCTGTTGTATAATCCTAGAGCTGCTGTCAGTGCCCCCACAACAGGCTGAGGACACTTGTCCCGGTCCCTTCCCATTATGGCCATACCCAAGAAATCACTCTCTTGTTCCACAACCACTCGTCTCTGATTAGACTCTGGAGGAAGCAAGTGCAAGAAGCTCATTTGTCAGGAACTCTAAGTCAGCCTCTGGCCTAGGATGCCAGGACCAGGTGCAGAGTGTGGCCCCCAGCAAGGTGCCTCTGGGGACTTAGAGGCTGACCTCCTTCAGGCCCCAGAGTCATCCTTGCTCCCACACAAAACCCTACAAAGAGAACACACTCATTGCTTTGATAAAGGGGTTTTCTATCAGTGGATGAGCAGATAAGTGAAGAGCACACAAAGTGTCCATGGGGCCGGATGAGGAACCACGTGAAGATGGACCGAAGGCCGGAAGACTTGTGTGGTCATCCCAGCCCTGCCACTGACCAGTTGTCTGCCCACGAACAAGACAGTTCCACCCTCTGGAATTCAGGCTCATCCACTGAGAACAGGAGCAGGTGAAGTAGCCCCCAGCAGCCTTGCCTCCCCCTGTCCTCTGCAGACCCCCGCTCACTTTCCCGGGCCAGTGCTGCCCCGAGAGCAATGGGTGGGCACAGGCACCTGCCCCTGAGTGCAGGCTTCAAGTCGAGGCCTGTTGAACCTGGAACTTGAGGACAGGGCTTGCAATGTGCATTTTCAACTTCTGAGGGGCACAATACGCCCTCTTCTAAGTGACCCCATCTCAGCCTCCACCGTTTGTCCTTTTCATCCGCTGAATCGGCACCAACCTCTCCACTCCCTGCTGCAAACCCCGCTCCCCCGCTCCCCAAAAGGCCGGAGCAGCATGAGGCAATCACTCTATCCTTGACCCTTTCCTCTGAACAGCGAGTGATGGCCTTTTATCTCCCAGGGATGAGGCATAGCCTTCGGGCAGGGGCATTTAAAGAGCAGAGCACACGGTGCGGGCAGCTTCAGGATAGAGGTGGACCTCGAGAGGTTCAAGAAGCCACCCTGAGAGGAGCAGCAGCAGCAGCAGCAGCAGGAACAGCAGCAGCAGCAGCACTGCCACATCCACCAGGGCACAATGTTCCTCGCAACCTTCAAGCTGTGTGCCGGGAGCTCCTACAGACACATGTGCAACATGAAGGGTGAGTCTGGGCGGGAGGCACGCCTGGTGCTGACGGCGGCTCTCAGGAAGCGTGCTCAGTGGGGAAAGCCCTGGGTGGAGGGTCGGGCCATGCCTTCTCGCGGGTGAGCCCCATTAAGCCTCCTCCCCTGTGGACCTTGGTTTTCCCATTTGGAGAACTGGGCTGGATACAAGATGCTTGTCTCTCTCCCAGACTGTACCATTGCTGGCCTCCCTTCCAGGGCTCCAGTTCTTAACTAGTCCTGATTTCGCCTCCTTCAGGGCTGAACAAGGCTCATTCCAAGGGGGCCAGGAAAGTTGGGGTCACAGGAAAGGGCTGGAAGAGCCAGGGTGCAAGACAGGGAAGAGCAAGGCGAAGAGAAAGTGCACAGAGTGGGGCTGAAATGTGCAGCCAGCTTCCTTGGGCCACTTTTCTAGAGCTGACTAGGACTATAGGCCATTTGGGTTAATCCCTGCTGCCATTCGAGGGGGAAGAAACCAAGCTGGAGCCCTCTTCCAGTCACACTGGCTGAACGAGCTTGGAAGCCACTTTCAGACCTGCAGCCAGCAATGGGGTGCCCTGGCTGAATCGAAGGAGCTGCCCGGCTCCGTCTAGCGGCACCTTGAGCGGCTTCTCAGGCACTGGCGAGTTCCTGGACTCAGAGGGCAGTTTCTCATCTGCTTTCTCAGGAGGCTTTTCCTGGTTGAACAGCACTTCTCCCGCAGGCTCGGGCGCAGCCTCTGCAGCAGGGCCAGACTCGACCAGCCCAGATGGAAGAGATTCCTGGGCTCTGGAGGTGGCTGGTGGAGGGCGATGTGTACTGTACTGGCTGTTGGGGCACTGACCCTTCTAGGAATCTATGTTCCTAATCAGGGACGGTTCCACTCTAAGCGGCTTTTCAGATCCTTGGAAAGTCTTCCTCCCTCCCTGCAGGGCTGAGGCACCAGACCGTGCTGGCCATCGGCCAGGAGCTGAACAGGAGAGCGCTGGGGGAGCCAACCCCGGGAGTGTGGATGAACCAGATCCGGCGGCGGGGCTCTCTGCTTGGTGAGTCCTGTGGCTTCTGGGCTTCTGCTAGGGAGACTCTTGGGGTGTCAGTGGGTGCATGAGGCTCTGACCCCTCCCGCCCTTCCCCATCTTGTTCCAAAACAACGCTCCCAGCCTGGAGGCCCTTAAGGCCAGGTGTCCTGCGTCTACCTGGACCTGCAGGCAGGACCTTGAGGTGCTGTCTTTGCTCTTCCGAGGAGGGGGGGGGCTGGCAGCTGGTGGGAGGCCAGGACAAGGCAGAACACCGTCTCTCCTTGGCTGGGCACCCAGGTTCTCGGCTGGAGGAGCCTCTGTACAGTGACCAGGAGCTGGCCTATATCCAGCAGGGAGAGGAGGCCATGCAGAAGGGCCTGGGCATCCTTAGCGACCAGGAGGGTTGGAAGAAGGAGAGCCAGCAGGTAAGGATGGGGTTGCACTGTACCCTCACCACCCCCGGGATTCGGGACTCACGCAGTAGTTACTGGGCAACATGGAGTTTAAACTTGAGAACGCTCCTTTCCCAAGAATATATTCTCTCAGGATATTTTCTCTCTTCTGTCCTGAAGAGTCTTGTTGGAGAAACGCTTCCTATCTTCTTAGCTACTCTCCAAATACAGTGTACACTGGTGAAGAACAAACTGTGAGGCAGGGGCTCCATGTGCATTAGAGGCCACACCACTCAGTACCAGAATGCCCAGCAGCAAGGTGCATTATGCCCGCCCTGGACTGTGGACTGGGGGCTCACACTGCCAAGGGGCCAGACTGAGTGAGGGCTGTCTAGGGTGCCCTGCTCCCCAGCACAAGGCCTGCGCCAAAAGCCAGGGATTCTTATTGGAGACCCTGGTGGCTTTATCTTCGGCAAAGGCTTACATGCTATCCCTTCCCCAAAGTTCCTCACATTTTCTGACTAACAGAAATAACAGAGTAAGTCTGGAAGTTGAGAAACCTGGGGTCTAGGCCCACCATTGCTCTTTGCTAAGGGCTCAGTGAACTTTTCTGGCCCGAAATGCTTCTGGTATGATATATTTAACTAGGGCCTGGGGGGTGGTGCTCCTGAAGCACCCACTCAAAATTCTACTTCTATGGTATGATTAGCCAATTTTAAACTAGACTTCCCACTTCCAGGTTTAGGTGCCCTTGTGCTCAGCGTGGATTTCCTTTCACTGGGCCTCTCCCAACCTTGCCTAGCACTGTCTTGAGACCAAGGCTAGGAATGTTTTCCTCTAACCATTGCCTACACTAGGGCTCCTTTCCCCTCTGGCAGGCAAACGGGGACAGAGTGCTGAGTAAGGTAGTCCCAGACGTGGGCAAGGTGTTCCGGTTGGAGGTGGTGGTGGATCAGCCCATGGACAGGCTCTATGAAGAGTTGGTGGACCGCATGGAGGCGATGGGAGAGTGGAACCCGAACGTCAAGGAGCTCAAGGTGAGGACAGCCCACATGGGAAGGGCCCAGGAAAGTCCAGTCTGAAAGGCAGACCAGTGAGGGACCTGAGCTGTGGATGGGCCACAGCCCCACACTGGCCGTGGAGTGATTCTGGTTCCCTTGTGGCCTGATAGGTCTTGCAGAAGATTGGAAAAGACACCGTCATCACTCATGAGTTGGCTGCAGAAGCAGCAGGAAACCTTGTGGGGCCTCGAGACTTTGTGAGCGTGCGCTGTGCCAAGCGCCGTGGTTCCACCTGTGTGCTGGCGGGCATGGCCACACACTTTGGGGGCATGCCTGAGCAGAAAGGCGTCATCAGGTAAGACTAACAACAGGCTCAGGACACCCTTTTCCAAACAGGCCCATGGTGTGCATCCAAGTAGATGATGGTCAGAGTACTCAGCTCCAAGAAATGAATCCCTGGCCCCACCCTCGGTTTCCTTTTACAAAAGATTCTCATTTTCTGGCTGGGTGTGGTGGCACACGTCTGTAATCCCAGCACTTGGGACACTGAGGCAGGAGGCTCTGTTCCTGACCTCTGCGATCTAGCAACCAAAGGGCCCAGCAGCAGGCTCCAGGGTCCACTCTAGCTGTGCCATTTATTCTGATGAGCTGGTAACCATGCCAATTGTCAGGTATCACCATTGGCAAGGGGGTTTCCAATGAGATTTAGAAAAAGGACAAGCTATTTCAGAAATGTGGCTTGAAAAACTACTGTAGTCAGCGTAAGAGTTCCGATTTGTCCTCCTGACTTGCCTTCCATTCATTTGCCAGAGCTGAGCAGCGTCCCACTTGCATGGTACTTCATCCGCTGGCCGGAAGCCCCACCAAGACCAAACTTACCTGGCTGCTCAGCATTGACCTCAAGGTGAGAGGCGTGGACATAATAGTGAGAAAACAGGTTCATCCTCCTCACACACACACCACAGGACTGCTAGTCATAGACTGCTGGGCAGGGAAGAGAGTGATGGCCTGAAGCTATTCCACCACCTCCAAAGCCTGCAGCTCCCTTAGCTCTTATACCAAATTTTAATTCTATGGTATCATTTCAGAAATAAAGGAGACTTAGGAGCCAGGTGTACATCTTAATCCCAGTTTTGGGAGACTAAGGCAGAAGGATTGCAAGTTTGATGCCACCTTTTAGCTATATTGCAAGACCCTGTCTCAAAAAAAAAAAAAAAAATCAGCTGGGACAAACCTGTAATGTCAGTACCCAGGAAGCTGAGGCAGGAGGACTGCAGTGAGTTTGAGCTCAGCCTGGGCTACATAGTGAGTTCAAGTCCACCCTGAATTATAGAGACTCAGTCTCAAAAAACAAAACAAAACAAAAAACAAAAAAGGAAACTTAGGTCCTGAACTTTTAGTGTGAGAAAGGTGATGTAAACACAAATTGCTCAGGGCCACACAGCTGTGAAGGCAGGGCTGGATTTTGTCCGAAGGGCGAACCTTGATCAACTCCAAGGCTGCACCTGTAAAACAGAGCTGGGAGACCAAGCCCCAGGCAGCCATGTCCGTAACAGTACAAAGATGTCCAGAGTAGAGCAGCACCCAATGATGGCATGTTCTCCTGTCTTCTACTCCAGGGGTGGCTGCCAAAGACCATCATCAACCAGGTCTTATCACAGACCCAGATGGATTTTGCCAACCATCTGCGCAAGCGCCTGGAGTCCAGTCCTGCCTCTGAAGCCCTCTGTTAAACACCAGCCCGCTGTTCCCAACGGAGCCTCTTGAACTTGTGTGTGCATCCGAACACCCTGCCGGAAGCCTGCAGGTCTAAGATCTTCGTGGAGACAGGGAGGGGTGGGGTGCTTAGGGTGTGATGACAGGGCCAGGACTATTAACAGGGTTAGCACCAAGAAAACAGCAAGGAGGCTCCTAGACGAAGAGGAAGACTCCTAACTTCAGTCGCCAAGTAGCTCTGAAATGTAGACTAAGCTCCTGCGATATTGGTTAAGCATTTTTCTGGGTCCTTATATGCCCAACTAAAACCATCTCTGGATGCTGGTGGTGGGTACAGGTGCGGGGTGCTAACTAGAGGCCCTGGGCTCTAGGAGGCCTCTCCCTGCAGGCAGGGCAAGACAGCGCAGGGGCTTACCCAGGGCTCCAGCAACCTCTCTCCTTCGCCCGGAAGGCTCAGGGCTACAGAAAGCGCAGGCAGCTCCCACAACAGGATCTCCAGAAGCCCGTCCGTGTTTCTCTGGGGAGAAACGGCAGACTATCAGGCTGGTTTCATGACTTATTCCATAAGGAGCAGTCAGAATAAAGAATCATAACGAACATAAGAACTTCAGTCTGCACTTGTTTAAAAGTTCTATTATTTAAAAAAACTAGTCTAATAGATTATAACCTCATTCTGGAAGAGTCCTGAATGAGGATTTAATTAGCTAATCTTTCACAAAACTTTAATTTTCATAAGCACAAACCTAAATCATTTCTTTCTTTGGAGAGAAAGTGGCTGCAAGAAGGGATAAGGTAATAGCAAGTTCCCCTTCCCAAGATACAGAGAAGCTATGCTTTAAAAATGCACACTGGTGGCGGGTGCATGCTAAAATCCCAGCACTAGGTAAGCTGAGGCAGGAAGACTGTGTGTTCACGGCCAGCGTGGGCTACATAGTGAGTCCCAGGCCGGCCACACAGCAAGACAGTCTCAAAATACATGATGCACAGACACACGCACCAGAATGGGAGTACTTTGCTAAATGTAAGTAGAATAAAAAATTCAATTACCACCTGAAGCTTTTATAGTTTTAATAGTTCTGAGGACTTGTGCCATTTGGAAATGGGGTTCTAGTTTATTTATTAAACAAAATAGCAGTAGTTGGAACCCTGGTATTTATTCAGATATTAAAATTTAACAGCTGATAGAAATATTTATTGTAATTTATTCTGACTGTTTCTTAGTCTATTTCTAGCACAGATGAAATTATTGTTTATCCAGGAGCCTCTGAGGGAGGGCAGTTGTAGAGAAGCATTGCTATGGTGGAATCACGACCCACTGCTAGCTAAAAGAAAAGAGCTATTTGTGTAAAGATCAATAAAATAATATGTAAGCTAGTTTAAGAGCATGGGCTAGTGGAGAAGAGGGCTTTCAACAAACAACATGGGTTTAGCCTAGATTGTAATTTGTTCCTTCAAACTATGTAACTGTAACTATGTCTTTTTTGATGTTGAGGAGATATTTTCCCACTTGTTTAACTTTAACATTTGAATAAAACAAGTTGTCATTGATAATCTGTTTTTGTGTGTGTGGTGCAGGGGTAGGGGTAGGGTGCTGGGGATTGAACTCAGGGCCTTGTGCTTGCTGGGCAAGCACTCTACCCTTGTGCTAAATCCCTGACGCCCTGTCACTGACAATCTGATTATAGAAAATACACAGAATTAGATGAAGAGCAGATATTCTGAGCTCTTCAAACCTTATTAATGCATGAAGGGGGACACACACACTTTGTTGAATATAAAGTATCAACTAGAAAACTACTCTTCTGTCACCTCTATATTTACGAAGGCCAAATACATAAACCTAATTTTATAATTTAGATGAAAAGTATACGTACAATTTACATATGGTAATATATCTTACAAATAATTTATCTTTAGCTTCCTTTACATCCTACCCTCATTTTCTTGGAATCCTTCAAACTCTGATCTAGAAGCTTTACAACCAAGTCTTTTTTTTCTTGAGACAGGGTCTTGCTGTGATTCAGGCTGGCCGTGAACTCACTATGTAGCCCAGGCTGGCCTCCAAGTCATATGATGATCCTTCTGTCTCAGCCTCCCAAGTGCTGGGGTTACAGGTGTGCACCACCACACCCAGCCAAATCTGTCTTCTAAAATCAGTCCATGAATTAGTAGGTGTCTAGAATCTGACAGGTTGAGTCCCCGGCCTATGATCTCATTGACTCTGTTTGGTTTCCTGTTAAATCATAGAACGGACAAGAACTGGGCATGGTTGTGCACACTGGTAATCCCAGCACTTGGGAGGCTGAGGCAGAAGGATTGCCACAAATTTGAGGCCAGCCTGGACTACAAAGTGAGACCCTGTTTCATTTAAAAAAAAAAAAAAAAAGTATAATGGATAAACAAGGAGTCTGGATGATTGATTAAAAGCCAAATGGTCAATGCTACTGTGTTATGATGCAAAAATCTACTTGAACTTGGGGAAAATTTGTCAACAGAAAAACAAAAATAAGATTCAGCAGAGCCACAGGCATGAGAGATAGTGATTTTGTGGCACAACATATCAGTCGTTAAACTGCTCTGCTCACTGACCTGGGTAGACAGTTCCACGTCAGTCTTTGGGCAATCCTGGGAGCTGCATGTGCACAAGATCACGTATTTAAAAGGGGACATGAAAAAAGTGGAAATAGATCCCAAAAGCAGCTTATTACCTTCTGAAAATGGCACTTTCTTTTCCTTTTGCAGTCTGGGGGGTTGAACTTAGGGTCTCAAACAGGCTGGGTAAACACACTCCCAGAGCTCCATCCCTAGCCCTGAAAACGGCACTTTCGTCGTCAGCTGTTACAGAGGAAGACACACAAGGCAGGAAAATGGCCTACACACATCAATACCATGTTCAAAATAAAGAGCTGAAACCATCAGCCCTTTTAAACTCTTGTTCACTACCCTGAGACTGCCAATTTTCACGGGATAAAGGGTGCTCGATTTGGCCAGTGAGAATAGGAGCAAGCGCAGGGTTGAGCTACAAGTCAGAAACCTGTCTCTTCCCCCAAGCTGGCTCCCCTTCCTCATACTGCCCACATTTCCCACACCGTTGCTAAGAGAAAATCAACCTGAGGGCAAACCAAGCAGCACACAAACCTGGGAGCAAGTTTTATTTGAAGAGGTCTAATTCTGCTAAAGCGCAGGCCAGTCTCCTTCACATCGACAGTTCCAGAGACCTCATAGTTTCAGAGTTCCCAGGGTTCAAAGGTGTATTTCAAAATCAACAGCCCAACCCACACCAAAAAGAAACCACTTTTAGACAGGTCTGGAATGTACTGCAGATTTCAGCTATTCTCAGAAACAGGCCCCCGCCTGCAAGGAGATCAGGTGAGACGGAATCAGTATCTGAAGAAGGATGTGTCTTTTAAATAAGTTAGCTATGGTGACAAGAGTAGTTACTCCTTAGAAAATGCAGAAAGGTAACAAGTCCCAGCTGGCAGGGATGGGACACAGCACCAGTTTCACAGGGAGTTTATGGGTCCGGGGTCAGCAGCTGCGGTGTATGGCACACAGAGTAAGAGCAGTCACTGGGAGGAGGTGGGAATGCTCAGCAGTCCTGCCAGGCTTTTAACTCGCTGCAAGCAGGGCTGTGCTCTGCAGCATCTTTGGGAGAACAGTTGAGAGTTCACGAACAAAAACCCCAGGCTTATTCTCCAGGGAGCCCACATCTGAGGAGAGCTCAGGTGCATCATGGCTCCCAGGGGGGACTGCGCCGCCCATCCACTTCCGTCTCCACGTGATACAGGACGTCAGCCAGTGTGTGTTCGACCACAGCACCCCAGCCCATGTCACTCATCTGCAGGGGAACAGAAGCGGGGAAGGGCGGTGAACAGAGCCGAAGCAGGAAATAAGGACGCTTGGGTGCATGCAGATACCTAACATTACTCACAGGGTGGTAAGTGAGATCCTTTGGAGGGTATTTGAAGCATGGTCCAAAGTTAATGGAAACCTGGAGTCAATTTCATTCAGGCAGACATGGAAAAAAAAACCAAAAAAAACCTGAGAAACTAACTTGGCACATAAAGTTTTCACTTTAAATGGAGCTATAATACTCAAGTATTAACATATGAGATATGCATTACTATGTTAAAAGTGGTCAAGATCCTAACGACCATCAATATTTGGGTAAAAATAGACCTGTATAGACTTCTGTTAAAGATTTATTTTACCTTCTTCCTTTTTTTTTTGAGACAGCGTCTTACTTTATAGTTCAGCTTGGCCTTCAACTCACTATGTAGCTCACACTGCTCTGGAATTCACAGCAATCTTCCTGCCTCAGCCTCCTGAGTGCTGGATTACAAAGAGTGCACCACCACGCCTGGCTTTGGACCATATTCTTTAACAAACAATCTATATAACCATTAACAGCTGCTAATAATGGCAGGTCATCATGCCACGCAACACTAAAGCGATTTGTGCACGTGTATGCACATTGTACACAAACTTTGAATGCTGCAAGGGGTACGTGTAGCCAGAACTGCATGATGACACCACAGCGTGTTCAAAGGGCTCTTGCACACTAACTGCATAACCTTTTCCAAGAATGTACTTCCTAAAATCCCCACCAAACAGTAAAGTGACAGCAGCAGCACATTCCCACGCTACTCTGAAGCTGTCCAGGTTTCTTTCCAAAGCTCTATGGCTTTTCAGCACAGCCCACTTATACTTTTTTTGTTTCTTGAGACAGAGTCCAGGCTGGCCTCAAATATATGATGGTCCTCCTGCCTCAGCCTCCCGAGTGCTCGGAACCCAGTAATACCATTTGTCTACAGGATGAACACAGGATACATACCGTGCAGCTCTTATACAGTGAGATAGCCGGAAAGTAAACCCCCTCAAAAATATCTTTGTAAGCCACACCTTGATTGACACCATTTTTATAAAATATTATCTGAAACAAAAATCATGGTTTTATTTCAGAATTTTAAAAAACAAACAAAAGAACTCACTTGGAGAACATGTAAGAAGTGCGGTTGATAGACTGACAATATATTCCAAAAAACAGTGTAGTTTGTATAGTAACCATATCTTAATCACATGATACTTTCAACTTCTCAAAGTGAAATTAACGTAAACATGTATCACTCCAGTTGACTTCAGGTTTTTATTTGCTTTCTGAACTCCTGTCACATATACCAAATGGCTCTACACTACATTATTTATATTTTACCTAAAAGCCAGCCAGCCAGCCAGCCTTCCACATCCCTGGGAACTGCACCTACTGAAGCTTGTTTATTTTCTATCCTTTTTCCTTTCATCAAGTTCTCATTTCTGTTTTTTGTTAACTCTGAAATTTTCTTAGAATCTTCTGCTGTAGAAGATGAAGCCTCATCTTTTTTTTGTTTTTTTAAAGACAAGATCTCACTACACAGTCCAGGCTGGCCGTGAACTTGTGGCCATTTTCTGCCTCAGCCTCTCAAATGCTGGGATCAAAGGCATGCGGCACCACACCTGGCTGAATTCTCATTTTCTTTATGCTTTCTTTCCTTTAATTATCCTGAATATTTTCTCTCACACATAACAGATCTGTAGAGGTGGTCTTCAGACGACTCCTTTCTCTTCCCAGCAAGAACTGTCTTCTCAAAAACAAACAAACAAAAAACCAAAAAAAACTGTCTTCTCCCTGGCTGTATTCTCTAGCTATATCACACTTTCTTCTTCTCCCTCAAAACAGCTAGAATCCCAATTTGATTTTTCCTACACTCCTATCCCACATCATGCCACTGCATTTTTATTTTCATTTTTTATTTTGTGCGTGTGCATGTGTATGTGTGGGTGTGTGTATGTGTGCACATGTGTACGGTGGTAGTGGTGGTACTGGAGATTAACTCCAGAGCCTTCATACTGGGCTCATCCCCTTCCTTTTCATTTTTAATTTTTTGCTAAAATGCCCAGGCTAGCCTCCGACTCACAATCCTCCTGCCTCAGCTTCCCAAACCATGGGAAGAAGTGTGCCATGATCACGCCTGGCATGTCGCAGCATTTTTACACGAACATGTGTCCAACCCTTTCCAGAACTTTCTTCTTTCCCGTTCACCTTCCCTTGGGGCCCTGGCTTGTGGCCGGCCCAGCTGTGCCAGCCCTCCCTCAATAGTGCTTGAGTCTGAGCAGTGACATTCCCTGGAAGGGGAGGCAGGGAGCATTTCAGAGCACATGCACCCTCATGCCAGCCCCTGCGGCTGGGCCACACCTCGGTCTCCTCCTCGAGGCATGTTGCTCCTTCAGTGCCTGGTACTGCCTCAGATAAAGGCTAAGGACGGCGAACCTGTCTCTGCAACCCCCTGCGCATCTCCCTACCAGGCTGCGTTCCCCCTGCAGGCTGGGTCTCATTCGTCACGGCATTGCAATGCTGAGGATTTGCTGACCATGACTCACCTCACTGTGAGGAGTCTGCTTCAGGCTCTTCTCGGCTTTGTCCACAAAGTCTTTTTCCTCAAAATACAAGTAACTCTTGAACTTTATCAAAGCCTTGAAAACCAAGAGAAAAAATAGGCATATTGAAGCATCAGCTGCATCATGGAGAGAACCAAGTCAGACTCACACAGATAGTATGGAGTCCTTGTGCTCTACACGCGAAGCCAGAGATCCTCGCTGCTGAGTTCTGTCAGATGCTGAAGGACTGTGTGTTTTCTCGCTCTCCTTCCCGGTACCGGGGCTGGAACCCAGGGTTTCTCACATGCTAGGTAACGGTTCTGCTACTGCTACATTCCTTACATCCCTTTCCCTTCTCTTTATTTTATTTGGAGACAGGCCCTCACTAAGTTATCCACGCTGCTCTCAAACTTGTGGTCCTCCTACCTCAGTCCCCTGAGCAGCTGCGATAGATAACAAGTGTCTATCACCATACTTGGCTTACCATGCACTTCTTAAAAAATACCAGCCAGTCATTATTTGTTAAACATTTTTTTAAAGATCCTTAGCAAGCAAATTTATGAATAAATACATGCATATAAGTACACATTCTGACCGTAACAAAAGTCCCCACAGAAAAGGCTAAATTAGCCGGGCGTGGTGGCGTGTGCCTGTAATCCCAACACTCGTGAGGTAGGAAGATCACTGAGTTTCAGGCCGGCCTGGGGTACACAGTGAGCTCAAGGGCAGCCTGAATTACATAGGGAGACCTTGTCTCAAAAAAAAAAAAAAAAAAATTAATTCATACTTTTTCAATACTTTCAGTGGGAGAAATAACCACTATCCAGAGCCTAAAGTCCCATACTGTGTAATACTATTTTTTTTAAATTTCATTTTAATGGTCCATTTTAGATGTACATAGTGACAACATTCACCATAGGAGATTTGTACCTGTACATGACATATCTTGCTGCTTGTGTAACACTATTTTGAGGTAACACTTTCTTCCTTGCTGGCTTGTTTCTCTGACAGGTGACCCCCTGGGGGTCACCTGTTTCTTGCTGGTGGGTCCCGGGAACCTATTTAGCTATGCCTTCCCAAATGAATATATGACATTTATTACATTTTAAAAATTAAATTCTTAGTAGATACATGCGTTAGGCATGGTTTTAAAAAATTTAAAAAGTTCACAAGACATATAAGCACATAAAATGAAGAATCTCTCTATCCCCACGTCTCACTGCCAGTTTCCTTGCAAAAGTGAATCGCTACCCCAATGTTGGTATTCTCCCAGAGAAGCTAAAGCATATGCAGTACTAGTATCTTCAAAATTAGAATACACACCAAAAGTACACACCAGATAAACACACAAGCCACCACGTGTGGCAAAGACATCTGTAAGTTTTGCTTTGTATCTTGAGTAGTTCACTCAGCAATACGCACTAGAGATCATTTTACATCAGTATGTATGTGTAGCTTTTGAACAGACCCACAGTATTCTGTCTTATGGATATCTTACTAACAAATTGCTTATTTAAATTAAAAGCTAATATTCATAATATAAATGAAAAAGTAAAATTTTTTATTTTAATTATTTATTTTTGGCAAGGACTACAGGCAGGCACCAACACCAGGCAGAAAGGAAACAATGTTGAGGATCCCTGGAGGACCCTCTCAGGCAGCTGCACACTCTGCACTCTGCACCACCAGGCAACTGTGTGGTACACACATCAGGGTCCCAGATGGCAGGACATGGGCTCAGAGTCAAGAGCGTCAGGCACCTGATAAAATGTGATCTGGGGCTGCTCTTTCTCAGGACAAATTTAGAAGGCATCCTCTACCCAATTTATTCATTTTTCTTTTGCAGCCTGGAGACTGATCTCAGGGCCTTGTGTATGCCAGGCAAACACCTTCCCACTGAGCTATATCCCCAGACCCTACGCAATTTAGAGACTTATTCTACAGCTATAATGATGTAGACACTGTGGTGCCAGCAGAGAGTACAACAGACAGGTAGAAGAGAGTTGAAAAAGAAATCTCTGTCTACGTGGTCATTTGGTTTTTATTAAAGACACAAAGGAAAGCCAGTGGAGAAAGGAAAGAGAATAGCAAATGGTGCTGGAAAGCTGGAGAGCCCCATGGAAAAAAATGACCTTGATTTCCACACCACAAAAAGCAATTCAAGGTGGACCAGGGACCAAAAATGTAAAAGCTAAAAGCATGTGTCCTTCTTCTTGAGACAGGTTTTTGCAGTGTAGTTCAGGGTGGCCTTGAACTTGCAGCAATCCTCCTTCCTCAACCTCCTGAGTGCTGGGATTATAGGGGCGTACCACAATGCCCAGCTAAAACCATGTTTTCAAAGAAAAACACAGGCGGATATCTGTACGACTTGAGGGCATGCAGTGACTTGTAAAACCTGGTAAATTATTATTTTTTTTCCTTTTGGGGGGGTGGTTTTGCTATGCAGTTCAGGCTGGCCTTGAACTCAGTGATCCTCCCGCCTCAGCCTCCTGAGTGCTGGGATTACATGTGTGTGCCACCACACCCAGCTAAAATGTGGTAAATTAAAATTTGGGTGAACCAGAAGACACTATTAAGAAAGTTAATAGATAAGTGACAGACAAGGAGAAAAGAGTTTAAAATACCCTATCTGACAATATATAGTGAACCCCTACAAATAAATAAGATAACCCAATTTAAAAAATCAACCAGCCAGGCAGGAGGATTGCCGCAAGTTCAAGGCCAGCCTGAACTGCATAGTAAGACCCTATCTCAAAAAACAAAAACAAGGAGGAAAAAAAAAAAACTTGAATAGAAACTTCACAAACGATACATGAATGGCCAATAAGCACATAAAAATGGTATTACTAATCAAAGAAATGCTAATTTAAGCCATAATGAAATACTACATGATCATCAAAATGGCTAAAATTAATAGACAATAGTAAATGATGGCACCTAAAACTCTCATACATTGTTGCCGGTGATGGAATCCAGTTATTTCTTGTAAAACTAAATGTAAATATCCTGTGACCTAGTAAACCCTAAAAAATCAAAACATTTACAAAACACACACAGGAATGTTCATAGCCTCTTTATTCATAATAGCACCAAACATAGAACACCTAAGTGTCCATTAACAAGGAAAGGATACGCATCTTGTAGTCCTTTTTTGTTTGTTTTTTTTGTGTGTGTGTGTCAGAGATCAAACTCACGGCCTTGTGCTTGTGAGGCAAGCACTCTAATCACTGAGCTAAATCCCCAGCCTTTTTTCGGTTTTTTGTAGTACCAGAGATTGAATCCACGGGTTGCTCTACCTCCAGCCTTTGTTATATCTTTTTGAGGCAAGGTCTCCTTAAGCCAGCCAGGCTGGCCTCAAGCTCGCCACCCTCCTGCATTGCCAGGGTTCCAGGCACGCGCCACCAAGCCTGGCTCCTGCTGAGACACCATCATGCAACGGGACAGGACCTTGCAGTAAAGTGGGGCTGCAGACACAAGGACCAATGTGGATGGGTCCCACAAGCATCAGAGCAGATGACAAAACTCAGATACAGAAAACTACACACTGCATGACTGTATTTGTTAAATTCAAGAATAGGCAAAATCTAAATTACAGTATGAAAAATTAAAACAGTAGCTGCCTCTTCGGGCTTGACAATGGGAACCAATTGAGAAAAGACAAGAGGAAACTTAGTGGTGTGATGGTAACAGTACACATCCCAGTGGGAGTTAGGTCAAACTTGTAACTCAGTGAACGCTCACCTAAAATGTGTACATTTCATTTTACATAAATTTTATACCAAAAGACTAGCCAGGTGTAGTGGCTAGCCCAAACTACATAGCGAGACCTTGTCTCACCCCCTCCCCCAAAAAGGCAAAACTAAAGAAGGTTGAATGCTAGCTAATGAAACACATACTGAAGGGGTGGAAATGTACTCATTTTTGTCATTTTCTCTGTAGTGCATAAGAAGGATGGATGGACAGATGGATGGAAGAAGGAATCTAAACATGTTAATGGTACAATCTAGGTGATGGGTATTTGAGCATTGAGTTAAATTCTTTCAACTTTGTCGTCATGTCTGAAAATGTGCAAAATGTATGGGGAAGACTGTGGGTGGGCAATGTAGCAGAGCATGGCAGCCACAGGCCTGCATGGGAGGCACCTGGGGAGAGGACAAACTCACCTTGTCTTTGTAAGTATCGGGCAGCGACTTGGCTGTCTCTGTGTCTTCAGGAAGGTTGATATAAAATCCCAAGACATCTCCCTGTCCATAGCCAGAAGAGTAGTGTTTGCCAATAGACTGGTGAAATTTGGTTCCTTTTTTACTCCGCCAAGAATAGCTAAATTTATCGTAACCTAAGGGAGCTTGAAGGTTACCTGTCCCAGTAAAAAGATAAAAAATATCAGATGATTGCAGGTCAACTCTGGTTTTCCAAAGGAAACAGGTTCTACTCATTTTATATTCGTTAGCTAATTTTGTAATTCTCACAAGTATTCTAGAAAGTGCAAACCACCTAAACTTTCAGATACAGAATTTTAAACCCAGTTGCTATGATATCTACATTATGCTTCCAGCTTACCTAAGGGCTGGGACCACCCTAGCCTCGCAGCAGTGTCCGGTGGCATCTCATCCACAGTGATTTCAAAATACCAGGCGCCTTTGCGCACTCCGTGAGAGGCCCGAACCATAGAATAGCCCTTCTCTCCAACCACGGTCAGCCGGTCGTCAGAGATCTTCAGCTGGGGAGCTGCAGTGAGGGAGATTCAAACAGAGGCTGCAACCCATCCGACACACCTGGAACTACAGGCCCTACACTCCAGTAAGACAGCATAAAGTCAGAACTATCAGGAGAGGCGTTTGAAATGTTAGTTCAGGAGTCTAAAAATACCAGTGTAAGATAGTGACGAAAAAGGAGAGACAGAAAAGGAAGAAAGCGGTTAGATGATCTAGTTTTTATTAAATGCAATTGTATTTACATGACAGGTTAAAATTAATTGCACTGAACATGCATAGTCCCTAACTTTAATGAATCAACTGTACTATATGTATATATATATATATTTTTTTTTTTTTTGGTGTGCTGGGGATCGAACTCAGGGCCTTATGCTTGTGAGGCAGGCACTCTAACCACTCAGCTAAATCCCCAGCCCCAACTGTAATGTATTTAGACACTGTTTAGAATAAGCTATTCTTTAAAAGATTTTATTTATTTATTTTTTGCAGCATTTGGGATAGAATCCAGGGGATTCTTTACCACTGAGCTATACCTCCAGCCCTTTATTGATTTTTGAGACAGGATCCTCCTATACGGTCCAGGCTGACCTTGAACTTGCTAGATACTAAGGCCTTGAACTGCTGGCTTTGAACTCACAATCCTCCTGCCTTAGCCTCCTGATTAATAGTAAGCCAACATGCCTGACTTCTTTTTTTTTTTTTGGTGCCATGGATAGAATTCAGGTCCTTGTGCTTGCTAGGCAAGCACTCTAACCACTGAGCTAAATCCCCAGCTCCTGGACTATTCTTTTTATTTTTTGAGACATGTTCTCACCAAGTTGCCCTGGCTGGCCTTGAACTTCCAATTCTCATGCCTTAGCCTCCGCAGTAGCTGGAATTACAGGCATACTCCACCATACCTGGCTAAAACATTTAACTTTTTAAGCTCGTCTGTAGCTCAGTGGTAGAACACAGAAAAAAAATTAAGTTGTTTTTTGAGACAAGGTCTCCCCATATAGTTCAGGGTGGTTTTGAACTCATTATGTTGGCCAGGCTGGCCTCAAACTTGTGGTGATCCTCCTGCCTTGGCCTCCCAAGTGCTGGGATTACAGGTGTGCACCAAAACACCTGGGCCTAAAAAAGTTTACTTTTTATTTTACAATAATTTCAAACTTTTAAAAACAGTACAAGCCAGTTGTGGTGGTACATTCTTCTAATTCCAACTAGTTGGGAGGCTGAAGCAGGAAGACTGCATGAGACCAGGAATTAAAGGCCAGCCTAGGTAACATAGTGAGAGTCCATCTAAAAAACAAAAGCAGAGTCCTTATATACCCTTTAGTCAATTTCCCCAAATGTTATTTCCAACCATAAGAGAAGTATCAAAATTAGCAAATTATCCAGGCATAGTGGCACATGCCGGTAATCCCAGCACTCTGGAAGGCTGAGGCAGGAGAAGCACAAGTTTGAACCCAGCCTGGACAACTTAGCAAGACCCTGTCTCAAATAAAAAAATAAGAAAAGGGCTGGGGATATAGCTCAGTGTGAAGGTCCTGGGTTCCATCCAAGGTATAATACAGAACAAATTAAAACAAAACATACATAAACCCAGAATAATGCTACTCAGGACAATCACTACAGCCCAGAAGTTCAAAGCTGGCCTAGGCAAAAAAAGTGACAACCCATATTAAAAACAAAAAACTCCTCTGCAAATTAATACTGATACAATACTATTAATTAAATTATAGAAAAGCCAATTAATTATCAAATACATCCTTTTTCTTGTTTAGTACTAATTCAACATTGTTAAATGCTGGATCACAATATTAACAGGCTATGAAAGAGCTCACCTCTTCTCAAAACACTTAATTACACAGGGAAAAGAGTAATTTTATGGTGGAGAAGCCCGACAGCCATCACCATAGTCAAGTGATCAACTGTCACCAGTACTGGGACAAATTAACAATTGATAGGGGGCAACAGGAAGAATACAGCTCACTTTGGTTACATTCCCGCCAAAAAGGAACTTGCCGGGCTGGTGGCGCATGCCTGTGATCCCAGCACTCGGGAGGCCGAGACAGGAGGATCACTGCGAATTTCAGGCCAGCCTGGGCTGCGTACTGAGTGCAAGTCCAGCTTCAACTACAGAGCAAGACCCTGTCTCAAAAAACTAAAAAACAACAACAACAACAAAAAAACCCTAAAAAAACAAAACAAAAAGACATTCTAATAGAAAACTTAAAAACTTCAATTTTGTCCATACAGGTTGAGTATCCCTTACACAAAATGCTTGAGACTAGAAGTGTTTTAGATTTCAAAGATTTTTAGATTTTGGACTACTTGTATAAACATCACTTGGGTAAGCATCCCTAATCCAAAAATCCTAAATCTAAAAATCCCAATTTTTTTTTTTGGTGGTCCTGTGGATTGACCCAGGGTCTTCACACTGAGTTACAATCCCGGCACTTTATTGTGAGACTGGGTCTTGCTAAATTGCTCAGGCTGGGCTCAGACTCGCAATTCTTCTACCTCAGCTGCCGAGTGCTAGGATTACAGATGAGTGCCACCACACCCAGCTGAAATCTAAAACCTTTTGGTCGTCCATCATGTTGGCACTCAAAAGGATTTGGATTTCAAAGCACTTTAGATTTTCAGGTATGGGGGGCTGGGAATTTAGCTCAGTGGTTAGAGTGCTTGCCTTGCAAGCACAGGGCCCTGAGTTCGATCTCTAGCACCAAAAAAAATTAAAAAAAATTTTAAATTGGAGATGCTCAACCTGTAGTACCAAATTAATAGTATTTACCAATGTTAATTTCCTAGTTTTGATTAACTATATTACGATTACATAAAATGTTATCATTAGACACTTAATACTGAGTCTCTGGATGTATCATTTTTTCCAACTTTGAGTCATAAAATGGCTTAGAATGTACAGGAAAAAAACAGATGAAAATTATTTCTTGCACAACCTAGCTACATCTAGTTAGAGGGCTGGGCAGTGGTAACAGACTGAGATGTAAGCATAATCCTAGATTGTTGAAAGATTCTGAGAACAGTTCCAAGTCCCCTGGTCCATATGATCATGAATACTTGCATACCTCGATCATGCAGGGCTAACAAAACCCGTTCATACAGGCAGGCCCTATAGAGGTCTCCAGGAATGGGCTTTCCTGCCCAGCAGTCAAGTTCAAGCTTCTCAGGGTCAGGGGCATGTGGATCAGGCTCAGCTAGAATATACCGATAGCCATCTTTGTTGAATGGGTGTTCCAGGGGGTAGCCATGAGGGGGAAGACGCTGAGCAGAAAACAAAGGGTCACTGCAGAGAGGAAAAAATAAAATCAAGAAACTAAACCTCCCTCTAGGTTGACCACATTCTACACTGTAAGAAAGGCCTCTCATTTATTGGACTCCAGTTGCAACGCATGCAAGTTCTTAACAAATGTTTTACATAACTCAGATCATCCTGCCCTCATCAGGTAAGATGAGGAGATGAAAGGGATTAAGCTTTCCTGGCAAAGCAGTTTGGGTTAAAATTAGTCTTTGCAGGGAAGTAATTTGTTAGGGACTGACCACTCGTGGTGGTACTGCTGCCCATTAAATGAAGCCAGTACATACTAGGGGAGAAAAGGAGAAGAGGAATGAGAGTAGTTAGAGTGGTTTCCATCAGTAGATTCTTTTTTTTTTTTTGGTGCCAGGGATCAAACTCAGGGCCTTGTGCTTGCTAGGCAAGCACTCTAACCACTGAGCTAAATCCCCAGCCCCAGTAGATTTTTATCATAAACTGATAAAAGCTCAAAGATAATAGGACTTACTATCTGTTGTCAGTCTAAATAAAAAGTAACCTGGATTTCATTACCTCAGTATAAAACAAAGACAAGGCAGGAAGCACAGGAGAGGAGAAGTAGAAAGATAAAGAGCTAATATTCAATAGGATTTGCTTCCATCTTCCCCATCTATCCTTTCCCAGGATGCCTTGGAACTTTACTCCCCAGGCTTATCCAAAGGATGCTGGTCTGGGATCCTTTCTGTGTAACGAGTTCATAAAGTAGGACACCGAGCTTGGAGTAATTTTGCCCCTTAAAGTACTCATGGGCTGGGTATGGTGGCACATGGGAGGTTGAGGCAGGAGGACTGCTGCAAGTTCAAGGCCAGCCTGTACTACATAGCAAGACCTTGCCTCAAAAAATCAAAACAAACAACAAAAAGAACCCCAAAACAAAACAAACAAAAATAGAGAAAGTACTCATGGCTTTACTGCAAACATGCACCAGAAAAAAAAAATTGAAAAAAAAAAATATTCATGGCTTGAAAAAATTAGCCAGGCATGTTGGTACAAGCCTGTAATTCCAGCATTCCAGGAGGGTGAGGCAGGAGGATCAAAAAGTGAAGTCCAGCTTGGGAACTGACTTAGTAAGACGCTGTCTCAAAGTTAAAAAATAAAAATTGGCTGGCTGTACACACACACACACACACACACACACACACACACACACACACACAGCTCAGTGCAAAGGTTCTGGAGAAAAAAAAAAAGGTTCTGGTTTTAACCTCCAGTACCACCAAACAAAACACCCCAAAATAGCTAATAAAGCCAGGCATGGTGGCACATGCCTGTAATCCCAGCACTCAGAAGGCTGAGGCAGGAGGAATGCCATAAGTTCGAGGCCAGCCTGAATTAAAGGTGAGACTCTGCCTCAAAAACCCAAAACAAACAAACACTGACCAAAAAAAACCCCAAATAACTAAAAAGTACTCGTGTCTTTACTGCAAATATGCAACGACAAAAAAAATAAATAAATAAAAATTTGAAAAAAAAGTATTCATGGCTTGAAAAAATTAGCCAGGCACAGTGATATAAGCCTGCAATCCCAGCACTCAGGAGGCTGAGGCAGGACAATCACAAGTTCAAGGCTTGCCTCAGCTATACAGTGAGGGCAAGGTCAGCCCAAACTACATAGTGAGACCTTGTCTCAAAAAAAAAAAAACAAAAAAAAAAAACAAACCACACACAAAACAAAACACCAAATCAAAAAAGACGGCTATATATGGTGGGCATGGTGATGCATGCCTGTAATTGCAGAATTTGAGAGGCTGAGGCAGGAGTACTGTTGAGTTCAAGGCCAATCTGGGCTTTACAGTGAGACCCTGACTCAAGAAATAAATAAAAACAAAACCAAAAGAAAGAAAGAAAAGGACAGGCTTTGTAGCTTCAGACACTAGGCGGTGATGGGGAACTTTTCAAGCTTTGAATGGTAACAGCCCAGCGCAGCATGTCTACCACAAGTTCAACACCACTGCACTAGAGCTACTAAAGAATATGCTCTCCTCTAGCTGGTACCAAACATGCAAACAGTGGTGGGTGGGGAGGGTGTTTTCCCCACCTCCGGGCCTTCTTGGTGGTCCCTGTGGTTCCTCCATCCTGCTGTTTGCGTTTAGCTCCTCTTCCTTTCCCACTGCTTCCTGCTGTGATTCCCCCTTTGAAGAGAAGGCAGATCGCTTTCAGTGAGCTGGGATAAAAGTGCGTTGGGGACACTGAGATTCTGTGAGGACTGACACACCCAATGTGCATTTGTGTGACCCCACAGGAGGTTTCCTTCCCAAAGGCGTCAAATGTCACCTGGCTCGGAGAGCAGGTGCAAATGCAGCTAGCAGTCATGAAATCTGTGCCACATTTTCAGCCTTCCTTTCTTAAGGAACCACAATCACCAGTCTACTTACTGAGGATGTGACACAAATGCATTCACACTCATTCGGACTCCAAATACACACAGCTGAGAAAGAAGGACAACTTCGTGGAGACGTCTCCCCACCCAAGTCAAAGCAAACATCCAGAATGAAAATATCCTCACTGTTGTCAGTGTTCTTTCACTTGCTTGAATCGTACAATATATTCCATAAACAGAATGAAGGCACAATATCTGCTAAAGCGCTTAATCTGAAGAACCAACAAGACAAAATTACATTGAACGTGGAAAACAAAAACAGAAGTACTAAAAAGGTGTTTCTCTCCAGTGCTGCTAGCATCCATCGTACATGGTGCAAGTAAGAAAGCCTTTAAGTTTAGTAGGCAAATTCTAGTTCCCTATTTACGTCAATACAGCGTTTATTAAGAGTGTGCCAGAACCTCAGATTCAAGTTAGACTAATCTGGTTTGTGGAATTAAGGGCCAAATAATATCAATAGATGATTTACATATTTTATATAAAACAATTTAGCTACATATTGAGGCCAAAAGCAAAGTACCTTGTGTATTTCTGAAACAGGCATTTTCAAATTTTTGTCGAGTTCTATTATTCATCTCTATTTTTCCCCCTTCAAAAAATCATCCCTAAACTGCAGGAAAACACCTTTAGGTAAACAACCTTGCAGAGTAGTTTATGTAAATGTGGGCCAAGCTTGGAAACCATCAGCAATTCTGCTGCAATAAGAAGGATCAAGACACTGAGGGTAGGTCATATTCTGCATACACAGGACCAGAATTTTGCACAATCTCTTTCTATGAACACATCAGATGCTATTCCTATTTCTCAGAAAAGATTTAACATTACATTGTTGCCGTGTCATTATCAATCATAAAAATTATTCTTTTTTTTTGGGTGATGTTGGGGATCAAACCCAGGGCCTTTCTCATACTAGGCAAGCACTCTATCACTGGCTATACATCCCCAACCTGCATTAGGTTTTCTTTACTGTCATTCCATTTAGAAGTTTTAGATCCATCCTGAACAGAACAGGCAGTACTAAGGTGACCGCTGGCCATGTCAGGCAGAATATGACGACATACAAGCTTTTAATTACTAACATTAAACTGGAACTACCATTTTATAATAAGTGCTATTGCCACCGCTTTCACAATGCTTTAAACTTATTTAGTTTTAGCTTCTACCACAACTCAGCAAAAAGCATTTTCCAAGCCACAAAATACTTAAGTCTGAGAGGCTGAAAGAAGACAGAGGAGGGATTCACCTCCAAAGGTGGCTCCACCTGTAAGAACAGAAGTGGCACCATGTATTTGTCAAATTGTAACAATTAAACAGGGAAAACATGGTGTAAAAGGATAATAATACACCGAGCCATTTCCAACCCATCTTGGATTAACTGTGGGAAAGATTAAATATTTAAGATGCTCCCATCCCAAAAGCCAAGTCAAAGATGCTACATGCCAAATAAGTTGCTAGCCACCTCCCAGCTCCCCTGGGCTCTCAGTAAGTTACCACTAGTAACGAGGAGCAGCTCCCCTAGTAGATGGGTTACCAAACAGAAAAGTACACGCCACAGAGGTGATCTATACAGAAATGCTCATGTTTCAGGGCAAGAAAAATTAGAAGATGGACACAGGAAGACTGTTAAGTAATAGGTGAATTACAGGAAGAAGGAGAGCAACTGAATCTTTCTAAGTCTTGTGATAAAGATACAGATGGGAAGTCTAACATAAACACTGTAAATCCAACCTTAAACTGTACTTTGTCTTTACGCTAAGTCTCTTTTGCTTAAAACCAAATTCTGTTGCAAAGTGACAGAAGTTCTCCATTACCATCTGTCAATTCTTGGCTAACTCCTAAAAACTGAGTTTTTTTTTTTTTGGTCTGCTGGGGATCGAATTTAGGGCCTTGTGCTCACAAGCCAAGCACTCTAACCACTGAGCTAAATCCCCAGCCCCTAAAAGCTGAGTTTTGAACTTTAAAGCGTTAGTAAATACCCAAGTTAAGGGACCACACAAAGAATCCCCATTCTAGGCACACAGGGTTTCAACAGCTTAAAAATATTCCAGCAGTTAAACATGTAAACACTTACCATTTAGATTCCCACTGGTTGAGACAGCACTGCTTTGTTTTTGGTTGTCATAAGCAGGACCAATGTTACTAAGATCCTGGAAGAAAAAAAAAATCTAAGCCAAAAAGAAGGCTAGACTAGGTATGGAGGCATATGCCTATGATCCCAGCACTCTAGGAGGCTGAGGCAGGAGGGTTGCAAGTTAAGTCCAGCCTATAAAATTCAGCAGGATCCTGTTTTAAAAAAACCCAAAATGCTGGGCTGTAGCTCAGCACAAAGGTCCTGGCTTCAGTTCCCAACACCGCAAATTAAAAAAAGGGGGGAGTACATAAACGAGTTAATCTGGCAGTGTTGAAAACAGGAGAAATACTAACAGAATGGGAACTAAATTCTTAAGAGCCTGAAATTTGTAGGGGTCTTGGATGCTTTAGGAATGAGCAAGTAGCATGTGCACAGGAGGCCAACTGTGATCATGGATCAGAGTGGTGTAAGAATGGTGATGAATGGCAATCAGCCAACCAACTGGAGTGGAGGGTACATGGTAAACTGGATGTCAAAGCCCCACAGACTTAGCTCCCAACTAAACACAGGCCCAGTGTAGGCAGAGTTCATTTCATGAGAGACAGAAATCAGAACTTCCGTGTGAAATCTCAAATTGTCAAAGATAACAAATCAGCCCACAGTCCTAGCTCCCAGCCAGGAGGCTGGGCACGAACCACTTAAGCAGAGGAGCTGACGAGAGGGTGGGCGACATAGTGGGAGCCTGTCTCTATATAAATAAAAAATAAAAAAATAAATAAATAAAATCAAACACCTGAAGCTGAAGGATCTGACCTTTTTTGTGGTACTAGGGACTGAACACAGGGCCCTTTGCACCAAGCTACATTCCCAGCCCTTTTTCTATTTTAAACTGTAATGTTGTGACATGGTACTATTAAGTTGCCCAGGCAGGGTTCAAACTTCAGATCCTCCTGCCTCAGTCTCTCACAGTGTTGCTCCACCATTCCCGGCTAGATCTGACCTTCTCAGTTGCCAAATGTGACCCGGGCAACTGAACAAGAGTGGACATTTTCTTTTTCTTGTTATGCTACATAAGCAGCACAAATTGTTCTCCCCAACAACTGTGTCTTCTCAAGAACATTTCTAAGAGCAAAATTTGAGATGGTAGGAAGATTAGAAATAATTTGGAACCATGTATTTATACATTACAAGTGAGGAAACCAACATTAAAGAAATCATTTGTTTCACTCCCCAGCACCTCCCCCTCCAAATCATTTGTGAAAATCCGTAACAGTTTGGAGAAGAGCCAGAAGTAAACACTAGCTTCCTGGTTCAATATATTTTTTCCACACATATCAATAAGCATTTATTTGTAGTCTGCCACGTTGTGGGGATGCAGTGGCGGTGTGTTAGGCAACAAATATACAAATATAAACAAAGTCTAATATCCTCAAGTGGCTTAAAATAAAAAAGAAAATATGAAGCATATTAATGTACCTGATCCAAAAGCCCAAATTTAGGGTAATCTTCTTCGGGGTCTTTGCTCCCTGGATCAGGGTGCTCCTTTACCAAGAATACATCTCTTTCTTTACTCTAAAAGGAAACAGCATCTTGGAATTAACGGAAGTCTTACACTTAGAAGTATAGAACAGATGCTCAACCACCAACTCCAAAAGTCAATGCTTCAGTATAATCCCTTTTTCATTAGCAAATATATGACTGTTCTGTCTATATCTGGATGTCCACCCAAAGCCTCATGAGCTCATGGGGAGCTTTTTCGAGGTGGCTGGACCATGGGTGTGTGACACTCATCACCGGATCAGTCCCCTGATGGGTTTTTAGCAGGGTGTGATGTTGGGAGGTGAAACCTGGTGGGAAGAGGCAGGTCACTGCGGGCGTTGCCCAGGAAGGTATAAATCCCTCCTCCTCCCTTGATCTCTCACTGCTTGCTGATGCTATGAGCCGTTTCTGCGATGCCCCTCTGCCATGCCAACTTGCATTGGAGCCAGCTGACTATGGAGTGAGACCATTACAAACTGTGAGCCAAAATAAATTTTTCCTCCTTTAACTTGTGGGTGCCGGGTATTTTATGTTCCAGGGACAAGAAAGTGACTATGACAACGATCATTAAAAATTTAAAACAAGCCAGGTGTAGTGGCGCATTCCTGTAATCCCAGCACTTGGGAGGCTGAGGCAGGAGGAAGGCCTTAGGTTGAGGCCAGCCTGGGCTGCAGAGTGAGTTCAAGGCCAGCCTGAACTACACAGTGAGACTCTGTCTCAAAAAAAGCAAAAAAGAAAAAAAGCGAAACAAAACAAAAGAGAAACAGAGAGGCCACCTTTCATAACCCTCACCTATCCTTCTATTCCACAGGTAAGCACTAATAGCTGGTTGCTGACTTCTCCTCAGATGTTCTTATTTATTTTTTTGTTTGTTTGTTTGAGACAGAGTCTTGCTATGTAGTTCAGGCTGGCCTTAAACTCACTATGTAGCCCAGGCCAACCTTGAATTTAAGGTGGTCCTACTGCCTCGGCCTCCCAAATGCTGGGATTACAGGCGTGCACCATCACGCCTGGCTTGTTTTGTTTTATTTTAATGTACAGACTTGACTTGTGGCTCTGGGGATCAAACCCATGGCCTTATGTGTGCTAAACCTTGTGTGTAGCTCAGCTCTATCACTGAGCTACATCCCTCCCTGGCTTCCAATTTCAATACAAAATTATACTTGCGAAAGTGCAGTGGTCAAAGGTTTCTGCACAGAAAATTACTGTGGATGTGAATGATGCTCATGTAAAATGATATGCAACTCACTGAAATTTTTTTTGTTTTTTTGGTGCTGGGGATTGAACTTGGGGCCTTGTGCTTGCTAGGCAAGTGCTCTACCACTTGAACTAAATCCCAGCAAACTCACTGAATTTGTGTATAAAAACTATTAAACTTGTATCTCATACTCTCAAAGACTTAAATTATTTACATTTCTTAGTCAGCACATTATTTCACATTGAGACTAAATAGCATTTAATTATTACAAGGAACACTGTTTTCCAAATGTCAAATCTAATCAACTTTAGTCTACTTACCATTGTTTTGACAATGTTATTTGGCCAAGTCATCTTTCCAGGTCTCTGTCTGGTCGTCATGCACTCCCAGTATTTATCGATAAAGGGTATAATATCCTAATGTTTAAAATAAAATATATAAGATGTTTATAGTTGCTTTCAAAGGTCTGGTTACAAAGAAAGAAAATGGTGGCATTGTCAAAGACCTTGTTAAAATCAAAAGAAAAACCCATGTTTAGCCTTTAAATCACTGAACACATACTTAATTGCTTTGAAATAGATTATGGAAATTACAACCAATTATATAAAAATTTTAGTTATTCAGTTTATAATCTAGTTGGAGGTAAAAGCTCTGTCACATTTCCCTGGTTGTCAACTGGCAGATGACTCCTACATTATCATCTCCTGAGCTCCTGTTTCTACTTACTTGAGACATCTCCTTCTATACACCCTACAGGCACCTTATACCTTTTTTTTTGCGGTAGCAGGGATTAAACTCAGGGTTTTCACCCTGAGCTACATCCCCAGGACTCTGAGAGACTGTGCTCAATTTTGAGCATAGCCTGGGCAATTTAACAACTTGCAAAATCCTGTTTCAAAATAAAAAATAAAAAGGGCTGGGAATGTAGGTCAGCGGTAGAGTACTCCTGGGTTCAAGTCCCAGTACTACAAAGAAAAAAAAAAAAAAAAGAAACAAAAAATAATGTAATCTTACAGTGAGCATGAGATATATGAAGCTGCAGCTGACATAACACAAGCTACTGTTTTACAGTAAACTTTCTTAGGAGCAGCCTAAAATAATGCTAAAGAGCAAAAGTAAATGCATAAATCCCAACAGTCATTCATGATAAAGTATTATATACTGCATGCAGTATATGTGCTCTACTTTTACATGGCTGGCAGCGCACATGAGCAACACACTGTGCTCCTGTCAGCAATGGCTATATCACCGCTAAGCAATAGGAACTTTCAGCTCCTTTATAATCTTTGGGGACCACTACTGTATACACATCTGCCATTGATCAAAATGTCATTATGGGGGTTGGGGATTTATCTCAGTGGTAGAGTACTTGCCTAGCAAGTGCAAGGATAAGTTCAATCCCCAGCACCTCCCACCAAAAAAAAAAAAAAAAAAAAAGTCATCATGCAATACATGACTCTACATCAATTTAAAAGAAAGGCAGGGTAAGGGAAAGCTCTTTTTTTGGGCAGATGGGTACTGACAATTGAACCCAGGGCCTTCGCACTGAGCTACATCCCTAACCCATTTTAATTTTTTTTTACTTTGAAACAGGGTCTTGCTAAATCACTAAACTGCCCAAACTGGGCTCAAATATGTAATTCTCCTGCCAGGTGTGGTGGTACACACCTCTATTCCCAGCACTAGAGAGGCCGAGACAGGAGGATCACCAGGAGTTTGAGGCCAGCCTGGGGATACATAGTGAGTTCAAGGCTAGTTTGAACTTCACACTGAGACCCTGTCTCAAAAACAAACAAACAAACAACAAAGCCAAACTTGTGATCCTCCTGCTTCAGCCTTCCAGAGTGCTATGATTACAGACTTGGCCACCATGCCCAGCAGGAAAGCTCTTCTTTACAGAATTATAACCAATAAATGTATTCTGTTTTACATCCAGCACTCTAATATCAAGCCAAATGATTACCTAGATGCTTCAAAACTTTAAATGTCACAGCAGACCCTACCCTCAAAAGTCAAATAAATTTAAAAGGTACTGTTATGAGACAAAAGTCATTACAAATTAATATAAAGTATAATCCTGATCATGTCCTAGACAGAGAAAACTATGAAGGATATTAAGATAATAACATTGAGAAAACATCATTATGAATATATATTAGTAGCACTGCATCAATATTTTTAAAGTATGATCATTGTTGTGGTTGCACAACAGAACAGTGGCTAAAGTATATTATCTGCAATTTAGTCTCACATAGCATAGGAGGGAACACACATATTGGGATAGCAAATGTGGCAAAGTAGTAATAAATGGCAAATCTATGTAAACCACTGTACTAACTGAATCTTTTTGTAGGTTTGAAATTTTTCAAAATAATAACTTGGGAAAAATCAACTAAAAGGAAAAAAATCAAATCTAATTACACACCCCCTATTTAAGTACTTTTAATATAGAAAAAGGGATGGAACTTTGCTCACTGCTCCCGTTTACAAGGTTAATACAAACTTCTCTATTTAGTAGACAAGGCTCAAACCCTGATCTAGACAATATTGATTTTACAACACACCCTACACAAGTCCTTTTCAAACTGTAGGTCATAGCTAGGCATGGTGGCACATGTCTGTACTGGGAAACTGAGGCAGGAGGATTGCCACAAGTTTGAGGCCAGCCTGGGCTACACAGCAAGTTCAAGGCCAGCCTGAACTACAAAGACAGACCCTGTCTCAAAAAACAACAAAAAAACCAAATAAACACAAAATTATAGAAGGTGGGGATTTAGCTCAGTGGTTAGAGTGCCTGCCTTGCAAGTACGAGGCCCTGAGTTCAATCCCCAGCACCAGACAAAAAAAATTACAGGTCATAAACAATTTATAGGTTGCTTGTCTGTTTGTTTGCAGTACTTAAGACTGAACCCAGTGCCTTTGTACTGAGCCACATCCTCAGCCCTTTTAATTTTTTTTAAATTTGGAGATAAGGTCTCACTAAATTGCTAAGTTGTCCATCCTCCAGCCTCAGCTTCCCAGCAAGTTTGTCCCATCACGCCCAGCTCCAAAATTGTAGGTTTTAAAATGAATTTCGAAGGTTAAAACTAGCACCGAATAGAATGGTAAAAATTGGAGTGCAGAGGAAAAAGATCAGAGTAAGTTCTGTGAAACTTCTGTTTCAATTTTAAGTGATAGTGGACTATTGTTTCGTTTTTGTTATTTTAAAACAGGGTCTTACAATGTAGTTCAGGCTGGCCTTGAACTCATGACCCCAAATCTGCACTGTTTTAAAAATTTACTCATTTCATACATTTTATACTATGAATCATAATAACTAAGATTCATGGATGGGCTCCTTAGGTTTGATTGAGTCCTAACTTCAGCCTGTGGTTTAAAGATAATTTTTTTTCCAATAATGCAAGGAAACTAACTCCCTTTCCCCTTGATAAAATCCAGGATGTGTCTATAAAAATGGCTAAAATACAGCTAGAGACATTGCTCAGCAGTAGAGAGTTGCTTAGTATGTGTGAGGGCCCTAGGTTCAATTCCCTATACTATAGCGGGAAGAAAAGGCTAAACTAGGCCAAGATGGTTCATCTCAGACTTGATTATGAAGGGATACACAGTTGTTTGCTTCTGTAAAGTAACCAAAACCATTTAAGTACTCATAATATTAAAGGCTAAGCCAAGTAACACATATTAGAAAATCAGTAAATCATACAAAATACAAACAAGGTAACTACTATACTGAATCCACAGTCTTTTATTCCTAAAAACTGAGGAGAAAGTACTTGGTATTAAAGAAGACGTGGTGGCAAATCCTGTAATCCCTGTTTTTCCAAAACCTGAGGCAGAAAGATCATGAGTTCAAGGACAGCCTGAGCAATTTAGCAAGACCGTCTCAAAATAAAAGATAAAACGGAGGAGTAGGTCAATGGTATAGGCTTGCCTAGCATGTGCAAGGCCATAGTTTCAATCCTCAGTGTGTCTGCGCCCCACACCCATACTGGATGTTGCACCTGTTTTTTTTTTTTTTTTTTTGACACAAGGTCTTGCTACGTAGTCGAGGTTTGGCTTGAACTCACTATGGAGCCCAGGCTGGCCTTGAATTTATGGCACCCCTCCAGCCTCAGCCTCCCGAGTGCTGGGATTATAGGGTGTGTGCCACCATGCCCATCTTCCCACCTGATTTTTTTTTTTTCTTTTTTTTTTGGTGCTGGGGATTGAACTCATGGCCTTGTGTTTGCAAAGCAAGCACTCTAACCACTGAGCTAAATCCCCAGCCCCCCACCTGATTCTCTGTCATAATTGCAGTTAATCCCATCTCTACCTTATCTTTGGAAAACATGGTTTTTGGATGTTCATCCTGTGTTCGCGACTGCCACGTCAGGTTGGCCAAAGCACTAAGGCACATTTCTTTTAAGTCTATCAAAAAACAAAAACAAAAGTTATCTGTGACTACTACACATTTCTACTACCAAGGGAATATTCAACACAAGACGGGTCACAAAATACCAAGCAGCATAGCCAAAATTGAGTCATTATTTGATCTGAAATGGGCAAAAGCAACTTAACTTCTACCAGCAAAGGTCTCCTGAGTCTAAGTTCAGATTCCTTTTCTTTTTCAGTGGACAATCATTTTGAATATTCCAGAGTTGCTCTTACTTGCTTGCTTTCGGAGGAAATAGGTATTCCCACTATGATGGCATACATTGCAATGGAAACTGTAGTTGGTCATGAAAGGTAGACAGGATCTGTGGGTCAGCCAAAGTGTACAAATCAGTGAACTTCATTAGAGATACAGATCAACAGCTATAGTTACGTTAATTCAAATACAATATGAATACAAAATGAAAGGAGGGGGCTGGGGATTTAGCTCAGTGGTTAGAGTGCTTGCCTTGCAAGCACAAGGCCCTGAATTCAACCCCCAGCACCAAAAAACCCCCAAAAAACAAAACAAAACAAAACAAAAAAAACCAAAACGAAAGGAGTAGCCTCTTTTCTACCCCGCTAGCTCACATTCTCTATCTCAGCCATAAAGACAATTCGCCCCATGTGTGGGGAATCATGGTTATCTTTACCATTGCTTCTTTAAAGGCCCCACTGTGCTGCGTGGTGAAGTAGAACATTAACTTTCCACAGTACCTTGGAAGCTACCCACAAAAACTACGCATCCATCACCAGATGATCTAACTGCTTGTTCCACCTTAAAGAATAGCATTTCTTCCCTATTCCAATATAAATCAGAAGTCTCTTTCAAGTACAAACACATATATTTTACTCTAATCCCCTTGACCACTAGCATTAGCCCATCTTTACATATTTGTTAACTGATTTTACTGGGAAGGACTGTTTATAGCAACTTCAGGGCACTGGACATTATGTCAGCCTTCGAATACCACCTGGCTACCCTGAGAACTGAGATGGACAGAAAACAGAACCACCAAGACCTGACAAAAATGATCCTGGGACAACGTTTCCCGATCCCTCTTCGCATGTAAATCAAATATAAAAATCTCAGCCCTGACTTTTGGGCTTGCCTGCTGCACTCTTGCAATGCATCAGCAAACTCTTAACTCTTCTATATTCCTTGACTATAGGTGATTTCTTTTCCTACCTGAGGTACTGGCCTCCTACACCACCATGTTGCTGGGCTTCTGGTGTAATTTCTCACATTGAGGTACAATTTGGTCTCTCAAAAGCTACCCAAATTTCAAACTGTAGTTTAACTCGTCCCTGAATTGCTCTTGGTTATCACTAGTAAATTACCATTCCTAAGCTGTCCATCCAAGTACATTTTTCTTGCCCAAAGTGGTCCAATTTTAGGCCTTGCTTACCCAAAGTGTTTTCCCCACAGACCTTTTCACCAAGACCTTTTTATCAAGATCAATTCTTCCTGAACCCTCAGTATTTTTCTCTTTTAAACACTCTATCCTCCGGTCGTCAGTCATGTATTAACTGGCATATTAGCATTTCTAAAATCTACTGAAACTTTTTTACTGTCCGTGTAAGATAAATCACAAAGGAGTGCAGGGCGTGGTGGGTAGGCCTGTAATTCCAGCGCTCAGGAGGTGGAACCAGGAGGATCATCAGGAGGCCAACTGGAACCTCACAGTGAGACTCCACCTCAAAAAAGCAATCAATCCTTCAATGAATCAATAAGGGAGGTATTTCTTTATAACTCTATTTAAGGGGATTAATTTCAGAATAATGCAGCCTTATTTTGAGATAGTCTTACTTAAATTTATTAGTGTACTATAAGCCAAAATAAGCCATTCCTCCCTAAAAAATAAACCTATTAGGATAATATGGGCCATAAAGAAGCTCACAAAGCCAGCAGTACAGTTATTCCAATAGACAGGGAGTCAGTAATGCTCACCTGCTAGCTGTTCAGCAAATCCCCAGAACAAGAAGTTTTTCATTTTCAATCATAATTGTGATTTCTAAGTCACTAGAAGGGGTACCAGGTTTAGAAATAGATTTTTCTAAGAAGAGAGCACAGATACCTCAAGAAGCAAGCCAGAAGCAGTGAGAAAGGAACACGGAATGAGGCAGGCATGAAGAGCACTGTCATCTCCAGTGTGTGTGCAGTGCTGGAGACTGAACCTGACACCTTGCACGCGACCGGCAGTGCTCTTCACTGAGCTACCCCAGCCGCTCAAAGGTCAGCAACAGGCTTTCTCCACCCCACGCATCAACTCCTTTCTCAAAAACCCAAAACGGCCAATAGGAAGCCTAAATGATACCATCTCTGATTTGTTTATAAAGCGCTGTCTAGCTGTATAGTTTTATTTCTTGACCAGTCACAAGCTCAAAAGCAGAGGCAATACCCAGTGTTGATCTCATTCGTGCTATTCCCTTAGTAAGCAGAAAACAGGCAAGGGCAGTGATGATGGTGAACCTCTTAGAGCTTTTGAGAATACAAACAACCTGCTGTGGCATGCGTGCCATCCGGTTTGGCACCCCTGAAATTACAACAATTTGTTATCCTACTCACTGAATAGGAGGTAGGAGACTTGGGAAATACGATCCACTTCTTTTGCTTAAAACTATTCAACTGTTAACACGCTCAGATAGATTTTAGCATCCAATTCTTATAAAAGTACTCACGAGGTATCTATGCCAAAGGTATCTGCTGTGAACCACTTTGTGCATATTCCACACTGCAATTCTACCTCTCCCAACTGACGGCCATTCTCTTCATCCACAGAGCCAGCTTGAGTATCCATCACCTCTGAGGTGTCCCCAGCACCTTCCTGTGACCACAGAGCAATTAGAGAACCAAATGTAATACGTTTTTTCATTTGCTTAAACACAGAGACTGGAGATGTAGCTTAGTAGTACAGCATTTGCACAACAGGCACATAGCCCTGGTTCAATTCCCTGCCCTGGAAAAGTTAATTTAAAAAGTAAATCAGAGGAGGGGAAGGGGAAGGGAGTGAGAAAAGGAATTAAGATGTATTATGTACATGCACCAACTTCCCACGAAGAATGTAAACATTATGTACTACATACATGTACAATAAATGAAAATAAAAAATAAAACAAAAAGCAAATTAGCTGGGGAGCTGAGTGTGGTTGCACATGCTTGTAATCCAAGGCCTAGGGAGGCTGAGGCATGAGGATCACCGTGAGTTCAAGGCCAGTCTGGGCTACATAGTGAGTTCAAAACCAGCCTGAGCTACATAGTGGAGCCTGTCTCAAAAAACCAAAAATAAGCAAATAAATAAATAATAATTTAAAAAAATCTGGGCACAGTAGTGCACACCTGTAATCCCAACAGTCGGGCTGTGGCACCGGGACTGCCACTAATTCGAGGCCAGCCTATGATACACAGTAAGTCAAAGGCCAACCTGGACTACCTGGAGCCACTGTGTGTCAAACAAACATACAAAAAATATAGAAAGTAAATAAAGCCTGGCACAGTGGCTCAAGCCCATGATCCGAGCACTGAGGGAGGCTGAAGCAAGAGGATTTAATTCCCAGTACTATAAATGAAAATAAATACCTTATTTCGCTTTGCAAACATCCGAAAAGAAACACTTACTAGTGTGTCTTTTCCATTAGAGGATTCTGTCTCCAAACCGCCACTTACATCAACCAAGTTTGCATCTCTGTAAAGGTAATACACGCATTCAAGTAAGAATTTTTTTTTTTTTTTTTTTGGTGCTGGGGATCGAACTCAGGCCCTTGTGCTTGCAAGGCAAGCACTCTAACCGCTGAGCTAAATCCCCAGCCTTCAAGAATTTTTTTTTTTTTTTTTGTGGTGCCGGGGATCGAACTCAGGCCCTTGTGCTTGCAAGGCAAGCACTCTAATCACTGAGCTAAATCCCCAGCCCCTCAAGTAAGGATTTTTAAGAGAAACCTCAAAATGCCAACTCTCAAAGATGATGATCAAAGACAGCTGAACTTCACAATCCTACGACTTCTTCAGCTGGCCCGGTTCCGAAATGGATGCCACAGCAAGAGTGAGGTACCAGTCTCGCACCAGGTGCGAGGGCCGGAAACAGAACCAGCAGCAGGGATCACACCGCCCGAAAAAGTGGGGGAAGGGGGCGTGCCCCGCGCTGCAGTTCAGACGGACGCGCCGAGCGACGGGCGGGGCTACGCGGCGGGGGAGGCCGGAGAGCCCAGCCGTTGGCCGCGGGCTAGATCCCGAGGAGGGACGGCTGGAACGCAGGCTCCCAAAGGGCGCGCTTCCCTCGCTGCCCTCCTCAGGCCCAGCACTTCTTACCCACTTTCCGCTTCCCCTGAACTGGGCTCTGCCGCCGCCGGCGGAGCAGACGTCCCCTCTCCGGCTGGGGCGGCTACTATCGCTGCAACCGGTTTCGTCTCCCCCTCTTCTGCCGCTATTGCATTTGCGGCCGCTCCGGGGCCAGGTCCTGCACCCGCTCCAGGGCCGGGGCCGGTTCCCGCCGCCGCCATCACGGCCGCCTCCCAGACGTCTCGCGAGACTACAACCTCTGTCTCACGCGAGTTGCCCCTGGTATTGTACTCTTCAAGTGGTAAAGGGCTCTGGCGGACCCACCCCCGGCTTGAGGAATGCGCGCTGTATGCCACCCCGCTTTAAGGCCGGGTGGGCGGGTCACGGCCGCGCGAGGGCCGTGGGCCACGCTAGGTGCTGACCACCTCTGTGGCTGAGAGCGCGCAGATGAGGCGCTGGCTCTCACTTGGTGCGCTGAGATGTGCCTCGCAAAAGTTCCTCCCCGTTAAGTGTGGGAAACGTCTTCCGGCCCTCTTCGCCCGGCACCCGCTGTAGTTTGTCGTGCTGCCGAGGGGTCTGCCGCTTCGGGCCCGTACCAGAAGCCTCTGGAAATGGGGATCCAGCGCCTGGTTCCAGAGCGCAAATTAGGCGCGGGCTGGGAGGGGAGGTAAGGGGAGTGTCCAGGCAAGAAGTAGGCGAGAAGTAAGGTGCGCCTGCGAGCGGCTTATTGGGAAAGGAGGAAAATGAAGTTCCAGAGTCGGGGAGCGCGGGGCTGGTGAACTTCGAGCTGAGTTTTGTGCTTAGCAAAAGAAAGAGGTACCAGTAAAGTCATCACAAAGAGCTGGTAGGTGAAATCGTTGTGGAAATAGACCCAGCGCCACTCAGAGAGTTGGAGAACTCATGTTTATTAATCCGGCGGGCCCGGAGGAGTTCGCACTCCAGAGTCTGAGCCTGAACACAGGGAATAATGGGGCTTTTATAATGCCTCAGATCTCGGTGTTGTAAGTTAAATTTCAGTTTACTGTTAAATGTTCTACTTCTTGGAAACTAGGCAACTTTTTGACCGTATTAAGCAACACCACGGAGGCGAACCAACAGTCGGCGGGGCGGGGGTGGTGTGGGTGGGCGTTAGGTCAGCGGCAAGTGTGATTATACAAGCAGAAGGCAAGCGTGGGATTGCAGTTAGGGCTGCCTGAACTTACACTGTAGAGCGAGGGGATGTTGACCTTGAGTCTTACCATATCAAAACAACTGGAGTTGGGGTTGGGGATTTAGCTCAAGTGGTTGAGTGCTTGCCCGGTAAGCAGAAGGTCTTGAGTTCGATCCCCAGCACCCAGAAAAAAAAAAAAAAAAAATCACTGGAGTGAATGGAAGTGTTCGCAGCCGTGGTCTCCAAATTGGACGATGCAAACTTTTAGGAATTTGAGGGCCGGGACATTGTTTAGGTATCAGTGTTTAAACAGATATTAATTTCAGAAATGTTGCCAAAGAGTGCAGTGTCCTCTCACTTTACAAAAGAAGGACAAATCTCTCTCCAGCACTCCATCGAGGAAACTGGGGCAGCTGACACAACTGGAAATACGTAGATATTTTGATTTCTCAGCTTTTCAACAAAACTGAAGGAGGGCCTAATGAAATTACCGGATGATAGATACTTTAAAATTGTTGGTGATAAAAAAAAAAATTGTTGGTGATAAGTGCTGACCCTAGTGGGTGATACTTTAAGGAGAAACAGGATACTTGCTCAAAATGTCTTCCCCAAAATGTTTTTTTCCTCCCGAAATGTTTAATTAATTATTGTGGCAGTTTTAACATAGACACAAGTTCTTTTTTAAAAATAGAAACATAGTATTTGTGAATCATAAGATATATTGTGGGTACATCATGATAATTAGATACGTATATAAAATGTGTAACAAATCCAGGTAATAGGCACGTATATCTCTTCAAACTTTAATTTTTTTGGAGAGGTGCTGGGGATCAAACTCAGGGCCTTATGCTTGCTTGGCAAGTGCTCTACCACTAAGTTAAATCCCAAACTCTAAACTTTAATTAAAAAAAAAAAATGTGGTACTGGGGGTTGAACTTAGGGTTTTCGAACTGAGTTACATCTCCAGGCCTTTTTAATTTTTTGAGACAGGGTCTCAGGAAGTCAATAAATTGCCGAGGCTGGACTCAAACTTGTGATCCTCCTGCCTCAACCTCCCAAAGTGCTAGGATTGCAGATGTGTGCCAGGCATTTTTTTTTTTTGTAGTACTGAAGATTGAAACTGAGTCTTGCCAGGTTACACAAGGCTCTACTACTGAGCTACACCTCCCACCCTAACTTTAATCCTCCTCCCATTCCCCCTTCCCCCTTCCTAGGAATTGATTCCAGGGGTGAGTTCCCACTGAGCTACCTCTTTACACCTCCACCTTTTTTTTTTTTTTTTCCACTTTCTTTTTTTTTTGAGACGAGGTTTTGCTGTGTAGTTCAGGCTGGCCTTGAGCTCACCTTGTTGCCTAGGTTGGCCTTGAAATTGAGGTGGTCCTCTTGCCTCAGCCTCCCAAGTGCTGGGATTACAGGTGTGTACCACCATGCAGGGCTTTAAACTCACTTTGTAGCTCAGGGTGGCCTCAAACTTGCAATCCTCTATCTGTGTAAACCCAGCTACTTGATAGGCACAGAGGTCGCTGTGCTCAGCAACTTTCATCATTTTATGTCTTGGGAATTTCATACTCTAGTCATTTTGAAATGTACCATAGATTGTTTGAACTGGTCGTTACCATTTTGTGCTCTAGAAAACCAAAACTAATTCCTCTTGGTTTGGTACCTTGTTGGAGACTAGGCTGCATAGAGCCATGACTCCAGGAATCGTACGCCCGGCTGCCTCTGCAAACTGGATCAGCTGAGGAGATGTCCTGCACACAAGGCCTCTTCTGGGTATTGTTCCAGGAGTCACTGATTTCCTGTAGGCTGTGTTGAAAACAGGTGCCTCATAGCTACGTGCTATACCTACATGTTTCTTATTAACTAGGAGGTTACATGTTGTTTTTGAACTTAACGATACTTACAGATAGCTTAACACACTTACTCAGAAATTAATGATCAGCCTATATGTTTTCCTAAAATTGTATTTGCATCACATTGCTAATAAAAATACAGAGTAGCGGGGACCTGGCATCTGAGTTCCTTCTCAGATCTCCAGCCACCTCTGTATCCAGATTTCAGTGGCGTCCTTCTGTGTGCCTCTCCCTCTGATCTTCTGCTTGATCGCTCCCTGGCAGTACCTCTTACCTGATTTCTTTCTGGGCTTCCTCCTTCCTGAACTTCCCACTCTCTAGTGAGCACTGTGACTGTCTGTTCTTTTATGTGTATGTGCTGCCAAAGCAAGCACATCCATCTGTTCTTTTATGACATTGATTGTTTATTTTCTAGAATTAAGTGTGAACATGTGCTTGTCTTTCTGTGTCTAGCCTAGTTCATTTAACATAATGACCTCCAATTCCATCTATGTTGCTGCAGATGACAGGATTTCACTCTTTCGATGGCTGAATAATGTTCTGTTGTGTATATATATATTACGTTGCCCTTATCCGTTTATTGTTGATGGACATCTTGGTCGATTCCATATGTTGGCTATGATGAATAGATGGGCGGGCATGCAAGCATCTCTTTGGTATGATGATTTCATCTTTGAATATATTCTCCGTAGCGGGATTGCTAGATCACGTGGTAGTTCTATTTTTAGCTTTTTGTTTGATTTTTATGGTGCTGGAACTTGAACTCAGGGCCTTGTGCTTGCTAGGCAGATGCTCCACCACTGAGCTACATCCTAGTCTCTGTTAGTTTTTTAAAAGACCTCCATACTGTTTCCATGATGACTTTACCTATTTACATTTCCACTAACAGTGTAGAGTTGCCCTTTCTCTGAATCTTTGCCAGCACTTACTACTTTTGTCTTTTTGACAATAGTCATTCTAACACAATGATATCTCATTATGGTTCTAGTTTGCATTCCCCTGATGATGATACTGAGCATTTTTTCTTATTTTTGTTGGCCATGTTTACGTCTTTTGAGACATTTTTTAAAATTTGTGTGTCAGTGCTGCTGTGTAGGATGTCAGAGCTTTCTAATATGCTATAGATGTCACTTGTTGAGGCTCAGGAGGAAATGGAGCTATAGGTGGGCTTCTTGGGTAGTTCTTGTTTTCAGGCACAACTTTTTTTTTTTATTTTTGTTTTGTTTTGTTTTGAAATCAGTAAAAGAAACTGGGTCCTAGAAGCTGCAGTGATCTAAGCAGCAGCAAATTTGTGCATTCGTCTTGTTTTTGTTTAAATATGATTAAATTATCACACTCCTGGCACACTTCATTTGCATGAAATTCTGCACCATACATACTAATTGTAAAGTTATTAACCCCCATCGGGGGGGAAAAAACTACTCTGAAAGATAATTTTCACTGAAATCTAACCAAACTCTGTTAAGTATATTGAGACGAGATTATAAATGATATGAAAAATAATGTTTTAAACATTTGGCCATCAACTTAAGAAAATGGTTTGCCTATACAAATTTTTGTAATTTTTTAAATGTAATATATTCTACCCTCCTACGGTCCTCAGAATTAAAGCATAATGAACAGGAAAGAAAAGGAAAAGAATGCAACTGATTGCTAAGGCAGAACATCTTGCCAGAAGTAATGAAGGTAGAGTATATACTAAATTATCAAGTGCAGAATTTCATAGGGCCAACAAGGTAACAGTCTCTATTTTTCACTTACACACGGGAAGTGGATTCTGCAATTACCAGTTGCGTTAAATGCACCAAATAAAGCTCCTAAAAGTGATACTATAAGGCGCCACCTTAAGTTCTCCAGGCTGCAGCTGTGCATAATTTTAAAATGGTTTCTTAAATTTATTTATTTTTTTAAACATAACACGAGGAAGGTGTTAAAACTGGTGTAATAGCTCAAGAGAATAAATTTTCCAGATTTTGGGAGGGATGAAGAGGAAGATACTGAGAACCTTTCACCAGAATCCCCCCGGCTTGATCATCGTGGATTAAGGATGTGCTTTGTGGATGCGGTTAGTCGATGACACCAGCTTGGCGTATCTTCCTTTCTGCACCAAATCCCATTGAGTTATCTGGTCCCCTTGGCTGACGAAGAACCATTAGGCGAGGAGCACTGGCATCATCCAGGGTGATGTTCTTCAAGCAATTGACCAACCGATCAGGTCGAGGGGCTGCAACAGCCTTGGGGCCCTCGCATACTCGCCAAACATTACAGGCACTACACTTGCCAGTGCGCTGGTTAAGAATCACTGAGAACTCCACCTCATCTCCTGCCTATAGCTCAATGCCATCCTGAACTTCTTTCACATGGAAAAAGAGCTTCTTGCTATCTCCTACTTCATAGTTAATGAAGCCAAACTGATCTTTCACACATTCCACTGTGGCCCTACGCAGAGGGGTGATGTTGTAGGCCATAGTCTGTGCATTTTGGCCCAGGACACACAACTGGAACTTAACACTCTTCCCTTTCTGCAGGCAATCCCCCTTGTTGGCCATCCCAACTATGCCAAATGGATACACCTCACCTTTCATAGCCCCCTCCTCCACGATCTCAATCATTCCTTGATACTCAGTCTGAGTTGGATCAACACTCCTCAGAGGACGAATGACTTTACCAGAGTAGATGGTGGGATCAGCTTCCTCAGTAATACCATTTTCTGAGTGAGTTTTGTTTACTTTTTCAGCGCTGACTTTGTTGCCTTTGCCTTTGGACAAGCTGTATTCAACCATGTCCCCAGTTCCAGGCTATCAACATCACCAGAGAATTCGCTGTAATGGAAAAAGATTTCCTTATCATGATTGGCTGTTTCAATAAATCCAAAATTATCTTTCAGAGTTGCCACATAACCCAAGAGTCTCTTAGAGTTGGAATTATGACATAAAAGTCGCACACAAGTTGCAATCTGCTGTCCAGGCCTCTGTTTGTCACTAATACTAAATTCAACCTTATCTCCTATTTGAGGAGAAGTAGATCCTTCCACATCCGTGGCTTGAAATGCAATAGTCAGTTTCACTCCACAATCATCATAAGCAATAATCCCATCCTCAGCCTCCTTCTCCTTGGCTTTATTAGGGCTAGTGGTTTTAGGATTGGAAACAGTGGCTTCTTTTTCTACAGTGCCCAGAAAACGATGATCTGAATGAGAATGGAATGAAACCGTGCCCTTGGGAAGTTTTTTAATCCTAATAGCATGATTTCTTTGGGCAGACAGCATATCAGGAACCACAGTAAACTCTACTTCATCTGCAATATGGAGCTGGTTCCCATCCAGAACTTCACTGAAGTGGAAGAACATATGAGCATCCCGATCCACACACTTGATGAAACCAAACACATCTCTCATGGCAGCGATTACGCCCATTTCTCTGGCTTCATTAGTGAACTGAAATGTATTTGATAGAACTTCTATGTTGGTTGCTGGTTCTAATTTGTCACGTTGGTCTGTTGAAATATTAAACCTAACATGGTCACCTTCCAGCAGGGTCACCTTGGATTTTGTATCTTTATCTCCAAAAGGAAGTTCTTTAGGAATCACAAAATCAACTTTGATTCGTCCTGGCAGTGGGTCATTCTGGTTTTTACTGGGTACTTTTGGGATAACTTTGGTTACAGTTCCTTCAAAATGTTCAATGCTGATATCTTCAAAAATGACCGTTCCTTGAGGCAATAATCTGACATCTGTTGCAACTTCTTTACCATTTCTATCCTTGATTGTGAATTCCACATCATCTCCAGGCTGCAAGGTTTCCAGGTCGCCTTTAAACTCACTGTAGTGGAAGAATATCTTTTACCACATCGCCTCTTTCAATAAAGCCAAATGCCTCCTTCATGGCACAAACTACTCCCTGACAGCGGGCTTGTTTCTTTTTCAACAGCATAATGTTACGAGCACTTACAGCACCAGTATGTTTATTGTTATCAATTACAAAGTTTATTTTATCTCCAGTTTCCAGCTGAACATTCCCTTCAACATCTTCAGGAATGTAAGTCAAGTAAAATACTTCTTGTCCATTCATTCGTTCTTCAGGGTGGATTTCTGGTTTTATCTTCACCAGTTTAATAGCAATGGGTTTTCCAGTCCGCCGGTCAGATGATACTTCGAATTCAACATCATCTCCTACTTTTAATCCTGCAGGTTGCCATTATATTATGAACAGTGGAAGAAAAGTCTAGCCTGACGTTCTGAACACTGAATAAATCCGTAAGAGTTTGACAGTTTTTCAATAACCCCAGTTTCACACAGTGCTGCTGAAGTACCATTGGGGTACCCATTATGTCCATTGTTGTGGAGGAGGTTTGGATCAAAGCTCATCTCGCAGTGATAATCAAATATTGCACTTTCAGTAGTATTAGCTGATTCTTCTTTTTCAGCACAAGTTTCAAAGGGTGAAAGTTGCTAGTATTTAAAAAAAAAAAAAAAACAAAAAGCGAGAGAAAATGATCTACCAAGCTAATAAAGAATACAACTGCTGCTGCACCGGGCAATCTCACAGTACAGCACTGAGGAAAATAAAGACTACTAGCAGCGTTGGGAAGTGCTCTTTCAAAGCTGTTGAGTAGGCACAAACTTCTTGTTTCAGATCAAGTGTTGTCTTCAATTTAAGTGTACTCTTCTTTGGTCTTGTTGGTTGTTACGAGGTTTGTTCCTTGCCTGATCTGAACTTGAAGCAGCAGTTTCGGGTGGTAAAGTCTGTTCCGTTACACTTCATACCCAACAGCTCAGCACCCCCTCTCCAGCGCCGCCATAAGCAGCACGGCCCAGTACGTAGCGGTTCTTGTTTTCTGAGATGGGATCTTGCTGTGGAATCCAGGCTGGCCTTGTACTCCTGATCCTCCTGCCTCAGCATGAGTAGTGTTTTGTTTTGGTTTTAGAGACAGGGTCTCATTATGTAGCTTAGGATGGCCTCAAATTTGTGGCCATCCTCCTGCCTCAGCCTCTCAAGTGCTGGGACTACAAGTGTGCACCACCACGGCCATCTGCATGCGTAGTTTATAAAGGGCTTAGAAGATGAAACTGTCCCAAGAGCTGGGGAGGTGCTTGACTGGCTGCATCTATATTTGTGATTCCAATCCAAATCTGAACCTATCCTGGAGAGGCTAAGGAAGAAGTTTTCGTGCAGATTCCTCCTTTTGTCATTCACTTTAGGTCTTGAGTACATGTGGCATCTTCTCTTTTCTTCCCAGTGGAATCCAAATGAAATAACCATTTCCAGGAAGGACAGTGCTGCCTTCATTCCACAGACACCTCCAGCAGAGGGCAGCATGAAGTTGAGCATTAGGGCACCATACAGCTTCCTCTCCTACAAAGTGCCTTCCTGTGCTGTGGCCTGTGCAGTCCTCTCATCCCCACTGTCCCTGCCCACAGTCGACACATGACTTGGGGTATGTGAGATCCAAGAAAACCTCGTCTTTAGGGATGGCACTTTCCTCCAGTTCAGTTGTGGGGAAGCATTCTCCTGTTGCTCATGCAGATGAGCAAGGACCTTGTTCCGGTTCTTCCAGGAGCCCAGGCGTCTGCTGTCTTCCCTGCAGGACCAGCTGTCTCCAAGTCCAGGGCATATGCCCTCCGCTTAGGGTGGCGGGGAGCCTGGCCACACTAAATCCCACACCTCATTTCCAGGACAGCAGGTCTGTGACTTCAGCAGTGAAAACCAAGCACACAAACAAGGATCACACGTGGCATCAGTCTCTAAAGATGTGGCATCCGCTGGAAGCTTTGCCCCTTGAAGGCAAGGGTTTGTCCACTGCCCTACCCCTAGTATTAGATCAGTGCCTGACACACAGTAGGCACTCAGGGGTAGCTCATCATTTTTCATTGCCAGAGGTGTGGGGCACAGGGTGCTGGCAACTGAACCCAGGGCCTTCACACTGAGCTACGTCTCCAGGCCTTTTTTTTGGGGGGGGGTGCTGGGGATTGAACTTGGGGCCTTGTGCTTGATAGGCAGTTGCTCTACCACTGAGCTAAATCCCCAACCCCCAAGGGCCTTTTTAATTTTTTGCTAAGTTGCTGGATTGCCCACGCTGGGCTCAAATCTGGCAAACCTTCTGCCTCAGCCTCTCAAGTTGTGGGATTACAAGTGTGTGTCATCGTGCCCAGCTCTCCTTCCTTTCTCCTGCTCCCCTTAGCACCCACCAAACACCTGAATGACTTCCTGGCTGTAAACCTCCGGTTTGCCTTAAAACTAGTCACTGCTTTAGTCTAATAACTCCCAACTGTCTGAAGAGCCCAAAACTTCGGAACTACACAAAAACTGGAACAGACAGTAACAGGAACAGTCACTAGCCAGGAACAAGTGTAAAACAGTAAATATACCTCCTAAATTGGGGGGGGGTGTCATAGGTAAGATTGTAGTAAAGCTCTACACACACAGGAGACATCCCACCAATGCTTTGTTCTAACAGTTGAATTCTAGGCCACCTAAATTTAGCATGTGCTACCCAAGCCACTAAAGCCAAACACATCCCTCTCTCTCACATTTGATTTGTTCCAGATACATGTTTGCTCATGCAGTTTCCTTTCCAGCCTCTACTGGTTGTCCCTTCTCTGCTGACCTGTCACATTTAGCCCTTTTTCTCAGGCATCTGTCTTATGGTTCTCTTGTATCACTTCAGAGGCTAGCATATAGGGTGTGGATACGGTTAGTACTTAGCTGTGAAAGATCACTTGCTGAATCTATTGATGAATTCCACCCTTCCCAAAGTAGGCTTTTTCGTGGGGTGGGGGGGCTGTGCTGGGGATCAAACTCAGGGCCTTGTGTTTGCTAGGCAAGTGCTCCATCACTTGAGCTAAATCCCCAGCTCCTCAAAGTAGTTTTCAAATAGCTCTGGTTTGGGGACTTCTCAGATGGGCCCAGTCTGGCTACCTGGGAGTTGCAAGGGTGTCCATAGCAGCCTGGAGGTTGGATAGCCACAAATTCTGCTCTCTACACTCCATTGTTCACCAGGAAGTCTCCAAGGTTTGTAACTTCCTTCTCAATCACTCAGTATAATTCCTAAACCAGCATTTCCTTCCCAATATCTCCTCTGGGTGACCCAAACCAGCTTCCAAGCCATTTCCCCCCTCCATACACATCAAGTGATGTCAAGCCTCCCTTCCTAACATAGCCCATTTTCATCTCCTCAGCTGGTTAAGCCTCTTCATTCCCATATGGAAAAACCTACCACCACCATTCCCCCAGCTAACCTGCTCTCCCGAGTCAGTACTGTACACCAATCAGGACCCAGGGAGGCCCTCCCTGAGTTAGGATTCTTCCAGTCCGATCAAGGACTGTCCTCTGGAAGGATCCTCAAACCTCAGGTTCCTTTACCTTGAAGCACTTACGACACTGCCCGCACTCAATGGATGTCGTGCAGGAGTTGCTTGTGATTGCTAGGCGATCCTTTGCTATTTACAGTGCCATTAGTTAGGTTTTAGGCTCCTTGGGAGAAGACACTACACCTTAAAACGTTCCTTTGCATCTCCTGGCGCATGGCATGCAGCATCTGTTCAACAGTTGTCAATGGGTTCTTCATATGCAGTGGTTTGTTTGGGAGACACCAGAGTGGAGGCCAAGCTATGATCTCCTGAAGCGAACATCTCCACGAAGCACTGAGGCTTGTACCTACATGTTAAGTTGGACCACAGCAATCTCATCCAGTTTTACTTGCTCCAGGACAAGGGCTGGGCTGTCCATCTTTGCCACTCCGCAGCACCCAGCCAGAGTTGATGCTCAAGAAAATCCTGGATGTTCTGGGGAATACTTATACTTGATATGAAAGGTACACACTTCTGGGCAATTTTATTATGGGTCCCCAAACCAGAGAAGTCCATTTTTTTTAATCCTTAAATTGATCCAGAGATGTAGGATCTAGAAGTGAATTAGATCTGATCATGTAAACTGGTGAGACCTCTACCTCTAGTGGGATGTCAGGAATGAAACGCTTTTGTTGTTAAACTGAGGGACTGGAAGGCTGACCCACCTCTCATTTTTCCTGGTTGGAGGTCGTCGTTGCTTTTGTTCTGTGGCAGCTTCAATCCAACCTTTCCATGCATAGGAAAAGGCTGGGCCCTTCTACCAGATTCCAGCTGCCACCCTTGTCAGTGTAGAGGGCTCTGAGCTATAGAAAGGCCAGGCAAAGGTCTTTAGCTACTGAGGGTCTGCAGTTCCCCATCAGCAGGCTGACAAGCGCTATGACCAAGGTACCATCCATCCCCCAGCATGTCCTCTGGGAAACATCTGCTGTTTCTCAGCCAAGACCTCTGCCTGGGATTCAAAGCCCTTTTTTCCAGCCATTTATAGAAATCAACGCCCCTGCCCCCACAGTACACTCACAAAACTGCCTGCTCTATCCAAGGTGGACTTTTTTTGGTGGTGGTGGTGGTGCTGGGGATGGAACTCGTGGCCTTGGGCTTACTAGGCAAGCGCTCTACCACTTTAGCTGAATCTCCAGACCTGCTTTTTTTTTTTGAGACAGGGTTTCACTATGTAGCCCAGTATTCTGTCTTAGCCTCCAGAATGCTGGGACTGCAAGTGCCCCACCTACCCAGGTTAAATGGGCTCCTTGATGCACATCCTCATGTGTCTTAGTCCCCCAAGACCACCTAACACTGGGTACCTGCCTCTTCCCACTTGTTCTCAGCAACACCTCTAAGTTGCCTTCCCTTGCATGTTTTTAATACTTCATTGATGCAGACCACTCACGGGTACTTAGTCCTACACATTTTTTGTTGTTGGTGCTGGGGATGGAACTGAGGGCCTTGTTATTCCTAGGCGCATGCTCTGCCACTGAGCTACATCCCTAGACCCAGTACAACCTCTTTTGTGCTTTTTGTTTGCAGTACTGGTGACTGAACCCAGGGCCTTCACCCGGGCTATATCTCCAGTACTTTCTGTAATTTTTGAGACAGACGCTAAGTTGTTAAATTGCCTAGGCTGGGTTTGAACTTATGATTATTCTGCCTCAGCCTCACAGAGTGCTGGGATTACAGGCATGTGTCACCAGGCCAGGTTTATATTATCTGTTCTTATGGGAGGGTTCCTACATTTCAATAAAACCCTCAGGGCAGACAGCTTGTCTGTGTCTGCCACGCCAACTCACACAAAGGGATCCCTTGACAATGATCAGGTGAGTGCCGATCACTGGCACGGAATGGGCCTGGGGGGAAGGGGACCAGATCACTTGACAGGCTTGGGGGGCAAGGGAGAAAGCCCAGAAAGCGAGTGAAAAACAGGAGATGTAGGGCTGAAACCCAACCCTGTGGGGCAGTTAGTCTTCTTGGCTGGAAAACGACGCTGAGGCCCACTGTACATACCTATAGGATCAGCGTGAGACTGAGATAAGGTAAAGGGGAACACACTACAACTACTGAACAGAGAGAAGTTGGTGTTATCACTCAGAGTTAGAAAGAGCTCAGACAGGGCCCACGTCTTGGCCCTAGGGCAAGGGTGGCTTTTATTTCCTCTCTTGGGGAAGAAAGAGGGAGCTTCCCCAGGCTCCCCAACCTAAGGAAGGGATGAGTGAGCCCCAGAGGACAGGGCTGGATGAGCCAGACGATCATTAAAAAGGGCGTCTGTGTCCATTTTCTGGCACTTCGTTGCATGGTACAGGCAAGAGGCCCCAGGGGTAGCAGCTCCTGCACTGAAGAGGCACAAGGAGGTCTGTGCTGGTGTACAGAGGAGGGAGCAGGTGCCCTGAGTGAAGGGGTGGGGCGGGGCTACCAACCCCACACCCAACACCTGCCAGGACGCTAACTCCTAAGGCCGGCTGGTGTGGTCCTTCTCCCAAGAAGGGCCTGAGGAGCCCAGAAGCAGCACTCCATCCAGTGGCTGGTCCCTTAAATATCCATCTCAAACTGCGACTCTTCACCTAGGGAGAGAAGGGACAGAGTCAGCAATGGGCAGATGAGGGTGCCGAGGCTCTGCTCTTGATCTTCTTGTTGCTCCGAGAGCACCGGCCAGGCTTTTGTGCCAGGGGGAGAACACAGCAGGTAGGACAGGCTAGGACTTCCTAGTGCACAGGCCTCAGGCTTTTGTGTCTAGCCGTGCTTTCTCAATCCCAACTCAAACAGTTTCCTCTTGGGCAAGACAACAGTCCTGAATTTTCTATAATTTTTATTTTCAGTAAGGGTGATAGCTGGGTGTGGTGGTGCTCTCCTGTAACCCCAGAAAGGCTGAGGCAGGAGATCACCAAATTCAAGCCCAGTCTGGGCAATTTACTGACTTAGCGAGACAGTCTCAAAACATAGAGAGGGCAAGGGATGCAGCTCACTGTGAAGGCCCTGGGTTCAATCTCCAGCACCACAAAGAAGAAGAAAAAAAAGTGGAGGTGGGAGCACAGTTGCAATGCTTGATGAATCTCTATTCTTTGAACAAACAGTCTGTGACCACACTGCCTTATAGCACATGTCTTGCCACTGTGGTCTAGGCTAAGGCAAGTGTACCACTGTCCCTTCTGGTTGTGGGGTTCCCAAGGTGCTGTTGAGTCTTGTCCTGCAGTCTGGGGGATGGCTTCTTGCGGCCAGCAGAGCGAGCCCAGCCTACTGCCCCAGAGCTTCCTGCCTGGGCCTGGGGTACTGGCTTCCAGGTGCAGCCTCAGAGGCTTCGCTCTGGCCGAGGTCTCTGGAAGCTCTTGTGCAAGTGGCCTGCAGTGGGGAGCTCAGGGGCCCTGGCAAGCCAGGCTTGACAGCACAAAAAGCATAGTCCCACACGCCACAGCCAGGGTGGCTGCTGATGACCTGGGAGGCGAGGACACCAGGAAGGACCTCACTCCCAAATGTCAAAGCTGCAGAGACAACAGGTCACATTGTTCCTGCCTGCTTCATACAGGATCCACCGATGAGCTGACACGCCCTGCCAGGAGGCTTCCGGATGTCTTTTCTATCTTGTGGACATGTAATTCCCTAGAGGGCGAGCATATTTGACAAGTTGTCTCCTGCACCACAAACATCATGGGTGTGTTCCAAGCACTGCACATGTGTGGTAATAATTTAGAGACAATGAGCCAGAGCCACTACCACTTACCGTCTCTCTCTCTGTCTCTATCTCTCTGTCTCAGCACGATCTCACCATGTAGCCCAGGCTGACCTTGAATTCCCTATGTAGCTCAGGCTGACTTCGAAGTGTCCATCCTCCTGCCTCAGCCTACACCCAGCTTGCAACTGCTGTTTTAGATCAGTTCCCCACTAACTCACGTTACCTGATAGCACAAAATCACCCTCCCTGTGGTTCAAGGACCCCTTGTGGAAGGAAAGCTGGTACCACTGAGGGTTCTACCTCCCCATCCTACCCCCATCCTCGGGACTCTGAAGGTAGGAGAGTCACTGGCACCCCTCCCCTGGAACTCCCCCGGGGCACAGAGGGCACCCTCTTCCCCTACTCACCGCCCACCAGTTTGTCTTCTGGGCTGCTGCGCAGGTGGTTCTGGCTGGCTTCCATGGAGGGCTCATCGCTGGTCGGGCTGGTGACCCCAGGGATGGCAGGCAGGTCCCTTGGTGGCGTTTTGGCCACAGGGGAGTTCCGACACTCCATCAGGAACTTCCGGTCATAGATGATCCTGGTCCCTGGAAGGGCACAGGGAGGTTGGTGAAGCGACCCTGGAGCCCCTGCTGGCAGGTTTTCCCACCTTTTGGAGGGCTGGCTATGGCAGAGATCATGGTTCTTTTATAAAATCCATGGCGTCTGTGACAGCACAGGACTCTGCTAACAGCCCACACTCGGGGTGCTCCAAAGGGGCTCACCAGTGGGGCCGAGCCTCTGTCTGCTCAGAGCTCTGTATACCATGCACTGTCCCTACAAACCCTCACCATGCTCACCTGGCAGAGCTCAGTGTTCCTGACCCAAGGCAAGCACTTCCCATGGGAAGAAAGTGACTGCCATTCATTATTCAGTGTTGTCCTAACAGTACTTCAGGGGGCACCCAGAATACCTTTTCTTTTTGTCAACACTGAGGGTTGAACCCAGGAGGCACTGAAATGCACCCTCAGTCCTTCTTACTCTTTATTTTGCTAAATTGCCCAGACTAGTCTCAGACTTGTGATCTTCTTGCCTCAGCCTCCTGTGTAGCTGGGATTACAGAGATACACTACAACACCTGTGTAAAACAGGTATTCTTTTTTGGGGGGGGGTACTGGAGATTGAACCCAGGGCCTTTGCACTGAGATGCACCCCCAGATCCCTAGCCTTTTATTTTTTATTTTGAGGTGGGGGCTCAGCAAATTGCTAAGTTGCCTGGGCTGGGCTTCAACTTTTTTGATCTTCTTGCCTTGGCCCCTAGAGTGCTTGGATGACAGGTATATGCCACCAAACTTGGCCAGAACAGGCATCTTTAACCCCATTTTACAAATTAGTCAACGGGCATGGTAGCCAGCACTTGGGGAGGCTGAGGCAAGAAGATCGCCACTAGTTCAAGACCAGCCCAGGCTACACAGTGAGCTCAGGGGTGGCCTGGACTACATATTGAGAGCCTGTCTTAACAGTAACAAAGAGTGAGCGATGGACGTCGTGGTGCACATGGTGTAATCCCAGCACTCGGGAGGCCGAAGTAGGAAGATCAACGCAAGTTTAAGGCCAGCCTGGGCTACATGGCAAGACCCTACCACAAAAAAACCCTGAAAAAACCCCCCCAAAACCAGCGAACAGAAAGTGATTCATTCCAACTAGTAAAAATGAGACCTTCGGCTGAGAGTAGCAGCTCAGTGCAAAGGCCCTGGGCTCACTCTCTAGTACAGAAAAGAACAAGCCCTCGTGCTGAGCCCTTCTCCCCTGTAAAGACCCGCTGTGCCTCGGCCACAGCTCGTACAGTCTGTGTCCTCTCCTGTCCTCTCCTTGCACAAGCAGTCATGCTGCAGGTGAGGACCTGCCTCAGAATCATTCACTGTGCTTCAACCGCACCCAGGACTCCTCCACTGCAGCATTTGAGGGAGTCACCCAGTGAGGGGCAAGGTCCTTCAGGAGCCCCTGATGCACCTGTGGGCCAGCAGAGGGGACTGCTCATGCTGGGTGTCACCTGTGCGGCAGGCAACATGTCCAGCTCCAAATTAAAAATGTCACTGTATTTCCTTTTACAGTTGCCTGCTATTTGTGCGTGGCAAGTGAGTTGGGTTTTCCATATGTAGCATGGTATCACGTTTCCCTGTAATGCACAGTAATTCTCAATTTAAAACAGGTGTGGTGACAGATGCATGTAATCCCAGCACTCTGGGAATTTGAGGCAGGATGACTGCAAGCCTGAGCCCACCCTGGCAATTTAGTGAGTTAGTGAGGCCCTGTTCCAAAAAAAAGGCTGAGGGTATAGCTCAGTGCAAAGGTCTTCACTTCTCTCTGTGTGTGTGTGCATGTGTGTAATGGGGACAAAAACACCAAAGTAATATTCAATTTAATATTACAGTATTTATGTAAATTATACTATATATAAAATATATATATAGCCAGCCACCCATCCACGTGGATTTGGGTGACATTCCATCACTTATTCAGTCCCAATTACAGGGCTGGCACAATGCAGAGAGCAAATAAGAAAACCCTGGAGATGGAGGAAGGGGGAAGGAGCAGAGGGGAAGGGGATGAAAAAAGAATTAAGATGTACCAACTCCCCACAAGGAATGTGATCATCACGTACTGCGACTGTGGACTAAGAAAAATTTTTTAAAAACCTGGAAACAAGTCAAGTGCAGTAACATACACCCAACATCCCAGCACTCTGAGAGGCTGAGGCACGAGATTCACAAGTTCAAACCCAGCCTGGGCAACTTACCAGGACCTTGGCTCAAAATAAAAGAGGGCTGGGGATGTAGCTCAGTGTAAAAGCCCTGGGTTCAATGCCCAGCACCACAGAGAGAAAGAAAGGGGGGGGTGGGGAGAGAGAGAAGAAAAGAAAAAACAGAAGAGAAAAGAAAAAGCTGGGCATGATGGCACACACCTGTAATCCCAGCACTTGGGGGCAGAGGCAGGAGGATTGCCACGAGTTCAAGGCTAGCCCGAACTACATAGTGAGACCTTCTCAAAAAAAAACCCCCCCAAAACTAAAAAACAAACAAACAAACAAACAAACAAAACCCTAGCAACAGACTTAAGGAGGGATGATCAGGTGGTTGCAAAATCCAAGAACCACCTGAACTTGAACTTGGGTATGTTTTACAGCCAGTGTCCTTTGGGACTTCAAACTTGGATGTACATCAAATAGAGGGGGAGTATTGTTTCTCAAGGAGCGCTTTGTGCAGATGACAGTTTGCCTGAATGTATAAAGCAATGCACAGATTCCCTAGGGCAGTGATGGCAAACTTATGAGCAGCAGTGGGCTGTTTGTATTACTGAAAGCTCTAAAAATTCTGTTGTTACTGCCCAAGAGCCTAGTTTTCTCACTGGTGAAACAAGAGTGTTGTAGGAATTGGGGATTTAGCTCAGTGGTAGAGAGCTTGCCTAGCAAGCACAAGGCCCTGAGTTCGATTCCAGCACGCCCCACCCACAAAGTGTTGTACTAGGATCCTCCCTGCTATTTTTAAAGCACCAGGCATGCCCTTTCTATTTTTAGGCTCTTGTTGGCAGGTGCTTAATGAACAAATAACATGCAACTTGGAGGCAAAGTTCTGGGCTCCAACCAGGTCACCATATACCCAGACCCTCAACTCCAAGTCACAGTTCCATTCTCCACTGCAAGAGGAAGAAGGAAATCTATGGTGGGCTTGGTGGCGCACGCCTGTAATCCCAGCATTTAGGAGGCTGAGGCAGGAGGGTAGCAAATTCAAGCCCAGCCCAGGCAGCTTAGTGAATTAATGAGACCCTGTAAAAATAAAAAATGGGCTGGGCATGTAGCTCAGTCCAAAACCCCTGAGTTCAATCCCCAGTACCATGGAAGAAAACAAAAAAACTTTGCCCAGACTGGCCTTCAACTTGCGACCTTCCTCCCTCAGCCTTCAGAGTAGCTGGGATTACAGGCATGTGCCATGGTGCCTGGCCACCTGGAGTTCTGAGTATGTCTGGAACAGGATGTTCCGCCCTCCCCACCGTCTGTGGCTGGCTGGGACTTCAGTAAACGAAGCCAAGCTCACTTTCTGCTGGGCTCCCTGGCTGCTGCACTCTAGCCCTGGACAGGGATATACACTTAGCAAGAGTACAGGGACAGCATTCCTGGAACTGCTGTGCCCACTGCAGGGGAAGGGAGAGCATTTCACAATGGGTAGGGCAGGGTGGGGGGGCACGTGAACTCAACATCCCCTCTGTTTTCACTGCAGCTGTGGGCAGGAATTCCTCCAGTCAACCCGGAGGCCAACATACAGACATGCTGGGTTCTCCCTGGCACCGCCTCCCTCCCTCCCCAGCACCCAGAGGCAGGAGGGAATGTGCAGCATGGCTCTCCTTGCTGGGCAGAGCCCGCGTGCAGAGACCTTGGTGAGGGAGGGGGGCACACTCAGCTCAAGAGCTGTTTTTGCCTTCGGCTGTCTGAGCTCTGCAAAGAGAACTCTGATCGCGCATTTCTCAAGGGCCAGAATCCTACACAACAACTGGAGACCAAACTGGGTGCTCAGTCAGTGGCAAAGGGTCTTCTGGACTGGTTCCCCCAACCACGGCCGAGTGGGCCCGTTTATTTGGAAATGAATTTTGGCTTGAGAAAGGGTTCCGTGGTACAGCGCTTGCTCTGCATGGACAAGGCCCGGTTTCATCCCCAGCACCACAAAAGCCAAAAAGACAAGGCTTTGTTTGAAAGTAGGTCACCAAGTTGCCTAGGCTGGGTTGGCATTCATGGCCCTCTTGCCTCAGCCTCCACGCGCCTCATGTAGAGCACGGTGAGGTGTCCCTTACATTCATTCCCAAGAAGGAGTCCCCCTTTCAGATGGTTCCAGCTAGCAGTGGCCCCAGCTGCTGTCCCAGCGAGAATGCGCAGTGGCCTTCTTATGGGCTGAACTGCGTCCCCCCAAAACTCATGTGTTGAAATTCAACCCCCATATTTCAGAATGAGATAAGGTCTTTGAGGGCTTAGGTTAGAATGAGGCCATTAGATGGGCCCTAATCCAATCTTACTGGGGTCCTCAGAGAAAGAAGAGATTTGGACAGAGACCCACAGAGGACCACGTGAAGACACAGGAGAAAGTGGCCACCTACAAGGAGAGGGGCCTCAGAAAAACCAATCCCACTGAGATCTTGGACTTCCAGACGGAATAGTAAGAAAACAAAATTTGTAGTTGGGTAAGGTGATGCATGCCTATCCAAGTACTCTGGGAAGCTGAGGCAGGAGGACTGTAAACTCAAACCCAGCCTGGGCAATTTGTTGGTTTAGTGAAATCCTGCTCAAAATTAAAAAGAAAAGAGCTGGGCATGACAGTGCATGCCTGTAATCCCAGCACTCAGGAGGCTGAAGCTGGAGGATCACGAGTTCGAGGCCCACCTGGGCTACATAGTGAGTTCAAAGCCAGCCTGGATTACATAGTGAGACCCTGTCTTGAAAAAACAAACAAACCAAAACAAAAAGAAAAGGGAAGGCTGCTGATGTAGCTCACTGCAAAGACCCTGGGTTTAATCCCCAGTACCACAAAAAAGAAAGAAATAGGAAAATAAATTCTGTTATTTAAGCCATGTAGACCATGATATGACAGGTATAGCAAACTCATGAGCCTATTTTCCCTTTTCATTCCAGAGAAGAGAGAAATCCATTTACATACCTGTGGTGGGGGGTGTTTTGGTGCTGGGGACTGAACCCAAGGCTTTGTGCATGCTAAAGTACTTAGCTAGACTCTCAGCCACTGGCCTTTTCAGCACAGGAGGCCTGATATTTAACCTGAAGACCGTGTGCTTTCCATCTGAAGCTCTGAACTGACCACTCAGTCTAGCACCCTCACGCTGGCCTGCTTCTGAACCGCTGGTCCTGCCACACGCAAGGGCCCAGGCACTTGGAGGGGATGTGGTATGTGGCAGGGCAGGCAGGTGTCCCCAGGAGTGCTTGAAGACCTGGCCAGCAGGACACAGGGGTGCAGGCTGCGGACCAAGCAGGGATTAACAAGGGAAATAACACTGTGGGTACCTGCGTAGTCTACCCGGTGGCATTGGACACAGACCCTGCACACTACCCTGAGATGTGCGATTCAGTGTCTTCGTCCTGAGTCACAGGCTCGTCATCCTGGTCTGCTGCCGTAGCTGGCTGGCCTGCTGGTCACATTTCAGGATGGGCAGCGATTTCTCCCACCCAGGACCATTCTTGGAGGGGTGACCTGGGCCTGTAGCTCCTCCTACCCGTCTGCCTGTACCACGGGAGGGCAGTCGTTTCTCCTCTCCTCCAACCTGGCTCCCCCAGCCCCCAGGGCTTGCTCTGGCCGAAAGATCATGTCCAATGTGCTCCTACCAGACTTCCGAGTCAGGTCTTAAGTGGCCCTGCACAGCAGTATTTAGTATCTTCAGGCTTAATGTCATCAGCCCCAGGAAACAGACAGGGCTCCTGGCTTCCAGCTGTCCCCTCGGCATGTGGGAAAGGCCACCCTGGACCTTCCAGCCCAGCAGGGCAGTCCAGCTATAGACACCATGTGGCCATATGAGTCAGCTCAAGTGACATCGGTAAGGAATCTCAGTGCGCACGAGGCTGAGGCAGGAGGCTGAGGCATGAAGGTTGCTGTAAGTTTGAGGTCAGCCTGAGCTATATATAGCACACCGTGTCTAACAAAACCAACAAAAAATGCCCAACACAAAAGTAACAAACTGTTGTCATTTAAGTTACAGAGTTTGGGGGTGGCTTATTATACAGCAAGAGCTAACTTGATACACCCACTGTCACCAAGTGGGGCAGCCCCGGGCAGCCAGGAGGCTCTGGCCTGGGCTCTCCCCACAGATCACCCAGCATGCCTGCCGCCCAGGCCACTAAGCACCCCAGTGCCGCGGGCAGAGGTTACGACTCTTGCTCAGGCACACGAGGCGCCTGGGTCCCAGCGTCCCTACCCCAGCTCCAGGACTGACTGGTTCGGTCTGAGTAGTCCCCCGCGCTCCCTGCCCAGTATGGGGAGGTGGCGTGAGGAAGGCTGTTCTCTGTGACTCGGAAACAAGTGGGAAGTGAAGGTCGGTCAGCTTAGAACCCAAGAGCACCCCGAGGTAAACCACCACACCCTGCACCATGCCCTGCACGAAGCCCAGCCCGGGGGCCAGGCCCCCGCTGCCACGGGATGCTTTCGCTCCAGTCCAGCACTCTCTTCAATGCTGCTGCTTCTTTTTTTTTTTGGCGGTGCTGGGGCTAGAACCAGGGCCTTGCTGGGGTGGCCAAGTGTTCTACCACTGAGCTACATCTTGGCCCAGCCCTCCACCTATTTTTTCCTTTTCCTCTTTTTGTACTGAGAATCAAACCCAGGGATGTTGTACTACTGAGCTACACCCCCAGCCCCTTTTATTTTCTATTTTGAGGCAGTGACTCACTGAATTGCCCAGGTGGGACTACTGTTTGTGATCCTCCTGCCTCAGCCTCCCAGGGCTGCGATTAGAGGTCTGCGCCAGCAAGCCTGGCTCAACTCTTCACCTTCAGAAGACAGAGCTAAGGGACACCAAGGCTGCTCTGAAAGAACTTCATGTAAGCAAACACACGTGACATACCATGAATCACAGTGGTAAAGAACAGCGGCCTTGGGTTCAGACCATGAAGCAACAGGCTTCTCATCTGTCTGAATCATCAAGAATTCACACGGACAAATGAGTACTCACCTTTAGAAACTTCTGTCTTCAGAAACAACCCTCTTTCTTCAACATTGCTACTCCTTCCTAAACTCATTTTTTAGAACAACAGAAAAAGGTTCATAGGAGAAAATGCTTTCTATCAGTAGGTGGAGACAGTACCCTTCTTTCCTTTTTTTTAAAGACAAGGTCTCACTATGTAGTTCAGGCTAGTCTTCAATTCACTACAGGCCAGGTTGGCCTCGAACTCAAGGTGATCCTCCTGCCTCTGCTTCCCAAGTGCTGGGATTGCCAGTGTGGACCACCTTGCCCGGGCCATGGACACAGTATCATACTGCCTGCCATCTTTTCTTTCACCAAATTTGATAATGAGAGACCTTTTTGCTATTACAGGGACAAAAGGATCAAACCTCTAAAGGCCATTAAAATCGACCTGACATACCTGCATCCTAGACTGTAAATTCCTACCCCAAAACCACGCGGAGGGAAGAATCTTACCTACATATCAAACAGTGCTGGGTGTGGTGGCCCAGGCGTGTTGTTCCAGCACGTGGGAGGTTAGGGCAGAAGATTGTAAATTAAGACTAGCCTGGGCAATTTAACAAGTTCAAGGCCAGCCTGGACTACTCCTGCTTCAACCTCCCAAGTGCTGGAGTTACAAGGCACCTGCCACTATACCCTGTATCTTTTTTTTTTGGTGGCAATGTGGATAGAACCCAATGCTAAGCAAGTACTTCACCACTGAGCTATATCTCCAGTGTCATCTTCCCAAGTGGCAACCCCAGCCCCAGAAGTCGCCCTGTCTTCCAAGTCTAGATGGGGTGCCAGCCTGAAACACAAGGAAAGCAAGGGATGGTGGCACCTAACTACTCCCAGAGCTCTGGGGGCCTGAGACAAGAGGATCACAAGCTTAAGCCCAGCCTGGGCTTTTTGGCTTAGTGAGACCCCGTCTCAAACTAAAAACTAAAACAGGCTGGAGGTGTGGTTTGGTGGGAAGGCCCTGGCCTCAATCCTCGGCACCATAGAAAAACAAAAACAAGGAGGCTTGGCACTTCAGTGGACTTTGGGGCACTCTACACCAGGCACCTCTCCACCTTCAGCCAAGTCTCCTTAAATGAGGGACACAATAGTGCGCATTTTCCAAACACCAAAAGAAGTCCAAGTCAGTGTGCGAAGAGGGAACATTTGACTTCCTTCCCTCCCTTCACGTCCACCTGGCCTGAAGCGTCCCATGGTGACTTCTCCCCATCAAGGGACCAAGGCCTCCAGGGCCAGGGCACCTCCCCCTTCCCAGCCCTGCCTATGCACAGCCAGAGACTGGGCAGCCGCTCTGAGGTAAGGTCCCACACCAACCTCTGTTTGTCTGAGCAAACAGGGTGCAGCCCTCCCTGCTCACCTCTGATAAACCCTGCCTAGGAACAGGGCTCAGGTCACTTCCAGCTTGAAGCTGGGAATGTGCAGACTGGCTGGGGGTGGGGAAGGTTTCTGACCCATTCACAGGTTTTGCTGGAGATTTTCAAGAGCCCTCTGCCCCAGACTCAAATATTCACACACATTCCCTTTCAGACCAAGCATGATGGCCCATGCCTGTAATCCCAGCACTTGGGCACCTGAGACAGGAAAATCACTGCTAGTTTATATAAGGCCAGCCTGAACTACACGGTGAGACCCTGTCTCAAAACAAACAAATTCCTTTCAGCGAATTTCTCTTACATTCTCTGGACACCCTCACTCAGGTCAGTGGTTCAGCCTACAAAGGGTTAACCACCTAGGAAGCTAACCAGAATGTGGAGGGGATGGAGAGGGCTCCACATTCCCAGCTAGAACGACTTACTCCTCAGCTCCTCCAGAGGAGCTGACAGGCCCTGGAAGCAAGCCAGGCAGCCATTCTGTCAAAACCCTGGCTCGGGCTGGGGATTTAGCTCAGTGGTTAAAGTGCTTGCCTTGCAAGCACAAGGACCCGAGTTCGATCCC